>CM060926.1:49305983-49905983 GCA_030737875.1 Allium sativum
AAAACTGATTTTTAAATGATTTTTAAACTGAATTTTTAAATAAGGCAAAAACTGTATTTTTATTTTTTAAGTTATGAAAAAACTGCATTTTTATGAAAGCGAAAAACTGATTTTATTTTGAACTTTAAAATAGGAAAAAAAGTTTAATCTTTTAGTAGAAAAAGATTTGAACTTGCAAAAGAAAAAAAATTCGATTTTTATATATTGAATAGCGAAGTCAAAATTCGATTTTATATATTGAATAGCATAGTAAAAATTCGATTTTTACATATGTAGTGGCTACGGGCAGCGAAGATGACGAAGATGCGATAGCGATGAAGATTTCTATCAATGAAGTGCCGTGGAGCTAGGATAGCTAATCGGTGAGAATTTCTCACCTTTCTATTTATTTTCTAGTTATATATATATACTAGGATGCAGACGGTGCTTAGTAGCACCCGACACAATCGTCCACAGACCATGGACTTGTTTGTTTGACAGTTTGGTGATTGATTGCGATATTGTTTGAATGTGGTTTGTGGTGTGAAAAATCGAATCGATAAATTGGTTAGGATTAGACGTGCGCCGTTATAAGGCGAAGGAGTAAGGCTAGGTTAGATCCTTACTCCAAAGTTTGCGGTTTGCATAACGAATTGATTTGATTGATGTGTGAATGGCGTGGGCCTTCACTAGACCGGGGATAAGGCTAGGCCTTGTCCCGTTTCTAGTATCGTGCCGTTATGCCGCCGAAATTTTCTAAAACATGTTAGAAAAATAAAAATATCATTTTATTGAATAAATGAATTGAATAGAAATTCATAGGTTGAAATAAAATGTTTTATCGTTAAAAATATAATTTTTAACGTGAATATGAAAATAGTGAAGTGAATAAATAAATATTCATTTACAAACCAGATGGTTTGTTTATGTACACTTATTTGAATGATATTGATTGGGTCGATAAATTTCACACATCGCCCAACTGCACAAATAAAATCTGTGTTTGATTGTTTGAAACCCCACACGGGTGTTAGGATGAAATATGCAGTTCACTCATCCTGATTGATTAAATATGTCGATCGATTGATTGACAGGCTGTTATAAGCGTTGAATATCTGTATTTGATGCTTATGCAGTGTAGTGCACTTTGGTTGATGGTTGATTATTTTTCAATGCTATGATATACATGTGTTGTATGAAAATCCATATAATTAACTTTATATGGTAATTGATTGGGCCTCATTCCAATTTGAAAAATAAAGAATATTATAAAATAAAAGTTCATGTGTTGACAGTACTCATTCATTGAGATTGGTCATGTGTTGAACGAAATATTTTGATAATAACAACTATTTTGAAAAAGAAATATTTGAAATAGAATATTTGAAAATAGAAATTTATGAAGCCGTGTATGGACGCCATTTTGACGTGAACGATATTTATATCGAATTGAAAACGATTTCGAAATGAAATGAATTGAAAACGATTTCGAAATGAATTGAATTGAAAACGATTTCGAAATGAATTGAATTGAAAACGATTTCGAAATGAAATAAATTGAAAACGATTTCGAAATGAAATGAATTGAAAACGATTTCGAAATGAATTGAATTGAAAACGATTTCGAAATGAAATGAATTGAAAACGATTTCGAAATGAATTGAATTGAAAACGAATTCAAATGGAATAGAAAGCGAATTGAAATGAATTCAAATTGAATTGAAATTCGAATTGAATAGAAATGAATTTTAAAACGAATTTATAGAGAAGAATTCAATTTTGATTTGAATTGAAATGGAAGTTGAAAATGTTTTTGAAACGAATTCAAAACTATTTATATAATTCGTTTTAAATAGAAATCGACGAAATATATATTATATATATTATATATAATATAATGGCCTGAATAGAACGCGCCGCGCCGCGGCAGTTCGCGAATTTCGACCATTTATTTCAAACGGACATTACAGGAGATCCGACCGTCGGATTCTCCTAAAACCGGAACCGTTGGGTTCGTATCGAAAAGAGCTTTCTAATTAATGTTAGAAATTTGAAATCTAACGGTTGGATTTGGAGATACGTCCAAATCAAATTCGAAAAAGGTCGTTGTAAGTGCAGTTCGATGGCCATTGTTGGAAATCGACTGTACGGGCCTTGATAAAATTATTAAAAATAGTAATAATTTGTGTAAAATCATAAGAAATGATTTGTGAAAGTTTGGGGTGAAAATCTCCATATTTGAAAAGATAAAAAAATGGATTTTTATCGAAATGAACTAGTTTTGAACTAGAATTATAATTCTATTTATTTTTAAATAAATAAATTGAATTTGAAATGGTTTTGAAAATAACCAAAATTTCCAATGATTGCATTGGAGTGGATTTGAATCGAAATTGTCTTCGGAATATTTCGATGTTGGAATTCGTGACATTACAGGTGTTGTTATGGAAATTTGAAAGATATATATTTGTATCGTTATTTCCAATACGACATTTGTTAGTCGTAGAATTCGATATTGAATATAAGCCGATATATTTTCTATTCAGAGCCTTGTATTGAATATCGAATGTGATTTGGGTTTGTCGTGAATGGTGTCTTCACTAACACTGTTCTTGAACCCAGTTGAGAAAAGATTAAATCTTTTTATTTAGATTTAATGAAGTGTACCAATTAAATGATATTTAATTGGAATTGAATTGGTATTGATTTTTGGGTTTATCGTGAACAGTGTTTTAAATAACACTTGTTCTTTAACCCGATAATTAATGGAATGTGATTTTGGGTTTATCGTGAATCGTGTTTTAAATGACACTGATTCTTTAACCCAGATAATGATTAAAACTAAGTGGAGTTTTAATGAATCTTTAATTAGATTGAAAAGATCGAGAATGGAGTATCACCAGTTTTGCTCCAGGCGATAGATAAATCTGTAATTAGATTTGAATGTGAAATTTAGAAACTAACTGGCGGTTAGCCAAGCAGAATGGTTTTCTGGATATTGATCTGATGTTGGTTTCGGCCTTCGGGGTTAATATTTGGGGAATTATTCTCTTGATTAATTTACGGTTAGTGACTAATGAATTGGAATGAGGCGTATGTTGTGTTTGTGTAACACTTATTTAAAATATACGCGAGTTATTCGGAAAGACCGGGTTTATCCCATTCTGAGTAACTGATACGACGATAAGTCGAAGACGAAGACGATGGTCGAAGACCGGAGGTCTTCACGTCGTTTGGGTGATAACTGATGATCTTGATTGGGCTGTACACCCAAGAAGATGGAAACAGTTAGTGATCGTCCAGACGTACTTGGAGATCGATGGATATGCGGGGTACTAGGTGCCTCCGGTTTCGTTCAGACCCAGAACGGACTTGTAAATGGACTGTGTGTCTGACATCGGATTTCATTCTGTGTGACTGATATCGGTTGCATAGGATGGCTTGCCTGTGTGGCATGCTAAGATGCAAATGATCAAGGCTTCTGTTGAAAAGCAAAGTCTTGTGGTTGATGATCAAAGCACGACCTTTGTGGCGTAGCTTTGTGTAACGTTTGATTCGCGAGTTTCACACCCGGTATGAATCAAAAACGGGAGACGGACCTCAGGGAGGGCATGCGTTTCTTTCTAGTTAGAAGTGGCGTCAGTGGTTTTACACGCCCTGACGAGTTTGACTTATGTTGTTGTTGCTGTTGCGAGGCGCCTCGGTTATATCGGTTTCGGCCGAATGCATTCTGGTCGGCTGACGGACCAGACTTACACCCCATAGGGTGGGGAGACGTATTGTTCAGGCATAATAATCCACTCCGTGTGGACCGGCCCTGACGATCCAAGGGGCAGTTGCGGCTGTTCCTGAGGGGCGGGCTAGAGCGTCTCGAATCGGTTGAGGATCTTGCCCCTAGCCTCGGTTCATAGATGGAAACCCAATTTCCAAATACGTGACATTTGCGGTTTTATTTGTAAACCTATATATGGCGACATAGTGGTATGGGGCATTCATGCCGCCTATGATTGATACTTATGATTTGAAGTTGTTTTATACTCTATGCACTTATAATAGTATCAAATGATTTGTTTTAAACGTATCAAGCATTCTTTGGCTGTTATAAGGGAAAACCCTATCCTCGACTGCGTTGCATTGTGTGATGGGACCTGGGTCTTATAACAGCTTCATTTTTCTTTATTTAGCATTGCGTTGTTTGTCTTATGCACTGGTATTCTTGGGAGGAAACCCGTTCCGTGTTATACGGCGTGGTCCCTTGTTTTACCTAGCTTTGAAAATAAAGATTTATAACTGCTTTAGTTCTC
The DNA here is from genome assembly GCA_030737875.1 of Allium sativum. Lineage (NCBI taxonomy): Eukaryota > Viridiplantae > Streptophyta > Magnoliopsida > Asparagales > Amaryllidaceae > Allium > Allium sativum. The sequence continues at coordinate 49,310,267 of CM060926.1, forward strand.
ACACCAGTCACATGACTGACCTGGAGTTTATTGTTTTGACCTAAACTCTGGGTGCCCTTATTTTGACACGGGCAGCTAGTAGTTTTGGTTTTGCAGATTTATATTCACAGGATCCTGGTTTACGACTGGAACGATATCCGGGAAGCTTTGTATCCGTATATCTCATTCTAGTTGTGTATTGTATTATTTTCCGCTGCTATGTATTTAAATGTAATTTAAATCTCTGATATTTCTGTGTAATATTCTTTTATACTCTGTATATTCTTGTAATCTGATGCATTGTTGTTATATACAATGAAATGTTCTTCTATATGCGTTCTGTTGTGGTTTGTTCTCGAACTATCCGACGCTTTCCTTTACGGGGAAGTTACGGGTCTTCACATTTCCAATTTATAAATATTCCATTTTATAAATAAGTTCCTTTTATAAAATCTTCTTTGATTTTATAAATATTTTCTCTTTTATAAAATCCTTGGATTTTATAAATAATTTATTTTCAATATTTATTTTGAAAATTCCCTTTTTTAACATTCTAGTATTTTGGTATGGTACTTTAACACATCAAATCACGATGACCTATATCGTCCAACACATATAATTGCCAACAGATTATATATCACATCATATATTCAATTATATGAAACAACCTTATTTTAAATATTGAGTAATCTAGTCGGATCCCTCCAACTTGTTTCCCTGCATCCACATACGTTACACAATATAATCAACATCACTTTCAATTCAATATGAAATATTCTGTTAACAGAATCAATATATATAGATTTAACGGTTTATATATATATTTATATATATATATAATTTCCACTAACTGACTAGTAGTTCAATCGAACAGTCAACACACAGTCAATCAGATAATTTTTAACAGTTCTAAAAATACAACATGAAAATATAAACTGTTCAGAGTTAGTGAGATTTACTCACTTTGGCAGTTCATCGTTAAAGAATGATAAACTGTTTGTTTGATTTGAATCAAACAATTCATTTTGCCATAAATTCAAACGAGCTCCAATCCACTCCTAGTCAGTCTCATTTGTTGTTCTCGTCCATACGATCCCAATGGATCAAACTGTTCGAAAATCTGATGTCGTATGACGATGTTATGGTTTTACGAAGTTAAAACGCAATTTAAATAAATTTAAAAACTTGGATTACAAAATAAATGGGCCTCAACCTTTTCAAAACTGGCCCACTCATCACCACAAAGCCCAGGTCGCACTCTTTCTTCCATGTCTCGTGTACTCCTCCCACTCCAGACACTCTCGATCACCATTTCCTCCACTTCTTGCTTCTCGTTCTCCTCCTCCTTTTCATAAATCAAAAATCGGACTTCACCATTTAACTCCCCATCGCACTGTCGACAACATCATATAGAAAAAGAAGAACTCGCACCTCTAATGCCATTTCCATCGTTCGCCCCTCCCAGCGTTGTACAGGAAAAAGGTGCGATCCTTTTTGATGTCGTTCACCATAAAATTCTCCACACAGCTCTAATCGAAGCTACGAACTCGGATTCAACAACCATCCGCCAAACTCCAACCCTAGGCTAACGCTGTAAATTCCTCATGATAAAAAATGTGCATCGCACCTAGCGAAATGAGTATAGAGCTGAAGGAAATCCTCTAACGAGTCCAAATATGTGTATAAACTAATTTATGGAATTTTATTTTAATTCCTTTGATTTTGTTTTGAGTATGGTTTTACTGTTGGAAGAAAGAAAAGAGCGGCGGTAATGAGAAAGAGGAATTTAGGTTTTAGGAGAAGTTAAGGTCTATTTATAGGATTTTCAAAATATCTAGATATTTTTTTCTTTTAAATATTAGATTAAATTATAACCAACTGCAGTTTTTATTTGTTCTTTAAAATTCCTATAATCACACATGACATCTAAAAATCACGAAAGTGGACATCCAGCTACAGTTTGACATTACGGTCCCAACGAAACTGGTTTCGTCGAATTCCGACTTCGTTTGCTCACATAGCGTATTTTTAAAGGTCAAAATATCGACTGTTATTCACATTAAAATCCCATACGGCCCCACAATGACTTCAAAAATCACGGAAATTGAAATCTAGCAATAATTCAATATTGCGGATCCAACAAAATTGGTTTCGCCGAATTCTGAGGTCGTTTGCAAAACTGGCTATTTTTAAAGCTCTAAATAACCCTTTTAATTATATAAATATATTTAAAAACATTTTAATTTGATATTTATAAATAAATATTCTCGTATATATTCACACAGAATATTATTCAGCTCTAGAGTATTCCTATATGAATTTCTAACTTGATATTTCCAATCCTGATTAAATCGATATTCGATTTATAATGAAATTCCTTTTATAAATATAAATAAATCGTTATAAATTATAAAGGAATTCCACAGCGACTTTTCTAAAATTTGATTTTGACATAAATCAAAATCTACACGACGAAATCTTGATTTTTCTCTTCCACTAGAAAAATATACTTCACTAGCTCCGAACGTTTCTTGTTTCATAGAAATCCAGCTTAAAACGAATCCTGTACCTTCAATTGAAGTTCAAATCTCCAATTCGCGAACTGTCGCGCCATTTCAAGCTCGATTTTAATTATAATATAATTATACATTCAAACTTCGTTCAAATAATATATTTGTTATTATAATTCAACTTTAAACTGAATTATATACTTTGAATTGTCCAGTTCACACAATATTGTGAATTCCACTAATTCTGATTACTTCTGAATTAAATATATTATTTAATTATTATTTTAATTAAACATTCAATATTATTTAATTAAATAAACCTTTAAATTACCCAACCATTATTTTAAATAATTAAATTAATTATTCGACCGAAATATATGGGTCGTTACACATACATACATACATACATATATATACACACATAATTCAAATAAATCCATTTCTATAATTATACAACCCTTCCGAAACATGTCATCACTTTCCAATTCAAAATATTAAAATGTCGGAGTTCAACATTCTTTAATACATATGACCTTAGTTATATAGGCTTTGCACTCGAAATTTCAGATAATGTAAAAGCTGCCTAGACAAAATTTTAGATAAAGCACCTTGTTAACTTCTTTGTTGATGGTAGTCCTACATATTTATCTATATTGAATCATCTGTAAAAGATTTAAAAGCTAAAATGTAGTCTAAAAATTAAATCTGATAGAAAGAACTTTATTTTTACTTCTCCGGGTAAGAAGATAGAACCAAAATTCTAAATTTAGATCCTTTGTTCATCAAAGGGGAAATGTTCATAGTCTCTTTAAGGAAACCTTATTTCAGCGAATTTCACTCAATTGACATGGATTGACTAGCTGCAATGTTTGGAATTTGACATGCTTCAATAATTCAACCAAATAATTGAAGTAGGTTTGAACATACCAAATGCCTGGTAGAAGTTAGACTAGAGCATGAGCTTCCAGATTTTATTCTATGGAGATGAAAACTCAAGAGTTGACATTGGTTACAACTAGAAACGCATGATCTATATTAATATTTTAGACACCAAACAAGAACCCGTACTAACAATTCCATGAATTAGCTCAAAATGATTAAAAGGGTATATCGTGCATGACTTAAATACAAAAGATAATGACATGTCTATAAAAGAGCTACTAAGAAGAGACTAGAATGGTAAAAAAGATACAATTTCCTAGTTGAAGGAGTGTATCAACTCACACCCCAGTAAATGTGGGAAAAAAGACACTAAAAGTGTATAGGATGTACCTGGAATAATGTGAAATGGATGAGAAAAAAAACTAAATAGGGGCGACCATATAAAATGTGGCTATCACGAGGGGAATTCCTAGCACTACAACATGTCTCTCCATAATTTAAAGAGCCATTAGAATTATTATAGATTGAAGCTTATTTCCAATTGCCAAAATTATCTATAAATGATAAATTGATATCACGATTATAATTCATTTTTTTGTTAAAAGAAAGTTGAAGTAATAAAATCATACAATCACTGGCATGATAGACATCCACTGTAACAACCCGGAAAATCAGAACCAATTTAAAATTTTTATTTTGGTTATTTTAATGAATTTTGAATATCTAAAATGAATTATTTTAAATAATAATGATGAAAAATTTATTTTCTATGAAGTTAGAACGAATAATTTTATTTTCATTATATAATGAGCCTGAAATGGCACCGCAGTTCGAAAATTCGATTTCGAATTTCAAATGAATATACAGAATTCAATATGAGTCAGAATTGGACGAAACAAGAAATATTTGAATCTGTTTACTCATATCTTTCTGACGGATGTAAGAAACTGAGATTTCATTTTATAAGTTGAAAGATATGTCCAGTTTAAAATTTAGAAAAGTCGCTTCGGAATTTATATATATTTTAATATATATGAAGGCCCTTAAAAATAGCCATTTTGCAAACGACCTTCGTTTTCGACGAAACCACTTTTGTTGGAACCGGAATGTCAAATTATTGCTAGATTCAAATTTCCATAATTTTTGAAATCAATATGTGAGCGTGGCAAAAGAAAACGTGTTTTAACAGTTTTAGTCAATTTCGATCGACTAGAAAATGGCCATTTTTCAAACGGTCCAAGAATTTGACGAAATTAGTTTTGTTAGGACCGTATCATCAAAACATAGCCAGATTAATTTTTCGGGAATTTTTAGTGTCCATATGTGGCCCCAGTAAATTAAAATGTGCTTTTAAATTCAATATATATTGATTTACATTTTAATACCAATGAAAACTAAACGTGACAATCGAATTGGCTTACGAAACATATCCCATTGTGTTCGGAATGGAGGTAATTAGCTAGGGACGACAGTCGGTAGGTTCGATTTAGAGTTCGTACGGAACAACAAATGATAGGAGAAATAAAATAATTAAAATATAAATATATATACCCAGTCACACATGGTCAAACCCTTACTTCCCATACCCAAAGTAAAACCTTCCCCTTCTCCTTTATCTCCCCGTTTTCTTCAGGAAAAAGAAAAAGAAGAAAAAATCGCGCCCCTCTGATCTGAGAACCACTGCCCACCGCGCCTCTTCCCCAACTGTCGGATCCCGCCACAGCCGCCACCGGTCCCCCATCCCACTCCGTCGCTCCTCTTCTCCATCTCCCCTTCTTCTAAACCGAGATTTCGATTAACCCTAGTCCCAAAAGCCACCTCCGGCCATTGACGCTGCACCGCCTCCTCCTCCCTCCGACGTCAGAGCCCGCCACTTCCAGGCTCCGGCGACACGAGCAACCGCCATCCCCACTCCATATACCCACCGTAAGTTTTTAATTAGATTTTGTTCAGAGATTAGTGTTAATAAATATCTAATTTTGTTTATAGATTCATGTTAATAAAAACAAGATTTTTATATAGATTACATGGTGATAAAGAAGTGATTTTTACTTAGATAAAGAAGTGATTTTTGAATAAAAAGATTATATTTTTATTCGCTTAAAGATTAGATATTTATTCGCTTAAAGATTATATTTTTATTCGCTAAAAAATAAGATTTTTAAAAAGAGAAAGACAAAAATTTTAAAAAGAAAAAGATAAAAAATTTAAAAAGAGAAAGATAAAAATTTTAAAAAGAGAAAGATAAGATTTTTATAAAGAAGAAAGATTGAATTTTTATAAAGAAGAAAGATTGAATTTTTATAAAATAGAAGGATTGAATTTTTATAATGAAGTGAAGATTTATTTTTTCATAAAGTAAAGCTTTGATTTTTGAAATATAAAAAGCTATGATTTTGAATTATGAGAAAATATGATTTTGATAAAGTATACATCAATATAAAAATATGATTTTTATATGATAGAGAGAATAAAAATATGATTTTTATTTATGTAGCGGCGTTATAAAAATATGATCTTTATACATGTAGTGATAAAATAAAAAGTTGAGATTTTTAAATATATAATCATCATAATAAAAATGTGATTTTTAATATGAACAGTGTAGAGAAGGCTGCGTTGGAGTGTCAGGCAAATCCCGGCTGTTCTAAAATACAGAAATAAAACAGGCGGAGTGGATCCCAAAGGTGAGAACTCCTCACTATAATTTTTACTATATAGTTATATATTTTCTAACTTCATATATGAATTGTTCCCCGTCGTCCACAGACCATGGACGACTTGTGTGATGGTTTAGTTTGGTTGATTGGATTATTTGGTTGAATTTGGTTTGGGAAATGAAATGGAATTAATTAGATTCGTATGTGTATGGAGTGGGCCATTATTAGACTAGGGATAAGGCTAGGCCTTATCCCGTTTTTAGTATCGCGCCGTTATGCTGCCAAAATTTTCTAAAATACGTTAGAACAATAAAAATATCATTTTTATTGTATAAATGAACCGAATTAATATTTTATCGTTAAAATTATAATTTTTAACGTGTATACGAATAAATAAATATTCATTTACAAATCAGACGATTTGTTTATGTACACCTATTTTCTGATATAGATTGGGACGATATATTTTGCATATTGCCCAACTACACAAATAATATTCAGTATTTGTTGGTTGAAACCCCACATGGGTGTTGGGATGATATTTGACGTACACTAATCCGAATTGTTTAGTGGTATGTCAATCGATTGGTTGACTGGTTATTGTAAGCATTAGATATTTATATTTAATGCTTATACAGTATAGAACGCTCTCTAGTTGATGGATGATTATTTATCACTGTTGTCTACATGTGTTGTATGAAATCCATATAACCTATTATATGGTAATTGACTTTGTCTGATTCCAATTCAGAAAGAAGGAATATTTTAAAATAACGAATATTTTAAAATAACGAATATTTTAAAATAACAAATATTTTAAAACAATATTCAGAAAAGAATCAAAATATAATTTTGATGTTCGATTTGGGATGGACACGAAAATATTGAAATATATATAGCCGTGTTGATTAGAGTTGCACCATTTTGACGCGAACGATATTTATATCGATTTTATTCATTTTTATAATGAATATCGAAAAGAAAGTGATTTCAAAATATAACGTTTGAAGATATTGTCATTTATATATTAATGATATGGTATATTCAATTTTGATTTGAAATTGAACATGAAGTTGAAGTCATTTTGAAAACGAAGTTAAAACGATTTATAAAATATGTTTCAAAAGGAAATCAACGAAACATATATAATACATATATTATATATATTAATGGCCTGAATAGAACACGCCGCGCCGCGGCAGTTCGAGAATTTCGACCATTGACTTCGGATTGACGTTACGGAAGATCCGACCGTCGGATTCTCCTAAAACTGGGATCATTGGGTTCGTATCGAAAAGAGCTTTCCAAGAATATAAGAAATTTGAAATCTAACGGTTGGATTTGGAGTTATGTCCAAATCAAATTTGGAAAAGGTCGCTGTAAGTGCCGTTCGATGACCGTTCATGGAAATCGACTGTACGGGCCATGATAAAATTATTAAAACTATAGATAATTTGTGTAAAATCATAATAAATGATTTAAAAGGAATTGGGATGAAAAATTCCATATTTGAAAGGATAAAAATATATTTTATCGAAATGAACTAGTTAAAATCCATTTATTTTTATAAATAATTTGGATTTGAAGTGGTATTAAAAATAACCAGAATTTCCAATATATTAAATTGGAATGGATATGAATCGAAATTATCTTCGGGATATTTCGATGTGGGATTTCGTGATTATACAGATATTGTTAGGGGAATTTGAAAGATATATTTATATCGTTATTTCCAATACGATATTGGTTGGTTTCAGAATTTGATATTGAATACAAACTGATATATTTTCTATTCAGAGCCTTGTATTTAATATCAAATGGGATTTTGGGTTTGTCGTGAATGGTGTCTTAAATAACACTGTTCTTAAACCCAGTTGAGAAAAGATAATTTTTTTAATTAAGATTTAGTGAAATTTTCCAGTTAATTTATATTTAATTGGAATTGAATTTAAATTGGATTCTTGGGTTTATCGTGAGCAGTGTTTTAAATAACACTTGTTCTTTAACCCGATTAACAGAGAAATGTGATTTGGAATTTATAATTCTTTTTATTAAGATTTGTTGGGAATTTCCAAAGTGAAGATTTCCAATGTAATAAAATAAATTGGAATGGAATGGAATTTGATTTGGTAATAATCGAAGTGAGCTTCTGTGGAGGAAGACCGCTACTATACATGGAATTTAAAAGGCTTAGCCATTATTCCATTTATATTATTGGTTGGATACGGAAGTTTATATCGTTTATATATATATTGATCAGTTTTTCGTGAAAATTCCATAATTAATGGAATGAGGTTTTGGGTTTATCGTGAACGATGTTTTAAATGACATTCGTTCTTTAACCCAGTTAAAGACAGGAATTATTTTCCTAGAAGTTGAATAATAATCAATATTGATTTTTGAGATTAAAACTGAATTAGAATTTTAATGAATCTTTAATTAGATGGTAATGATCGAGGATGGAGTATTACTAGTTTTGCTCAAAGCGATAGATAAATCTTTAATTATATTTGAACGTGAAATGGTAATTAATTTTACCGATAACATCGTGGTGCTAGATATGGAGTATCACCAGTTTTGCTCCATGGGATGAATATGTTGGGATTGGGAAATTAAACAAATAATTACTTCGGTAAGATTCGCTAATCCCGACTAGTTTGGAAAACCTTAGTGTGGTTTGAAATGATATTCAAAGGAAGATTAAAGAATAATTTTTAAAGAATTTATCTTTGATAAAATTAATGGGAACCTTTCCCTAATAATGTGAATATTTGAATAAAAGAATATTCTGATTTGGAATGAGGCATATGTTGTGTTTGTGGAACACTGGTTTATTATATACGTGGGTTATTCGGAAAGACCGGGTTTATCCCATTCTGAATAACTGAATCGACGATAAGTTGAAGATGAAGACGGTGGTTGAAGACCGGAGGTCTTCACATCGTTTGGATGATTACTGATGTTTTATTGGGCTGTACACCCAGGACGAGGTAATAAGTGGTGATCGTCTAGACGTACTTAGAGATTGACGGATATGCGAAGGCCTCTCTCCTGTATTGGACATATGGGGGAGGTATAAGGTGCCTCCAGTTTCGTTCAGACCCAAAATGAACTTGTAAATGGACTGTGTGTCTGACATTGGATATCACTCTGTGTGATTGATGGATATTGGTTGCATGGAGTGGTTTTCCTGTGTGGCATGCTGAGATGCGAATGATCAAGGCTTCTGTTGAAAAGCATAGTCTTGTGGTTGATGATCAAAGCACAACTTTAATATAGCATGGCTTTGTGTAGCGTTAATTCATGAGCCTCACACCCAGAGTATGAACCAGAAACGGGAGAGGACCTCAGGGAGGACATGCGTTTCCTTCTAGCTAAAAGTGGCATCAGTGGTTTTACAAGCCCTGACGAGTTTGACTTTTGTGGTTGTTGGAATGCGAGGCGCCTCAGTTATATCGGTCGATCTGGGACCGATGGAGCCATTTGGCTCATTTACGCCCCATAGGGCAGGGAAACGTATTGTTCAGGCATTATAATCAACTCCGTGTGGACTGGCCCTGACGATCCATGGTGCAGTTGCGGCTGTTCCTGAGACATGGGCTAGATTGTCTAGAAGCGGTGAGGACGATCCCTAGCCTCGGTTCATAGATGGAAATCCAATTTCCAAATATGACATTTTGCGTTTTTAATTGTAGAACTAGTATGGTGACATGATATATGGTACCCATGCCATCTATGATTGATACATTTATATTTGAAGTTGTTTTCTTCACTTATAGTAATATTAAAAGGTTAAATTTCACGTATCAAGCATTATTTGGCTATTATAAGGGAAAACCCTATCCTTTGGCTTGCGTTGCATTGTGTGATGGGACCTGGGTCTTATAATAGCTTCATTGTTCTTTATTTAGCATTGCGTTGTTTGTTTTATGCACTGGTATTCTTGGGAGGAAACCCGTTCCGTGTCATACGGCGTGGTCCCTTGATTTACCTAACTTTTAAATAAAGACTAATAACTGTTTTAGTTCTCACACCAGCCACATGACTGACCTGGAGTTTATTGTTTTAACCTAAACTCTGGGTGCCCATATTTTCCATACGGGCAGCTAGTAGTTGGGTTTTGCAGATATTATATTCACAGGATCCTGGTTTACAGCTGAAGCGATATTCAGAAAGCTCTGTATCCGTGTATCTATTTTCAGTTGTGTTTTGTATTATTTTCCGCTGCATTGTAAATTTTAAATCTCTTATGTATATCAAATGTATAATATTTGTTCATACTCTGTATATTCTTGTAATCTGATGGAATTGTTGTAATATACAATGAAATGTCCTTCTGTTTGTGTTCTGATTCGTCTTGTCCTCAAAGCAATCTGTGCTTTCCTTCATGGGGAAGTTCGGGTCGTTTCAGTTTGGTATCAGAGCTCTGGTTTACAGAGCTCGAGAACAAGGCACATTAGAACCAAACGAAAGAATTCATCAGAGATTGGATTAGTAATATCCAAGAAGAATGACTCGTTAGAGATAGGATTAGTAGCATCCTAGAACGAGTGTAAAGAGTGGTATTTTTAAAATAAAAATGAAAACCAATTTGGTTTTTGAAAATTTAAACCATATTGTATGTATTTGAATATTTATTTGATATTTATTTGGGCAATCTAGTATATGAAGATTTTGCGTATACGCGTCATGAACGTATACTCGAAGTTTTAATATACTGGATAAGTATAGAATCATGCTCTAGTCGCCCGGAGATGATTCTGATAATTGTAGCTACATCATCAGACTTTGTGTTCGAGTGTCGAAAAGTGCGATATCTATATATTTCCATTAGACTGGTGTGAGAACCAAAACTAGATAGGGCTTATTGTTGTGATTTAGCATCAAAAACATGATTTTCTCTACGTATATCAAAGTTATGTGTTTAAAATGTTAATCAACAAATTGATTGCTGGTTGTGTTGTTTGATTATTAGTCAAATTGTATCAAATGTTGAACTGAATTGAAAATTGTTGGAAATTGCATGCATGTACATATATATGTGTGAACAAGTCATAGCAAGGAGGCTAGAGAAGAGGAATAAAATTGTATGCCCGACAAATAGGTACACATTTACTGTTTTGTTTGGGTTTGGATGCTTTTATGAGCCGCTTGGCTTTTTCTTTTCTTTTTGGGATGAGAGGGCCTGTGTGGCGGTTTGACGATTTTCCCGATGCTCACGGTACAAAGGAGGTTAAGGCGAAATTTTTCGAAAATTTAGGGTGTTAGCCAAAATTTTGAAAAATTTGAAAATTTGTTAGAAACTGAAAAGTTGAAGAACTAAAGTCGTAATGAATACAAAGAAAGTTGAGTTGATTAGTTAAACAACTTTCAGCTTCGTTCCTTTTCGAGGACGAAAAGATTTTAAGTGAGGGAGATTGTAACAACCCGAAAAATCAGAACCAATTTAAATTTTTTATTTTGGTTATTTGAATGAATTTTGAATATTCAAAATGAATTATTTTAAATAATAACGACGAAAAATTTATTTTCAATGAAGTTAAAACGAATAATTTTATTTTAATTATATAACGAGCCTGAAATGGCGTTGTAGTTCGAAAATTCGATTTCGAATTTCAAATGAATATACAGAATTCAATATAAGTCAGAATTGGACGAAACAAGAAATATTTGAATCTGTTTAATCATATCATTGTGATGGATGTAAGAAACTGAGATTTCATTTTATAAGTTGAAAGATATGTCCAGTTTAAAATTCAGTAAAGTCGCTGTGGAATTTATATATATTTTAATATATATGAAGGCCCTTAAAAATAGCCATTTTGCAAACGACCTTCGTTTTCGACGAAACCACTTTTGTTGGAACCGGAATGTCAAATTATTGCTAGATTCAAATTTCCATAATTTTTGAAATCAATATGTGAGCGTGGCAAAAGAAAACGTGTTTTAACAGTTTTAGTCAATTTCGATCGACTAGAAAATGGCCATTTTTCAAACGGTCCAAGAATTTGACGAAATTAGTTTTGTTAGGACCGTATCATCAAAACATAGCCAGATTAATTTTTCGAGAATTTTTAGTGTCCATATGTGGCCCCAGTAAATTAAAATGTGCTTTTAAATTCAATATATATTGATTTACATTTTAATACCAATGAAAACTAAACGTGACAATCGAATTGGCTTACGAAACATATCCCATTGTGTTCGGAATGGAGGTAATTAGCTAGGGACGACAGTCGGTATGTTCGATTTAGAGTTCGTACGGAACAACAAATGATAGGAGAAATAAAATAATTAAAATATAAATATATATACCCAGTCACTCATGGTCAAACCCTTACTTCCCATACCCAAAGTCAAACCTGCCCTTTCTCCTTTATCTCCCCGTCGTTCTTCAGGAAAAAGAAAAAATATATAAAACAAATCGCGCCCCTCCGATCTGAGAACCACCGCCCACCACGCCACTTCCCCAACTGCCGGATCCCGCCACAGCCGCCACCAGTCCCCCACCCCACTCTGTCGCTCCTCTTCTCCCTCTCCCCTTCTTCTAAACCGAGATTTCGAATAACCCTAGCTCCAAAAGCCACCTCCGGCCAATTAAAACCCTCCGCCGCCACCCATTGATGCTGCACCACCCACCGCCTCCTCCTCCCTCCCTCCGACGTCAGAGGCTGCCACTTCCAGGATCCGGCGACGCGAGCAACCGCCATCCCCACTCCATTTACCCACTGTAAGTTTTTAACTAGATTTTGTTCATAGATTAGTGTTAATAAATATCTGATTTTTATTATAGATTCATGTTAATAAAAACTTGATTTTTATATAGATTACATGGTGATAAAGAAGTGATTTTTACTTATATAAAGAAGTGATTTTTGAATAAAAAGATAAGATTTTTATTCGCTTAAAGATTAGATTTTTATTCGCTAAAAGATAAGATTTTTAAAATGAGAAAGATAAATTCTTTAAAAAGAGAAAGATAAAATTTTTAAAAAGAGAAAGATAATATTTTTATAAAGAATAAAGATTGAATTGTTATAAAGAAGAAAGATTGAATTTTTATAAAAGAGAAGGTTTGAATTTTTATAACAAAGTGAAGATTTGATTTTTCATTATGTAAAGCTTTGATTTTTGAAATATAAAAAGCTATCATTTTGAATTATGAGAAAATATGATTTTGATAAAGTATACATCAATAATAAATATGATTTTTATATGATAGAGAGAATAAAAATATGATTTTTATTTATTTAGCGACGTTATAAAAATATGATCTTTATACATGTAGTGATAAAATAAAAAGATGAAATTTTGAACTATATAATCATCATAATAAAAATGTGATTTTTAATATGAACAACGTAGAGAAGGCTGCGTTGGAGTGTCAGGCAAATCCCGACCATTCTAAAATACAAAAATAAAACAGGCGGAGTGGATCCCAAAGGTGAGAACTCCTCAGTATAATTTTTACTATACAGTTATATTTTTTATAACTGCATATATGAACTGTTCCACGTCATCCACAGACCATGGACGACTTGTGTGATTGTTTTGTTTGGTTGAATTTGGTTTGGGAAACGAAATGGAATTGATTAGATTGGTATGTGTATAGCGCGGGCCATTATTAGACTGGGGATAAGGCTAGGCCTTATCCCGTTTCTAGTATCGCGCCGTTATGCCACCAAAATTTTCTAAAATATGCTAGAACAATAAAAATATCATTTTTATTGTGTAAATGAACCGAATAAATATTTTATCGTTAAAAATATAATTTTTAACGTGTATATGAATAAATAAATATTCATTTACAAATCAGACGATTTGTTTATGTACACCTATTTTCTAATATAGATTGGGACGATATATTTTGCACATCGCCCAACTGCACAAATAATATTTAGTATTTGTTGGTTGAAACCCCACACGGGTGTTGGGATGATATTTGACATACACTAATCCCAATTGTTTAGTGTTATGTCGATCGATTGGTTGGCAGGCTGTTGTAAGCATTAGATATTTATATTTAATGCTTATACAATGTAGAACGCACTCTGGTTGATGGATGATTATTTATCACTGTTGTTGTCTACATGTGTTGTATGAAATCCATATAATCACATTATATGGTAATTGACTGTGTCTGATTCCAGTTCAGAAAGAAGGAATATTTTAAAATAACAAATATTTTAAAATAATATTCAGAAAAGAATCAAAATATAATTTTGATGTTCGATTTGGGATGGACACGAAAATATTGAAATTTATATGTAGTCGTGTTGATTAGAGTTGCGCCATTTTGACGCGAACAATATTTATATCGATTTTATTCATTTTTTTAATGAATATCGAAAAGAAAGTGATCTCAAAATATAATATTCGAAAATATTGTCATTTATATATTAATGATATAGAATATTCAATTTTGATTTGAAATTGAATATGAAGTTGAATTCGTTTTGAAAACGAAGTTAAAACGATTTATAAAATATGTTTTAAAAGGAAATCGACGAAATATATAATATATATATATATATTATATATTAATGGCCTGAATAGAACGCGCCGCAGCGCGAAAGTTCGAGAATTTCGACCATTGACTTCGGATTGACGTTACGGAAGATCCGACCGCGGGATTCTCCTAAAACTGGGACCGTTGGGTTTGTATCGAAAAGTGCTTTCCAACGAATATAAGAAATTTGAAATGTAGCATCCCGGATTTTTAGTGATCCTATAATTAATTAATTAATTAATTAATTTAAATGGTGATTTAGAGATTTAAATGACTTGAATTCAATTATTGTGAATATTTAATTAATAAATAATGGTGTAATAATTTAATTCTAAAATAGTTGAAAATAAGTTCCATGACGATTCGATGTCATATGTGATCGTACAAATTGGTAACACCGAACATATGTTGCGCGTAAAATTGTAAGATCAAGGCGGTTTTCATTAAATCAAAACGAAATCGCATAATAATCTTTCCATATTGGCACAGTAGAAATTACTCTGTTTCAAAGATTTCATTGAAAAAATCATAGCATGTCTGTACCAAAATCTTGCCAAATCCATTTTCAAATCTAAGTGAATATGTGGGATAAAGATAATCTGTCCTTCAACAACTATTTCAGCATGAGCTTTGCACATGCAGCGATCTCATCTTCTGGCAAGACATATCTACGAAATCTTATCTGATCTTGACAAGAAAGAAAAAAAAATATAGTGTATAATCTTAGTTAAAAGCTGCGGTTTCCTCTTTCCCACGTGAAACAGTGTTTATATAATTCAAAACAGTACGTTCGTTCTTCTATTCTATTCAAACTCAGCATGTATGGCCATGCCGATTCTCTTTACAAAAATCTTTGGCAAATTTAAATAGTATCTTATTAAATCTCTGCACATAGAAACCATTGAAATGGTGTGCAGACCCTTGGAAATCCAATGAAAGTCCTCGGTAATCTTACATATCTTCAGCAAATATTGAGATCAGCCAAATCTTTTCAGAAGTTTAAAGGGAAATCTCAATGCACTGTCTTAGTCAAAAATGCTGGATATAAACGTTTGAGCAAATTATACTTTGCATCTAGGTCAGATGTTTCGGCTAGCCAATAAAAAGAATTTATATCACTGTAAACCACATGCATTCTGCCCATTGACATTTATTTATTCTGCCATTTTCACTTGTCACCCACATGCATTCTGCACATTTCTTCTATCTAAATCTATACAATAACCCAGGAGCAACCTTTCCTACGTCCTATTTTATTTATTTATTTTTCTTTTACCTTGGCGGCCACGCTTTTCTTCAACTATAAATTCATCTGCTACTCTATTCTCCTTCTACAAAACATTCAAACTCTTTCTGTTCGTCGCGCTCGCTCTACATATATATATATATATATATATATATATATATATATATATATTCCAAACCACGTTCTCCTACCTTCCCCAGCGTCGAGCCTTACAGTGTGCAACCAAGTCATCCTATAGTTCACCAATGATGTACCCGATCCTGCTCATCATCGTTTCCTAGGCATCTGCGGTTCGGGCCGAGGTTGGAGGAGTTGTTGATGGAGAAAGTGACGGCGATGGCTTGGTATTGAGGAGCGGGTTCACGGTGAAGAGGAAGGCACTACATTCATCAAGGAGCCACGGTTTTCATTTTGCCTGTAGCCATCGCCGGAAAAAAAAAAGATAAGAGGGAAGGTGGGTTTCGAATGACAGTAGATGAGGGTAGGAAGAAGCATTATACAGTGGTTGAAGAAATGAGTTGATATGGTGGTGTTTGTTGAAGTTTTGGCTCAAAAAGGGTTTTGCTACTTCCTGCAGCAGTGCGTGGTGGAGCCAGAGCTGCGATTCATCAAATGGATTTGGGTTTGTTGTTATGAGGTCAGATGGAAGTAGATTTTGATGGAGAAGGACGTTGTGGTGGTTTCAAAATGTTGAGTAGTGACTTGAAAGAGGAGATGATGGCAACGGAAGTTTATGTCAGTGTGGTTTTATGGGAGAAATGGTGCGAAGGTATCACGGTGGGGTTAGGTGATTGGGTGTGAGGAGAGGAACTGCTTGGTAATTGAGTTATGAGGTACAGGGGATGTGTTTTACAATATAAAGAAGTAAAACGGTATAAAAAAGAAAAGAAGGAGAAGGTAAAGGAGACGTGAGAATGGTGTGATAGCTGGTGTTAATGGCTTGAAGAGAAAATACATATGAGGGAGAAGTGTTAAACTATAGAGAAAATCATGGATGGTAACGGACTGTTGTGTACGTGGAAGCAGGGGCGAGATAAAGGTATCCAAGTGGGTGAGAACCGATCAAAATGGCTTATAACCAACGGTAATTATCAGATTAGTGACCATAACTGTTATTATTATTAAATAACTCTAATTTATACAAAAATTGAAATCGCTATAATTACTGTATTCGTGAACATAATCGAACACGACAGTTTATGTTGGAATCGTAGCAACGAAACCTTCGTTGTGGTGCTAAGGTGGCGGAGAATAGGGCTACTGAAATTTCTTGGAGAAAAATCAAATCCTTGTTTGATTCTAAATGAAACAAAAGCAGAACCGTCAACTAGAAAAAATAAGGTGAGTAAACTCACTAACTCTGCTTCGTTTATATTTTTATATAAACAAGTATTGAATTTATTTATAGTAATTTTATACTGGATGATGGTTGTTTGGATGAATGGCTGATAAAATTGGTTGAATTAGTTATATCATTGATCGTTTAATAATTCTGTTTACCATGATATTTCATATTGATGTGAAAATAATATTATTGATGTGATTAACATCTGTGGATGCAAGGAAACAGGTTGGAGGGATCCAACTGGATTCCTCAACATTTATATTACTGTTTTTATTTGGTCGTGAGATATGATGTGTTATATAATCCATGATCGGATATGTTGTGTTTGATTTCCCCTGGCCATAGAAACATGGTATTTTAGATACTGTAAAACATTTTCGAATATGGAAAAGGAAATTGGGAATTTAAAATTGGAATTCATTTCCAACATAGAAATTAAATTTCGAATAGTGTGGAAAACAAAAAACTGTTCAAGTGGATAAATCAAGAAGTTGTTTATAAATAAGAATATAAATTATGTGAATTATTAAACAGGGGATAAATTGGAATATAAGTTCAAATATGAATTTATATAGGAAAGTGGAAATGGGATTTGAAACCAATATTTGAAAATAGATTTGAACTTAGAAAATTTTGAAGGAAATTTTGAAAGAGATTTTTAAATGATTGGAATAAAAAAATGAGATTATAAATATTTGGAAATAAAAAGAGATTTTGTATGAAAGATTATAAAAATAAAGCATGAAAGAAATTTGATCGTAATATCATCCACTGATTTGATTTTATAAAAGAAATGATATTCACGTTTGAAGTGAATAAAGATATAAAGCAAGTATTTCGTAAATGAGTATATTTATATGGAAAAATTTGAGAATTTGAAATATAAATTCAAAAGGGAAATTTGAATGAGAAAGGAAGTGGGAGATTGTTTCCAAAGGGAAACGATGGGTTTTATTCCAAAGATTGGAATATAAACAAATTAAGCTAAATCCAAGGCTTTATACTTAGAATTCGACAATGTCGAGCTTTATTAAAATGTTTGTAAAATCTAAACAGCGATTGTAATGCTACAATCATAATAAATGTTTTATATATCCAAACAGCAATTTTAACGCTGTCGTTATAATAAATGTTTCGTAAATTTTAAACAGCGATTTTAACGCTACTGTTATAATAAATGTTCTAAAATTCTAGACAGCGATTGTAACGCTGTTGTTAAAAATAATGTTTTATAAATCAAATATTTGGAGACAGCGATTATAACACTATCGTTATAATCAGTGTTTTTTCGTAAAAGAAGCGTAATCAAGAGAGAAAAATACAGCTTTGAAAGGATACGAAAGATGAGATAACAGGAATTGGAAATAATAATTTAATAAGAAATTAAATTAAAAGGGGCCTGTGTTGTTTGATGGTTGGTCGGTAGAATTTCCATTTGGAAATAGGATCGTTGGTTGTATGTATGTTTTCTTTGATAGTTACATCACCGACTATCAAAGTTTTGATTTATTTTATACCTTCGTTGTCAATATAGAGAGACCGGGATCAGATTTAATATCTGAAAACCACTCTGTATTGGTATCAGCGTTATGAATCAACTTATGCTGAAGATAATTGAAGACGAAGTAAAATGCAAGTGCTGTTCTGTTAACCCTAGGTAGAAATTGCCCAAGATGGATTAATAGAACGGTGCCTTCGATTTGTCCAGACCTAGGACAACTTGTAAGGAGGAGTGTCTGACAGAGTATTTCCAAAGGGATTACGTACGTTGATTCCTTCAAACATACAAAGTTGGTGGCAAAGAAGGGAAACTTCTTTAGCCTAACAATCTGAGTATTTTTGTGGGAATCAATTAGTGATTTCCGATGGATCTGACGATGTGGCAGTGACGACCCCAAACCCCGTACGACGGTGTCAAGGGTAATCTTTGGAATATAATACATAAACAGATAATAGCAGAACAGAAATAAATAAATACACCAGATAATGCATAATAGAATACACTGGATAGATAACAACATCAGAGTTACATAGTATACAGGATCATACTTAGTTCAAAATACAATTCAGCTATACATAAATGTCTACAGCGGAAAACAAACATAATATGTACAATAGGAGCTGAACAGCATAAAAAGAGATAAATTGTAGAATCCATCTTCAGCTCCAGCTATCCAGAAAGAACCTGCTAAAACCTGAATACAAGGCTGCCTGTGTAGAAAATGGGGCACCCGAGTTTGCAAGTGAAATAAACTACGAGTTAGTCATGGGACTGGTATGAGAAATCTACTTAACACATTTTATAATATAGCTAATCACAGGACCACGCCACTTTCACGGAGCGGGTTTACTCCATTGGATTGCCAGTGCTTAAAACAAGTAAATCTTTTAAACATCGCAATGCTTTTTACAAAAATGAAGCCATTATAAGACTCAGTTCCCATCACACAATGCAACGCAAACCGGAGGATAGAGTTTTTACCTTATAATGGCCAAAATATGCTTGATACGAATAAAACAAAAGCATTTGATATTACTACTGGTGTTTATATGTTTCAAAAACAATTTCAAATCATAAGTATCAATCATAGACGACATGAGCGTCCCATGCCACCATGTCGCCAAATATAAGTTTACAATCAAAACCGCACGATGTCGTATTTGGAAATTGGATTTCCGTCATGAACCAAGGCAAAAGATAGTCCTTACCAAATTCGAGACTGTCTAGCACGAGCCTCAGGCAAATACTCAGTCAAGCCTTTGGATCGTTAGGGCTGGTCCACCGATATGGATTAAAATGCCTGAACACTACGTTCCCCCGCCCTTTGGGGCGTAAATGAGCCAACGAATGACTCCATCGGCTTCACATAGTCACCGATATATCCGAGGCGCCTCGCAATAGCAACAACCACATAGGTGAAAATAATATAAATGTCAGCCAGTTTAAGCACTGACACCACCTCTAGCTAGAAAGGAACGCATGCCCTCCCTGATGTCCTCTCCCGTTTCTGGTTCATACCGGGGTGTGAGGCTCGCGAATCAACGTTATACACAAAGCTATGCCACATAGGCCATGCTTTGATCATCAGCCACAAGACTTTGCTTTTCAACAGAAGCCTTGATCATTGCATCATAGCATGCCACACAGGCAACTCACACCATGCAACTGATGGCTATCAATCACACAGAATGAATTCTAATGTCAGACACACAGTCCATTTACAAGTCCGTTCTGGGTCTGAACGAAACCGGAGGCACTATATACCTCGCATACCCATCGATCTCCACGTACGTATGGACGATCACCACTCATTATCCATATTTCGGGATGCCTCCCAATCAGGTCATCAATTATCATCCAACCGAGGTGAAGATCTCCGGTCTTCAACCACCGTCTTCATCATCAACTTCTTATCGTCGATTCAGTTATTCAGAATGGGATAAACCCGGCCTTTCTGAGCAACTCGCGTATATAATAAACAAGTGCTACACAAACACAACATACGTCTCATTCCAATTTATCAATCACTAACCGTAAATTAGTAAGAGATCAATTTTCCAAATATTAACCCCGAAGGCCGAAACCAACATCAGATCAAATCCCAGGAAACCATTCGACTTAGCTAACCTTTAGTTAGTTTATAAATTTCACATTCTTAGGGGTAAGTTCCCATTATTTTTATCAAAGATAATTTCTTTAGTATAATTTTCATATCAAACACACTCAACCATCAAATATCCAATAAACCGGGTAAATTCAGTTTATTTCCATTCCATATCGTATATAATATTTCATAATGATTTATCGCTATTTTTATTTATTTAAAAATAGCCAATTTATTCTAACGACGCTTCAGGCCATAACGCGGCTGTGGCGCTGTTTTTCTTCAGATTTGATTTACACATATCTGAAAATCTAACCGTTGGATCTTCACAAATTTTATATCATTAGAAAGATATTTTCAAAACGAATCCAACGGTTCCAGTTATGGGAAAATCCGACGGTCGGATCTCCCGGTACAATCGTTTGAAGTTTCGATTTTAAAATACGAAGTAAGCGTCGTTATTCGATTTAATTTAATTATATATATATATAATCGATTCCGGCGTTGTTTTTCTTCAGATTTGAATTAAACATTCCAGACAATCCAACTGTTGGATCTTTACAAAGTTGGTGTCGTTGGAAAGATATTTCCAAAGCGAACCCAACGGTTTCGGTTTCGGGAAAATCCGATGGTCGGATCTCCCGCACTAATCGTTTGAAATCACGGTTTCAAAACACGAACTGCAGCTTCATTATTCGATTTATTTTAATTATATATATATATATATAATCTATTCTTTGATTTCAAAACCATACTCTTTTCATACATTGGATAAAAATGCTATTTTTATCCAACAGACATTTATTTCAACACTTCACTATATAATAAAAATGTGATTTTTATTGTAAAACTATTTATTTCAAAACACAACTATTTTATATGGTTCATATAGATGATAAAAACATGGTATTTATTATAAAACAATTTATTTCAAAACACTACAATTTTATATAGTTCATATAGATGATAAAAATATGATTTTTATTATAAAACAATTTATTTCAAAACATGAATGTCGTTCAAAACATGAATTTCTATTCAACACATGAATTTCTATTCAACACACGAATATAGTTTCAACACATGAAAATAATTCGAACACATGAATATTATTGAAAATTTCGGCAGCATAACGGCAGGGTAGTTAAAACCGGGGCCGTCCCTAGTACGGCTCCTCGCTCTACCTAAAGCCTCGCAGATTTTGACAATGGGGATTTCATGCATCTAGTTCGCACGCAGGCGGCATGTTTATTTTTTTTCTTTTCCACAGACTAATCCTATGTGGTTTCAACAAATATTTCTGAACCACAAACGGGTATTTTTCAACCACAATCAATCAATTTCAACCACAAACAATTCTAATCAACCATTCGCTATCGACCAATTTTTCACACCAATCACAACCAATAAATATCGTCCATGGTTTGTGGATGAGGGGCGTGTGTATATATATATATATATATATAAGTATATATCACTTCTATTTCAACACATATATAATTTTTACAACGCATATATAACTTATACATCGAACGTACAACTTATACAACGCTTATACATGAGGTGTACAACGCTTATGTAACTCATACTTCGAATATATAATTTATACATTGTCATTTCCATATCGTTTATAATTCAGAAATTTCACATTGGGCTCCACTCCACCAAAAATAGCAGAAGGCTCAGAAAAATATGCGATCTCTTCTAGAGTATGGAAGGCTTCCGCACGAGTCCACTGTTTCTTGTTTCACAGAATTTCGTCAAGAAACGAAAAAGATATGATTTTTATTGCAAAATCAAAAACCGTAGCGCTTTAAAGTGCTATAAACTATTAAAAATAAATAAGCCATTACCCTCACTTAAATCTTCAAAACTAGGTCTTCAATTTTCGTCGAATCCGTGAAGCGATGCATCAATCAGCCTGCACCACGTCGCCGGGCTTGGAGTCGCGCGCCGGAGCCACCCCGAGTTGGTCAACTCGATCGTGCCCAAGTGGAGGATTTCGAGGGTGAACGACGGCAGTTCGTGACAATGGTTCGAGCGAAATACAAGGCGAGGGGAGATGAGGCTTATACAGATTTGAAGAACGAGTGGAGAGCTACAAAAAGCTCTACTGGGCCATGGCGTTTCGGTGCGTGTGGAGGGAGATAAGGAGGAGGGAAGGTTGGAGCAGCAACCGTCGTTTATCGCGAGGGGGAATCGGGTTTATCTGGAGAGAGAAATTAATGTGATTGGCTATTTTATTTATTTATTTATATATTTTAAAAATTCCAAAAATACCCCCTTCACATACTAGCTCCAATCCAAACCCAACGACTGTCGTCCCTAGCTAAATACCCCCATTCCGAACACAATGGGATATGTTTCGAAGGCCCATTCGACTGTTTCTGTTCGTTTTCCTTCAAATTAAAATATAAAACATTCAATATTCCATTTGAACGAACATTTCAATTTGCCGGGGCCACATACTGACTCTAAAAATTCCCGAAAATAAATCCAGCTATGTTTTGACGATACGGTCCTAACAAAACTAGTTTCGTTGAATTCTGAGACCGTTTGAAAAATGGCCCTTTTCTGGTCGATCCAATTTAATAGAAATCGACCAAACACATTTTCCTTTGCCACGCTTTCATACTAGCTTTAAAAATTATGACATTTGAAACCTAGTAATAATTTGACATCCCGGATCCAAAAAAATTAATTTCGTCGAATTCTTAGGTCGTTTGCAGAATGGCCATTTTCACGGGCTATCTAAACTCTATAGCGACCTTTCTGAAAATTCATTTGGCCATAATTTTTGACTTCCGCTACGAAACTTCGATTTTTTAGATTCGTTAGAAAGATATTCGCTAACAGATTTAAATGGTTTCACTAAAATCCGTTTTGTTTTGCTCCCAGTACAGTCAGTCGAAGTTTGAATTCAAATTTTGAAACTACCGCGCCATTTCAGGCCTTGTTTATATTTAGAATTAATTATATTTATTTTCAAACATCGATTCAAACACACTTTTCGTCGTTATTATTCAATATTATTTATTTTAAATATTTAAAATTCACTAAAATAGCCAATTTAAAATTTTCAAACTGGTTCAGATTTCACGGGTTGTTACAATCTCCCCCACTTAAAACTTTTCGTTCTCGCAAAGGAACAAAGTCAAAAGTGGTTAGATTAATCAACTCTACTTTCAATCTGGCTTCCATTCTCCAATTTTTCAGTTTCTGAGAATTTTCAAATTCTTCAAAAATTTGGCTAACACCATAAATTTTTGAAAAATTTCGCCATAACCTCCTTTGTACGGGGAGGGGTTTGGAAATTTATTGGGCAGTATTAGGTACCCAATAAATCCTAATAAGCATGCACATATTTATAGTGATATATTCTGGTGTCCACAGGGGAGTGTGTATAGATCATAACTCCAGTGAATAAATTCTCGTCACCCTAAAAATGGTTTTTGTGCCTTAATGACCAGAGAGACGTGTTTATTGTCATCTCCAGACCCGTGTGGGGGTTTTATTAATCTGGCAATTTACCATTACATTTCATATGGTCCATATCTGTCATCAGTTCAACCTGTAATATATAGTCATCACCATACAAGCCTCTCGCTCGTATGGTAAATCTTCAACCTCGTCACACAAGCTCCAAATGCTTATGTGGTATGTGATGAAGTATGCCTATCTTCAAGAAGTATTCCATGTAGTGTAGTTCAAAATTAATTGTTACTATCCTATGGCAACGTTTATTATTACACACAGAACAACTAGCACTCCACATCCAATGGCATTCACAGGAGTTGATATAATAATAAAATTGCGCATCCAACTCATTAAGGTTTACCTATTTGTCGGGCACACAAATAAATTCTTTACTCAACAGCTAATCCTTTTGCCTGTTCAAACATGTATAGTGCACATGTATATATTTCTATCTATTTTTAAATCAGTTCAATACTTGATTTAATTAACTATCATTCTAAAAATTTAATTAATCATATCCACTATCACACAATATGAACAACAATCAATTTATTTTTTTAACTTTTCAAAAATTTACTAATCGATTCATATACTCTTTTAAAATAATCAGACTATAGAATTAAAAGTTTACATCCATTAAAAGAAAATAACAACAAAGTAGAGAGCATAATGGAAATTTCAAAATATGGTAAATGTACCTTGCACCAGAGTCAATCAGAGATATCCACCCTGCACTTAGGATAGGCTTTCTTAATGCTTTCCTCTGTTTCCCAAGTACAATCTCGCGGATCTCCACTCCATTGCACTTTGACTAAGTGAACCTTATTGTTCCTCAGCTCTTTGGTTTCTTTGCCAATAATCTTTAGCGGCTCTCTTCTCACAGCCAATTCTGTAGTAATTTCAATATCCTGTTGTGCGGTCTCTTCCACAACCAAGTCTGGGTCATGAACATGCTTTCGAAGTTGAGATACGTGAAATACATCATGCACTACGGGCAACCAATCAGGTAATTGAATTCTATAAGCGAGAGTTCCAATCCGTTCAAGAATAGGGAATGGACCAATAAATCTGGGCGCCAACTTCCCCGTTTTGCCAAATCGAATCACTCCTCTCATCGGAGAAACCCTTAGATATACATTGTCACCAATAGAAAAAAGCCAAATCTCTTCTTCTCGAATCAGCATAGCTCTTCTGTCGGCTTTGAGCAACGAGTAATCGTTTCTTAACGAAATCGACTTTGTCTGTAGCTTCACGGATCATATCAGGTCCCAATACAAGTCTATTACCAGGTTCAACCCAACAAGCAGGAGATTGGCACGGTCTACCATACAATGCTTCAAATGGTGACATTGTCAAGCTTGCTTGGTAGCTATTGTTGTATGAGAACTCAGCCAAATGTAAATGGTCTTCCCGTGATCCACCAAAATCAAGAACACAAGCCCGTAATAAATCTTCCCGTATACGATTCACCCTCTCAGTCTGACCATCTGTCTGAGGATGATAGGCGGTGCTTAGATTCAGCTTCATTCCCAGTTCTACTTGAAACGCCACCCAGAATTTGCTAGTGAATATTGGATCTCTATCACTAACTATACTGATCGGCTCTCCGTGTAGCCTAACAATTTCCTTGAAATAAATCTGGGTCAGACTCTGAGCGGTTCTGTTCGATCTGACAGGTATGAAATGGGCGGTCTTCGTGAAGCGATCTACGATCACCTAAATACTGTCATTTCCTTTCTTGGTTCTGGGCAAACCATCTATGAAGTCCATGGAAATATGTTCCCACTTCCAACCTAGAACGTCCAGCGGTTGCAATAATCCGGCCAGTTTCTGTTGGTCGCTTTTGACTAGTTGGCAAGTAGGGCACCTTCTAACATATATAGAGATGTCTCTTTTCAACGATTTCCACCAGAATGTTCGTTTGATATCATTATACATTTTACTCACACCCGGATGGATACCGAGCTTAGATTTGTGGCATTCATCAAGTACCTCTCTTCTGAGTTCAGGAACTTATAGAACACAAATTCGTCCTTGTAACCGTAGAATCCCTACGCTATCGAGCTGGAAATCTGAAGCATTGCCTTCACGAATCTGTTGGCTCATTCCTTTAATAAATTGGTCGTCTTTTTGGAGAGCAAATATCTTGTCAATCAAAGAAGTCGCAATAATAAAACTGGCGATCATTACATTCTTACTACTTAACGCATCGGCCACGACATTGGCTTTCCCTGGAGTGTACAGAATCTCAAAATCGTATGCTGCAAGGAACTCTAGCCAATGTTGCTGCCTCAGATTCAAGTCTTTCTGGGTGAACAGATACTTTAGCGACCGATGTTCTGTAAACAGTTCGAATTTCTCACCCAAAAAATAGTGCCTCCGGATTTTCAAAGCGAATACGATAACCAACAACTCAAGATCATGAGTAACGTAGTTCTTTTCATGTGGCTTCAGCTGACGGCTAGCATAAGCTACCACTTGACCTCTTTGCATTAATACTGCACCAAGGCCTTCTCTAGAGGTATCTGTCCAGACTTTCAAGTCTTGATTGTCGTCGATTATCGTTAACACTGGAGCTGTTGTTAATCTTAACTTTAGCTGCTCAAAATCCTCCTCACATTCTGGAGTCCACTTGAATTTCGTGTGCTTCTTTGTAATCTTTGTTAAGTGACTAGATATCTTCGAAAAATCTTTAACGAACTTCTGGTAATAACTAGCCAATCCAAGAAAACTTCGGACTTCTGTGAGAGTACTAGGCTATTTCCAATTTTGAATAGCGATGATTTTACTTGGATCCACAGCAATTCCCTTTTTTGATACGACGTGGCCAAGAAACTTTACTTCATCTTGCCAGAATATACATTTGGAAAGTTTAGCTTTCAATACATTCCTTCTCAGAATTTCTAGAACTTGTTCCAAATGTTTTTCATGTTCAGCTTTTGACTTAGAGAAGATTAGAATATCGTCAATAAAAACCAGAATAAACTTATTCAAGACTCCTATGAACACTCGATTCATCAAATCGACGAAGTAAGCTAGAGCATTACATAAGCCGAACGACATCACTAATCACTCATAGAATAAATCGGGACCTCTGAATGCTGTCATAGGAACACACTCTTCGGCAATACGAAGCTGATGGAAGCCTGTAGCTTGGTCCATCCTTGAAAATACTTGTGCTCCATTCAGACAATCCAACAAATCACTGATTCGCGGCAATGGATATTTATTCTTTACTGTCTGCTTATTCAAGTCACGATAATCCACACATAGTCGAAGAGTGCCGTCTGACTTTGGGACAAACACCACTGTTGCTCCCCAATCAGAGAAACTAGGCCTGATCAGACCCTTCCATACAAGCTGTCGAGTTTGATTGTCTAGTTCTTCTTTCTCCTTTAGAGTCATTCTCCGAATAGCGTGCACTACTGGCCTTGCGTTCGGAATTAAAGCGATCTTGAAATCAATTTCCCTCTGCGGAGGTAAGCTAACAACTTCTTCGAACACATCCACATAATTCCTGACGACAGGAATATCTTTTATGAGGTCGGGAATATTCTCTGTGACTACAGGGATATTTTCTATTTGAGCAGGAGAAACATCTAGAGCTGACCAAAAATCTTTTCTATTTGAATTCGGGCCTTCACATGGTATGGTTATATAATTCCCTGATTTAATCTATGCCCTAACAACTCTCTCGGCGCATTTAACCTCTGCTTCATATTTGGTTAACCAATCCAATCCCAAAATTAGATCGAATTCAGTAAAATTCATGATGATAGAGATGGTAGGGAACTTATAACAGGAAAAAGAGACAGGCACCGCACAAATCCAGCTAAGATCGAGAGAACCCCCATCCGGATTATGTACAGTGATGGGTTCTTTGAGCTTTTTCAATTTCGAATCCAATTTCTTAACTGCATTCTTTACAATTAAGCTTCGTGACATGCCTGTATCAAACAGTACTTTAACTGGAATTTTTTTGACATTAAGCATGCCTTCCAAAACATCAGGCCTTCCCTGACTTGTTGAGGGTGCTGAAGTTTCTGCCACTTCATTCACTTGTACTGTTTCAGATTTCTTTGACAGCTGGCACTCCCTTGCAACATGACCTGTTTGGTGACACTTATGGCATTTCCTTTCCCCATGTGGGTTCTTTTGCTTCTTAGTGGGTTTAGATCCATTCTTTCTTCGTTTCTTTAAAGATTTACATTTTCTGGACAAATGTCCCTTTTGATTGCAGTTAAGGCATATGGCAGCCGTTGCTGGTTCTGTCCCAGATTTGGCCCTTTTCCGATTGACTTTAGGCTTCTTAATGACCTCAGACATCGTACTGGCCTCAGGATTATCAGTTTCAGACTCCTCTTTGTTACTCGAACAGACTCCCTCTTCGTCGCGCAACATACCTTTCTTAAGAAGATCTTCATACTAATAAGCCATGTATATCATTTCTGAGAAAGGAAGCTTCACATGCCCCATTACTTTACTTTGGTACTTTCTTTGAAGCCCGTTAATAAATCTCAGATTCTTCCTCTTCGTATTTTGAGTTAGATGAGGGGCAAAATGAGAAAGTTCGTTGAATTTCTTATGATATTCTGGGATATTCATATCTCCTTGAATCATATAAGAGACTTCATTACATAACCGCTCAGTTGCTTCTAGAGGAATAAATCTCTCACTGAAAACCTCTTTGAATCTATCCCAAGTGATATCACCTTCTGGATTATCCTTAATAATCGAATCCCACCAGAACAAAGCTTCTTCTTTGAGTGCCCAAGACGCCAGTAATCTTTTCTGGTCATCTCTTAACTTTAAACTTTCAAAGATCTTCTCAGCAGAACGAATCCAAGCTTGTGTTTCCATAATGGATTCTTTGCCCAAGAATGGTGATCCATCCAGATTTCGACACCTATTTACTAGAGCCTTAATATCTGGTTTGGTATTCCTTCTTCTGTTTCTGATACTCATTTTCTAGTACGTCTGCAAATGGCAGACAAAGTGTCAGGTCAACAGAAAAGATATTTCAAAGTATAGAAACATATACTTGAATGTAAATGTGTCTATCGAGGTGTATTTCATTTTGCTATACTCATACTAGGATATTACTGATCCTATCTGTAATGAGTTACTTGTCCTAGAACACTACTGGTTCTAATTCCGACGAGTTCGTTAATATGTTATATTCCAGCACTAAGCTTAACCAAAGCTCTGATAGCACGTAGTGACGACCCCAAACCCCGTACGATAGTGTCAAGGGTAATCTTTGGAATATAACACATAAACAGATAATAGCAGAACAGAAATAAATAAATACACCATATAATGCACAATAGAATACACTGTATAGATAACAACATCGGAGTTACACCGTATACAGGATCATACTTAGTTAGAAATACAATTCAGCTATACATAAATGTCTACAGCGGAAAACAACCATAATATGTACAATAGGAGCTGAACAACATAAAAAGAGATAAATGATAGAATCCATCTGCAGCTCCAGCTATCCAGAAAGAGCCTGCTAAAACCTGAATACAAGGCTGCCCGGGTAGAAAAAGGGGCACCCGAATTTGCAAGTCAAAAAAAACTACGATTCAGTCATGGGACTGGTATGAGAAATCTACTTAACACATTTTATAATATGGCTAATCACAGGACCACGCTACTTTCGCAGAACGGGTTTACTCCATTGGATTACCAGTGCTTAAAACAAGTAAATCTTTTAAACATCGCAATGCTTTTTACAAAAATGAAGCCATTATAAGACTCAGTTCCCATCACACAATGCAACGCAAACCGGAGGATAGATTTTTTTACCTTATAATGGCCAAAATATGCTTGATACGAATAAAACAAAAGCATTTGATATTACTACTAGTGTTTATATGATTCAAAAACAATTTCAAATCATAAGTATCAATCATAGACGACATGAGCGTCCCATGCCACTATGTCGCCAAATATAGGTTTACAATCAAAACCGCACGATGTCGTATTTGGAAATTAGATTTCCGTCATGAACCAAGGCAAAAGATAGTCCTTACCGAATTCGAGACTGTCTAGCCCGAGCCTCAGGCAAGTACTCAGTCAAGCCTTTGGATCGTCAGGGACGGTCCACCGATGTGGATTAAAATGCCTGAACACTGCATTCCTCCGCCCTATGGGGCGTAAATGAGCCAATGAATGACTCCATAGGCTTCACATAGTCACCGATATATTCGAGGCGCCTCGAAACAGCAACAACCACACAGGTGAAAATAATGTAAATATCAGCCAGTTTAAGCACTGATACCACCTCTAGCTAGAAAGGCACGCATGCCCTCCCTGATGTCCTCTCCCGTTTCTGGTTCATACCGGGGTGTGAGGCTCGCGAATCAACGTTATACACAAAGTTGTGCCACACAGGCCGTGCTTTGATCATCAACCACAAGACTTTGCTTTTCAACAGAAGCCTTGATCAATGCATCTTAGCATGCCACACAGGCAATTCACACTATGCAACTGATGGCTATCAATCACACAGAATGAATTCCAATGTCAGACACACAGTCCATTTACAAGTCCGTTCCGGGTCTAAACGAAACCGGAGGCACTATATACCTCGCATACCCATCGATCTCCTCCATGTACGTCTGGATGATCACCACTCATTATCCATATTTCGGGATGCCTCTTAATCAGGACATCAGTTATCATCCAACCGAGGTGAAGATCTCCGGTCTTCAAAAACCGTCTTCATCATCGACTTCTTATCGTCGATTCAGTTATTCAGAATGGGATAAACCCGGTCTTTCTGAGCAACTCGCGTATATAATAATCAAGTGCTACACAAACACAACATACGCCTCATTCCAATTTATCAGTCACTAACCGTAAATTAGTAAGAGAACGATTTCCCAAATATTAACCCCGAAGGCCGAAACCAACATCAGATCAAAACCCAGGAAACCATTCGACTTAGCTAACCTTCAGTTAGTTTATTAATTTCACATTCTTAGGGCTAAGTTCTCATTATTTTTATCAAAGATAATTTCTTTAGTATAATTTTCATATCAAACACACTCAACCATCAAATATCCAATAAACAGGGTAAAATTGGTTTATTTCCATTCCATATCGTTTATAATATTTTATAATGATTTATCGCAATTTTTATTTATTTAAAAATAGCCAATTTATTCAAACGACGCTTCAGGCCATAACACGGCCGTGGCGCTGTCTTTGTTTAGATTTGATTTACACATATCTGAAAATCTAACTGTTGGATCTTCACGAATTTTATATCATTAGAAAGATCTTTTCAAAATGAATCCAATGGTTCCAGTTTTGGGAAAATCCGACGGTCGGATCTTCCGGTACAATCGTTTGAAGTTTCGATTTCAAAATATGAACTACAGCGTCGTTATTCGATTTAATTATATTTATATATATAAATATAATCGATTCTGGCACTGTTTTTCTTCAGATTTGAATTAAACATTCCAGACAATCCAACCGTTGGATCTTTACAAAGTTGGTGTCGTTGGAAAGATATTTCCAAAGCAAACCCAACGGTTTCGGTTTCGGGAAAATCCGATGGTCGGATCTCCCGCACTAATCGTTTGGAATCACGATTTCAAAACACGAACTACAGCTTCGTTATTCGATTTATTTTAATTATATTTATATATATAATCTATTCTTCAATTTCAAAACCATACTCTTTTCATACATTGGATAAAAATGATATTTTTAACCAACATACATTTATTTCAACACTTCACTATTTTTAACAATTCATGTATATAATAAAAATTTGATTTTTATTGTAAAACTATTTATTTCAAAACACGACTATTTTATATAGTTCAAATAGATGATAAAAATATGGTTTTTATTATAAAACAATTTATTTCAAAACACTACTATTTTATATAGTTCATATAGATGATAAAAATATGATTTTTATTATAAAACAATTTATTTCAAAACATGAATGTCGTTCATCACATGAATTTCTATTCAACACATGAATTTCTATTCAACACACGAATATAGTTTCAACACATGAAAATAATTCTAACACATGAATATTATTGAAAATTTCGGCAGCATAACGGCAGGGTAGTTAAAACCGGGTCGTCCCTAGTACGGCTCCTCGCTCTACCTTAAAGCCTCGCAGCTTTTGACAATGGGGATTTCATGCATCTAGTTCGCATGCAGGCGGAATGTTTTTTTTTTCACAAACTAATCCTATGTGGTTTCAACCAAATAATTCTCAACCACAAATGGGTATTTTTCAACCACAATCAATCAGTTTCAACCACAAACAATTCTAATCAACCATTCACTATCGACCAATTTTTCACACCAATCACAACCAATAAATATCGTCCATGGTTTGTGGACGAGGGGCGTATATATATATATAAGTATATATCACTTCTATTTCAACACATATATAATTTTTACAATGCACATATAACTTATACATCGAATGTACAACTTATACAACGCTTATACATGAGGTCTACAACGCTTATATAACTCATACTTCGAATATATAATTTATACATCGTCATTTCCATATCGTTTAAAATTCAGAAATCTCACATTGGGTTCCACTCCACCAAAAATAGCAGAAGGCTCAAAAAAATATGCGGTCTCTTCTAGAGTGTAGAAGGGGTCCGCACGAGTCCACTGTCTCTTGTTTCACTAAATTTCGTCAAGAAAAGAAAAAGATATGATTTTTATTGCAAAATCAAAAACCATAGTGCTTTAAAGTGCTATAAACTATTAAAAATAAATAAGTCGTTACCCTCACTTAAATCTTCAAAACTAGGTCTTCAATTTTCGTCGAATCCGTGAAGCGATGCATCGATCAGCCTGCACCACGTCGTCGGGCTTGGAGTCGCGCGCCGGAGCCACCCCAGGTTGGTCAACTCGATCGCGCCTAGGTGGAGGATTTCGAGGGTGAACGGCAGCAGTTCGTGACACTGGTTCGAGCGAAATACAAGGCGAGGGGAGATGAGGCTTATACGGATTTGAAGATCGAGTGGAGAGCTACAAAAAGCTCAACTGGGCAATGGAATTTCGGTGCGTGTGGAGGGAGATAAGGAGGAGGGAAGGTTGGAGCAGCAACCGCCGTTTATCGCGAGGGGATATCGGGTTTATCTGGGGAGAGAGAAATTAATGTGATTGGCTGTTTTTTTATTTATTTATATATTTTAAAAATTCCAAAAATACCCCCCTTCACATACTAGCTCCAATCCAAACCCAACGATTGTCGTCCCTAACTAAATACCCCCATCCGAACATAATGGGATATGTTTCGAAGGCCCATTCGACTGTTTCCGTTAGTTTTCCTTCAAATTATAATATAAAACATTCAATATTCCATTTGAACGTACATTTCAATTTGCTGGGGCCACATACTGACTCTAAAAATTCCCGAAAAATAAATCTAGCTATGTTATGATGATACGGTCCCAACAAAACTAGTTTCATCGAATTCTGAGACCGTTTGAAAAATGGCCCTTTTCTGGTCGATCCAATTTAATAGAAATCGACCAAACACATTTTCCTTTGCCACACTCGCATACAAGCTTCAAAAATTATGAAATTTTAAACCTAGCAATAATTTGACATCCCGGATCCAACAAAAGTGGTTTCATCGAATTCTGAGGTCGTTTGCAAAATGGCCATTTTCACGGGCTATCTAAACTCTATAGCAACCTTTCTGAAAATTCATTTACCCATAACTTTTGATTTCCACTACGAAACTTCGATTTTTTAGATTCGTTAGAAAGATATTCACTAACATATTTAAATATTTTTGGTTTCACTAAAATCCGTTTTGTTTTGCCCTCGGTACAGTCAGTGGAAGTTTGAATTCAAATTTCGAAACTACCGCGCCATTTCAGGCCTTGTTTATAGTTAGAATTAATTATATTTATTCTCAAACGTCGATTCAAACACACTTTTCGTCGTTATTATTTAAAATAATTTATTTTAAATATTTAAAATTGACTAAAATAGCCAATTTAAAATTTTCAAACTGGTTCAGATTTCACGGATTGTTACAGTGGCATTCAAAGTAAATGGTGGCCAGATGTTCTGGAAGATAATTCAAACCTCAAGTCTCACAACCGGGAATTTGACAAAAATCGGGCAGGAAGTATGGCTATGTGGGTCGCTCCCATTAGGATGAATAATCACCTATCTAGAGAAATTCCATTTACTTCTTTGATCTATCGATGCTGTCCCTTTCGGGAAACGGTTGCTGATCCCAACCGTTAGTGATGTACATTCGATACACTCAAACGAAATGAGTGGTCGGTCATGTGTAGGCCGGGTTGCAAGAAGTTCTTTTGAACCCAGTGTATTTGCCTCTAGAGATACACTATCGGCATGTGGTTCCATACCTTGTCATGTTGGAAATCCAATCTCCTATAAGCGCCTTGCGGTTTTTGATTTAATATTATATATGGAGCATGAGATGCAAGCGTTCCGCTAGATTTCTATTTATTTGATGTAGACATTATTATAATATCACTGGATTTGATATCAAAAATATTTTTGGTTATCGTAAGGTAAAAACCATTCGTGTTTATGTGTGGATCGGTCTTACGATTATCATTTCTTTCGAAAGGATTTTAAAGTTAAACCAATGGTTGGAGTTTACTTACACCAGTCCCATGACTGACCCATAGTTTATTTTGTTTTGTTTTCCTTAAACTCTTGGGTGCCCATATTTGTACGGGCAGTCAAGTAGTCGAGATTTTACAGATTCACTTCGGAGAAGCTCAAAGTAGGAGGCTTCATTTGTTAGCTATAGACTATCATATTTTCCGCTATTTACTATGTGGTATCTGGAAACAGGTGTTTATAACTATTCCAGAAATAGCTGTTGTGCTCTGATGATGGTATGTATATAAAGTTACTGAATAATATTTCAAAGTTTATGTTATCTAATATATTTTATTCGTTCCGCTGTGAGATATGTGTTCTTCGTTTTCTTCTATTCTAATATTTCTTTCTTTCTATTTCTCATCCTCTAACTTCTTTCTAATAATGATTCGTATTTCTATGCAATTTGGTTTGGATGTGTGGTGTTATTAGTAGACTCAAGGAGTACGAAAATTCGGGCCATTACATTTGGTATCAGAGCTGAAGGTTGAGTGATAACCTTGGCTCTGTGGCGTAACTCAATAGAGATGGGATTAGTAACGCCCTAGATTGAGTTTGTGTATATATATGAGCGTGTATTTGTAGATTTGATATAAAAAAATTGTTTTTTATTATATTGATTTATTTGTTGAGTGGTTTATGAATTTTGGTCGATACAGGATGTACAACTGTATCTACAGGTGTTTCTAAACTCTCGAATAAAGCAATTCGATACGGTATTATTTTAAAATGGGTAATAAAATAATTTTGCCTAAAAACTATTTTCGATATAAAGGAATAATTTTCTGAAATTATCGCTTTGGTTGGTTGTTATTATAATCAAATGAGATTATAATATTGAAATGGTTATATAAAACCAAGTTGAATTTGTATAAGAATAGAATATACAAATAAGCTGAATTACATTTGAATTCAGACCAGGAATTGGAATTTAGATCCCGGATGTTCAGTAAATATTTTCCAAAAGTATTATAAAGTAATATAACATTACTTTAAAGGATTTTCTGGATAGAAATGGTTTTAAATGGGTTTTAAAAGTGATTAAGCATTGAAATCGCTTCAGTGGCGAGAAAATAATTCTGATAATAGGTCGCGACATTATCGGTATTCATTTTCAAGTTTCCGAGTGACGGATTGCTACCATAGTAATTTGGGAATGAAAAATATGTTTGAAAAGGACAAGTTGTTTTAGAAATTCAAATGTATTGAATTGAATTGATTAGAAATATATGCATATAAATATATATGATTTCAAACTAATTTGAAATTAAACCCAGGAATTTGAATTCTAAAATTAAAATTTAACTTGTATAAGTTAAATAAATTGAAATGGTAAAATTGTATCAAATAAATTGGAAATTTAACTTAAGTTAAACAAAAATGCATTAAATTTGAAATAATTCCGAATGAAATTAAATAAAGAGAAATGTTGAGATTCGAATTATTAATATGAATTCGACTTATGAGTAAGCTAGTTGAATATATATTGGATGTTGTTAATTGGAATTGAATTGGGATAAATTTGGATTCAAGTATAATAAGTGGATTGACTTAAATAGAAATCAGATTTGAATTGATAGAATGGAAGTGAACTAATCATAAGTTGATTAGTGAGTTAAAACTAGAATTTGGATTGATATGAAACCAACTGGGAATGGATATATGTATGCTGAGCAGATATTGAATGGAAGGAAATGCAAAAGAGATAGAGTTTATGCCCGACAAAAAGGTACATGTTATAATATTACTTGGGTTTGATGGTTTTATGAGCCTATGGGGCAAGCCGCTCGACTTTTGATTTTCTTTTGGATTGGAGAAGGCCTAGAAAGGCGAGTTGTGGTTGTACCGATTGAGCCGTGCAAAGGAGATGTTGGCGAAATTTTTTGGAAGTTTAAAGAGTTAGAAAATTTTAAGAAAAATTTGATAACTAGGAATCTATTTTTCGATTTTATTTTCCATTAGAAAACCAGTTTGGCTAAAGGAAGTTGATAAATGGTTTTTGAATCAATATTGAATAGACATAAATATGGAAATATGAAGTATAAGATTTCACAACTGTAACAACACGGAAAATGCAAGCCAGTTTAAAAAATTTTATTTTGGCAATTTTAGTGAATTTTGAGTATTTAAAATGAATTATTTTAAATAATATCGACGAGAAATTTATTTTGAATAGAATTAGAACGTATATTTTATATACGTCGTCGTTAGAATATAAATATTTATTTTAAATTATAAAAGGAATTAAAAATGGCGCGGTAGTTCGAAAATTCGATTTCAAACTTCAAACGAATGTACCGGGTGCATAATAAACCGGATTTTAGTGAAACTAAAAATAATAGAATCTAATAGAGAATATTTTTCCAACGAATCTGAAAAATTGAAATTTCATAGCGGGAATCAAAAGATATGTCCAAATGAAAATTCAGAATAGCCGCTAGGGAATTCTGGCGCTTAAAAATGGAAATTTTGCAAACGACCTCGGATTTCGACGAAACCACTTTTGTTGGATCCGTAATGTCAAGTTATTGCTAGATTTCAAATTTCATAATTTTTCAAATCAATATGTGAGCATGGCAAAGGAAAACGCGTTTGACTAGTTTCAGTTGATTTTAATCGACTGGAAAATGGCAGTTTTTCAAACAGACTCAGAATTTGACGAAATTAGTTTTGTTAGGACCATATCGTCAATACGAAGTTAGAAATAATTTTTTCGGAATTTTTCGAGTTAGTATGCGACCCTAGTAGATTGAAATGCGCGTTCAAATTCAATATATAGAGTTATGTGTTGATTTTGACGAAAACTGATCGTAACGATCGAATTGGCCTGTGATACATATCCCATTATGTTCGGAATGGGGGTAATTATCTATGGACGACAGGCGGTGGGTCTCGTTTCGAGGTCGAAAATAAAAGTTGCTTTTTAGAATTAAAATATTAATTAAATAATATAATAAAATAAACCCCCCTATATTCTTTCCTCTCAGCCCCCCCCCCCCCCCCCTTGATTTTCAAACCCGATAGAAATTAAAAAAAAACCACGAGAAAGGGGGAAACCCTTGTCGCGCCAACGCCGATCTCGAGCGGCGCCCTCCACCAGACCTCCGCCTGCCGTCGCCCCCCTCCCCTCGTGCTCCTCCGCCCCCTCTCTTCCTTCTTCTTCCCCCTACCTGCGCTCGAACCCCCCCAAACCCTCGAAAGCTCCACCGCCTGAAACCCTAAACCCACCACCAGCGATGGCCGCGCCGCCGGAGCACGCCTGCGCCCCCGCCTGACCGCCACCTCCTCCGACGGTGAATGGTAAGTTTTATTACTTGATTTAGTTGGTGATTTTAGTTATTTAAATGAAATTAGTTTTAAGATATTAAAAATTAGATTTTTAATAAAGATGCGATCTTAAAATATAAAACATTGAAGAAAATGTGTTCTTTTATTATATAAATAGCTATAAACAAAGATATGATAATCATTCATATAAAAGTATAATTTTTATATGAATGGCAGGCATTTATAAAGAACTAATTTTTCATGAAGAAAAGGCTTGATTTTTAAAATGAGAAAAGATGAAATTTTTATTTATAGAAAGACGATAATTTTTATATTGTAGAAGTATAAAAATATAATATTTTATATTGTAGAAGTATAAAAATATAATTTTTATATAGGTAAGATAGTAAAAACATCATCTTTATATATATAACGAAATAAAAATCTGATTTTTATTATATATATATAATGAAGTAAAAATGTGATTTTTATAGTGATAAATGAAAAGTCGAAATCTTTATATTTGAAAAGTCGAAATCTTTATATTTGAAAAGGCAAAATCTTTATATTAGAAAAGGCGAAATCTTTATGTAGAGAATAGTGTGATAAAAATATAATCTTTATTATATGAACACCGTTGTAAAAAGAGAATTTTTATCTATATAGTAGTAGTGTAAAAATGTGATTTTTATAAACATAGCAACAATATAAAAATGTGATTTTTATATATGTAGTGGCTACGGGCAACGAAAGTGACAAAAGGCGAGAACGGCGAAGATTTCTACTTAGGAAGACTCGAGGCGTTTGGATTAGCTAGTCGGTGAGAACTTCTCACTTTAAATCTTCTTTTCTAGTTAAAAATATATACTAGGATGCAGACGGTGCTTAGCAACACCCGACACCCGTCATCCACAGACCATGGATGGCTTGTATGTTTGATTGTTTGTTGTGACGAAAATTGATTGTGTGATGTGAAATAAAATATTTATATAGTTAAAAATATATGATCGTTAAAAATATTATTTTTAACGTGTGTGTGTGAATAAAAATATGTGTTTGTTGATTTGAAACCCCATACGGGTATTGGGATAAAATACGGCATAGACTAATCCCAATAATTTGTTGTATGTCAATCGATTGATTGATAGGCTGTTATAAGCGTTAGATATCTATATTTGATGCTTATACAGTGTAGTGCACTCTGGATGATGGTTGATTATTTGTCAGTGCTATTATATATCTGTGTTGTGTGGAAACCATATAATTAACATTATATGGTAATTTATTGGGCCTCATTCCAATTGGGAAAATAAAGAATAATCATGTGTTGAAAATTGTCATGTGTTGAAAGAAATATTTTAACAATAAAATTTACATCTTTATTATATTTAAAGTTAGAAACTAACTGGAAAATAGATAAGATGAGTGGTTTCCTGGGTATTGATCTGATATTGGTTTCGGCCTTCGGAGTTAATATTTAGGGAATCATTCTCTTACTACTTTACAGTTGGAGTCTGATTTAGAAATCAAAAGATAGATACCATAATTTTATAAAATATATTAAATAACAAAAATAGTCACGTGTTGACAATGCTCATGTGTTAAGAATATTCATGTATTGAAAGAAATATATATTCATGTGTTGAATAGAATAAATATTCATTTGTTGAATAGAATAACGAATTTATTGAAATATATAAAGCCGTGTTGATTAGAGTTGCACCATTTTGCTGTGAGCGATATTTATATCGATTATATTCGTTTTTTATAATGAATATAGAAAAAGAAGTGATTTCAAAATATAACGTTTTGAAAATATTATCACTTATATAGAAATGATATGGAATATTCAATTTTGATTCGAAATTGAATAGGAAGTTGAATTTGTTCTGAAAACGAATTTAAAACGATTTATAAAATACATTTTAAAAGGAAATCAACGAAATATATATATATATAATATATATTATATATATAATGGCCTGAATAGAACGCGCCGCGCTGCGGCAGTTCGTGAATTTTGACCATTGACTTCGAATTGACATTACGGGAGATCCGACCGTCGGATTCTCCTAAAACCAGAACTGTTGGGTTCGTATCGAAAATAGCTTTCCAATGAATATTAGAAATTTGAAATCTAACGGTTGGATTTGGAATTATGACCAAATCAAATTTGGAAAAGGTCGTTGTAAGTGCAGTTCGATGGCCATTGGTGGAAATCGACTGTACGGGCCTTGATAAAATTATTAAAAATATCAATAATTTGTGTAAAATCATAAGAAATGATTTGGAAAGAACTGGGATGAAAAAATCCATATTTGAAAAGATAAAAATAATTTTTTATCAAAATGAACTAGTTTTGAACTAGAATTAAAATCAATTTATTTTAGAAATAAATAAATTGAATTTGAAAGAGGTTTTAAAAATAATCTGAATTTCCAATAATTGAAGTGGAAATGGATTTGAATCGAAATTGTCTTTGGAATATTTCGATGTTGGATTTCGTGATTATACAGATATTGTTGTGGGAATTTGAAAGATATATTTATATCGTTATTTCCAATACGATATTTGTTTGTTTCAGAATTTGATATTGAATATAAGCCGGTATATTTTCTACTCAGAGCCTTGTATTTACTATCAAACGTGATTTGGGTCTGTCGTGAATGGTGTCTTCATTAACACTGATTCTTAAGCCCAATTGAGAAAAAGATTAAATCTTTCTATTTAGATTTAATGAAGTGTACCAATCAAATAATATTTAATTGGGATTGAATTTGAATGTGATTTTGGGTTTATCGTGAACCGTGTTTTAGATGACATTGGTTCTTTAACCCAGTTAAAGACAGGATATTGATTTTTGAAAAGATTAAAATTAAGTGGAGTTTTAATGAATCTTTGATTAGATTGAAATGTGAATTGATAATTTAAATTATCAAATCTGAAAGGTGGTCGAGAATAGAGTACCACCAGTTTTGCTCCAAAGCAATAGTTAAATCTTTAATTAGATTTGAACGTGAAATGGTAATTAATTTTACCGATAGCACCGTGGTGTTAGATATGGAGTATTTCCAGTTTTGCTCCATGGGATAAATAGTTGGGATTGGAAAATAAAACAAATAATTACTTCGGTGTGGTTCGCTAATCCGGATTTGTTTGGAAAACCATAATATGGTTTGAAAAGATATCCAAAGGAAGATTAAAGAATAAATTTAGAAGAATTTGTCTTTGATAAAATTAATGGGAACCTTTCCCTAAGAATGTGATTTTTTGAATAAAAGAATATTCTGAATTGGAATGAGGCGTTTGTTGTGTTTGTGAAACACGTGTTTATTATATACGCGGGTGATTCAGAAAGGCCGGGTTTATACCCATTCTGAATAACCGATTCGACGATAAGTCGAAGATGAAGACGGTGGTTGAAGACCGGAAGTCTTCACATCGTTTGGGTGATTACTGATGATTTCGATTGGGCTGTACACCCAAGATGAGGGAAACAGTTGGTGATCGTCCAGACGTACTTGGAGATCGATGGATATGCGAGGGAAGTGCCTCCGGTTTTGTTCAGACCCAGAACGAACTTGTAAATGGATTGTGTGTCTGACATTGGATTTTATTCTGTGTTGATTGATCTCTATTAAATATACATCTGTTTGGCGGCGGAGAATTTATTCTCTTGCTTAGTGCCCTTCTCTGAGACGTACGAGCTTAGAGGTTGAATATCGATGGACATCAGTTGCATGGAGTGAATTGCCAGTGTGGCACGCGTAAGTGGCAATTGATCAAGGCTTCTGTTGAAAAGCAAAGTCTTGTGGTTGATGATCAAAGCATGGCCTGTGTGGCACAGCTTTGTGTATAACATGAATTCGCGAGCCTCACACCTCGGTATGAGTCAAAAACGGGATAGTGACTACAGGGAGAGCACGACGTTTCTTTCTAGCTATGGGTGGTGTCAGTGCCTAAACTGGCTGACATTTATATACTTTTCACCTGTGTGGTTGTTGGATACGAGGCGCCTCGGATATAGGTCTGTTAGGACCGAGAAACGTGTGTTCAGGAATAACTAATCCTCAAAAGTAAGAGAGGACCGGCCCTGAAGATCCAAGGATCATAGTGGGGTCCGGAGATATTTGCTAAAGTGTCTCAAATCGGAGAGGAGCTTGCCCCTTGCCTCGACTCATGACGGAAATCCAATTTCCAATACGTGATATTGCGGTTTTATTTGTAGAACTAGTATGGCGACATGATATATGGTACCCATGCCTTCTATGATTGATATTTATGATTGAAATTGTTTTGACACTATACACTTATTATAGTATCAAATGATTTGTTTTAAACGTACCAAGCATGTTTGGATATTATAAGGGAAAACCCTATCCTTCGGCTTACGTTGCATTGTGTGATGGGACCTGGGTCTTATAATAGCTTCATTTTTTCAAAATGCATTGCGCTGTTTTGATATATGCACTAGTGTTCTTGGGAGGAAACCCGTTCCGTGTTATACGGCGTGGTCCCTTGAATTACTCTCTTTTAAAGTAAAGTTTTAAATAACTATTTTAGTTCTCACACCAGTTACATGACTGACCTGGAGTTTATTGTTTTAACCTAAACTCTGGGTGCCCTTATTTTTCGACACGGGCAGCTAGTAGTTTTGGTTTTGCAGATTTATATTCACAGGATCCTGGTTTACAGCTGGAATGATATCCGGAAAGCTCTGTATCTGTATATTTCTTCTAGTTGTGTATTGTATAATTTTCCGCTGCTCTGTAATTTATTGTAATCTCTGATATTTATCGAATGTATTTTGTGTACTCATACTCTGTATATTCTTGTATTCTGATGGAATCGTTGTAATAACAATGAAATGTTCTTCTGTCTGTGTTCTGATTTGTCTTGTACTCACGGTATTTCGTTCTTTCTCTTCTCTTCGGAGATAGGGAAGTTCGGGTCACTACGACAACTAAGTAGGTTATGAGGAGTTACAGTTATAGCATTTTTATTACTTAGCAATTTCGAGGACGAAATTATTTTAAGGGGGAAGGAATGTAGCGTCCTGGATTTTTAGTGATCCTGAAACGACCCGAACTTCCCCCTGAAGGAAAGCGCGGATTGAGTTGAGGACAAGACAAATCAGAACACAAACAGAAGAACATTTCATTGTATATTACAACAACTCCATCAGAATACAAGAATATACAGAGTATGAATAAATCAAATTACACAGAAAATATCAGAGATTTAATATACATGGCAGCGGAAAAATAATTCAAGACACAACTGAAATAAATACACGGATACAGAGATTTCCGAGCATCATTCCAGCTGTAAACCAGGATCCTGTGAATATAAATCTGCAAAACCCAACTACTAGCTACCCGTGTGGAAAATGAGGGCACCCAGAGTTTAGGTTAAAGCAATAAACTCCAGGTCAGTCATGTGACTGGTGTGGGAACTAAAACAGTTATTAATCTTTATTTTTAAGTTAGGTAATTCAAGGGACCACGCCGTATAACACGGAATGGGTTTTTTTACCCAAAGAATACCAGTGCGTAGAACAACAGCGCAATGCTAAATAAAGAAAATGAAGCTATTATAAGACCCAGGACCCATAACACAATGCAACGCAAGCCGGAGGATAGGGTTTTACCTTATAATAGCCAAATAATGCTTGATACGCGAAATTTAATCTTTTATTATTACTATAAGTGAAGAAAACAACTTCAAGTATAAATGTATCAATTATAGACAGCATGGGTACCATATATCATGTCGTCATACTAGTTCTACAACTAAAACTGCAAAATGTCGTATTGGAAGTTGGATTTCCATTATGAACCAAGGCAAGGCGTAATCCTTTCCGTTTCGAGACAATCTAGCCCATGTCTCAGGACTCAGCCGCAACTGTACCTAGGAAACATGCAGGGCCAGTCCACCGATGTGGATTAAACTTAAACCCTGAACATGCATTTCCCTGCCCTTTGGGGCGTAAATGAGCCAAATGACTCCATATCCGAGGCGCCTTGCAACAGCAACAACCTCACAGGTGATAATAATATAAATGTCAGGGCTGGTAGGTCACTGACATCACCCTAGCTAGAAGGTAATGCATGCCCTCCTTGCCGTCCTCTCCCGTTTCTGGTTCATACCGGGGTGTGAGGTTCGCGAATCAACGCTATACACAAAGCTATGCCACACAGGCGGTGCTTTGATCATCTACCACAAGACTTTTCTTTTCAATAAAAGCCTTGATCATTTGCCACTTAGGCATGCCACACAGGCAATCCACTCCA
The DNA here is from genome assembly GCA_030737875.1 of Allium sativum. Classification (NCBI taxonomy): domain Eukaryota; kingdom Viridiplantae; phylum Streptophyta; class Magnoliopsida; order Asparagales; family Amaryllidaceae; genus Allium; species Allium sativum. The sequence continues at coordinate 49,354,708 of CM060926.1, forward strand.
CGCGGCTGATGTCTATCGATATACAACCTCTGATCCCGTATGTCTCAGAGAAGGGTGAAGTAAGAGAATAAATTCTCCTTCACTAGGCAGATGTATATTTAATAGAGATCAATCAACAAAGAGAAAAATCCAATGTCAGACACATAGTCCATTTACAAGTCCGTTCTGGGTCTGAACAAAACTGAAGGAACCTTATTCCTCGCATATCCATCGATCTCCAAGTACGTCTGGACGATCACCAACTGATTCCCTCCTATTGGGTGTACAGCCCAATCAAGATCATCAGTAATCATCCAAACGATGTGAAGACCTCCGGTCTTCTACCACCGTCTTCATCTTCGACTTATCGTCGTATCAGTTATTCAGAATGGGATAAACCCGATCTTTTCGAATAACTCGCGTATTTTATAGTAAGTGTTATACAAACACAACATATGCCTCATTCCAATTCAGAATATTCTTTTATTCAAATATTCACATCACTAGGGAAAGGTTCCCATTAATTTTATCAAAGATAAATTCTTTAAAATTTGTTCTTTAATTTTCCTTGGAATATCATTTCAAACCGTATTATGGTTTTCCAAACTAGTCGGGATTAGCGATCCTTACCTAAGTAATTATTTGTTAAATTTCTCAATCCCAACCTATACATCCCATGAAGCAAAAACTGGTAATACTTCATATCTAACACCACGGTGTTATCGGTAAATTTAATTACCATTACATGTTCAAATCTAATTAAAGATTTAACTATCGCTTGGAGCAAAACTGATGATACTCCATTCTCGATCATTTCAATCTATCCTGAATTTATTATTAGTGGAGTTTGGGATGCTATATGAACATCCAATCATGAATGTCAATTGTCTCTAGTGGTATAGAGTAGAAGTAATAACCCAAAATGGCGATTGCAACATTCAAAGCTATTAAAAATAAACTTCCAACTATAGATTGGCTTCTTAAATGGGTATAATTAATAAGACTAAATGCGATCTATGCAAACAGGCAAACGAACTTGCAAAAACTACTTTTTTTTTAAAGATCATGAACATAAAATGCATGTGCTCAGAAACATTTCTAATCTATAAGATGAAACAGCGAGCCTGAACTACTGTAGGCTGTAGCCAAGGAACTCCTTAAAAAAAATTCTGATGGGAATTGCATGACATATCTAAAAAGAACGAAATGCTAAAACTTTCCACATCCACGGCCGCAGCCATAGGCGAATGAGACAAATCAAGATACCATTATGCAAAACGCAATTCAGGCGAGAACCCAAGACCGAACGATGACGACTCGAGGCAGCGCAATTAGTTTAACAATGAAAGTTTTAATTTTAAGCATTGTGAACTTACTTGATTTGTTTTTGTTTTGATTGGGAACAAAGTAGCCGTTCAGTTGGCTTCTGTTTGGATCTGAACGATAATAAGGTTTTTATTTTAACGAAGGAGCTGGGGAAGTGCAAACGGAACGAACGGATGGAAAGAGCAATTAAAATTAACAAAGCGTGCTAATGATCACAACCTAAATATTTCAAATTTTCTCTACTGGCACCGTCTAAATTAATTGGGCGTTGTTACTAACTCCAAATATTAAATCCCAATCAATTTCAAATGCAAAAAAATCAAATCCCTAAATTATTTGAAAAAAAAACGATTGTTTGAAAAATAATAATGGTGAGAACGAAGAAAATGATACCGTATTAAAAACAATTGTTCGATATATGTACATCGATTTCCTATGAATGACATGTTCTCATCTGATCAGATGCATATCGACAAATGAGATTATTGATAATTTGGTATAAAAATCTGATTCAGTTCAACTAATATTCCATATAATTTTTTTTGATTAACAACTAAAAAAAATATTGTAAAGAAGGTTAATTTAATAAAATAGACTTTATTTGTTAAGGGGGTGCTCTCTGCATGGGTACCTCCTTAACAAATTTTGTTAAAAATTTTTGACCCCCTTAATAATATTTGAAGTGTTAATAACATTTCTCAATTAATAACCTAAAAATGGAGAGACCACTAGCATCATCCTTTACACGAATGCTTCCTTCCTCACTAGCATCATTCATTTAAGTCTTTTGAGTCATTTGATCGAACATCTTGTATCATATCATCATGTTTATCTTCCAGTTTATCATCATTCAAATACTTCATCTATCAAACGACAAAAAAAAATCAATATACCAATTTGTAAAAGAATATACGTAAGTTATAAGGATTAAAACCCTACAAGTCAAAATTTATATTGTCATTCTCTATTACAACATCATCAAATTTAATGTCTTCCAAGCTTGAGATTTCCAACGGGGTGAAAAAAATATATCCTAAAATGCAACGGAAAACTCTAACCATTAAAAAAAGTCTAACAACATGTTCTATAACATAATAGAAAACAATAAAAATCAAGCAATTTTAACCTATTTTATATCTTAATCTTCCATCTCTATTAGGCACAAAAGAGTATATGTTTTTGTTAGAGTTTAGGGTTTGAAATTGTAGAGAAGTACGTGTTTTTCTTAGGAGAAGTACGGTGGTGAATAACTGAATGAAAGAATATTATATGTTTGTCAAAATAATATAAAAAATAATCATTTGTATTAAATTTAGAAAGGTGATCGGAATTGTAAACCGGGGTGTGAATAGTAACACCCTTAATAAAAAAATTAGAATGCATCTATTCCCATTGCTTTTTACCCTCAATGAAAATAAAGTTGTTGACTTATTTTTTTGAAATTGGGTACTTATATACAAATTTTATAGTATGAACATATTATCATGTCAAATGGGTCCGACGGAATCAAATTAATGACCTGACATTCTCCTTCCATGCTTTAACCACCTGAGACAATAATGCTTATCGTTTTTGACTTGATTATACTACCATCGCTATTTTGAATAAACACGGAAACAAAAGGTTGTTTTGAAGAAACATGGAAAACGAAAGGCAGTTCATGTCAATCGTGTTCCAGCAAGACATTATATAGAGAATCACATTCTGACTGCGTATGATTCATTAAATAACAACGTTAAGCTCAAACATGGATATATTGACATAGACACATGAGCCAAATGTAGATTTCAAGTTAAACATGCTTGGATCAAGCGATTTTGATTCTCATTAATCATGGATTGTAATTCAAGTAAGATAGATAATCGTATTTTTGAGATGAATAGTGGGACTAAAAGTAATTCGCGAGGTGTACTTTTTATTAAAATTTACAGGGGACGAAAGTAAAATTCAGGGTGAGAATAGATGTTGATTAAAAGATAATGGTTGATGGGGCGCAATACGGCAGAGTTCGATCCAAAATTTGGACAAGCAGAAGTGGCAAAGAAAATTATTTGGAGGTAAAGTTTGAAATGATGCGAAAACAGGAAAAAAATTCAATTTAAGGGGAAAAGTTGGGGTAGAGCCAAAATTTTAGCTATTTAAAACAAAGTAATACTTGTATACACAATTAAAAGAATGTTACTAAAGAAAACCTCAAAATGTCAAAGAAGTAATAATTTACAACATAATTTTGTACTTATTGAATTTCAAAGTTTTTAAATGTTTATGAGTTTTCTGAAATTTGAATATTTTATTAAGTTTAAATTTAGCTAATATTTTAATTTATGAAAATTTCAAAATTTTGTTTACAAATTTTATGAATATCTTTAAAATTATTTTAACAAATTTCCTTGTTTTAAACTTTCTAAAATATTAAATATAATTATGAATTGTAATTAATAAAAAACAATGTTAAATTAACAAGCAAAAATTCATTAATACTTATTGCTTATTTGTAATTAATTATTAATTATTACATCTTAGTTATAATTTAATTATTAAAAGTTAGTATTACCAATTATTATTTATTAAATATTTAAAAGTAATAATTAGAAACTAATTACTATTTATTAATTATTAATTTTTACATATTAATTACTAATAGTAATTATTGTTTTATCAAGTTACTATTAAGTATTGATTAACAATTATTCTTTATCAGTGATATTATTAATAATTAATTATTAAATATTACGTATAAAATATTAATTATTATTAATATTTCTTAAAAAATTATTAATCCTTAATTATTAGTAAAGGAGTATTAAATATTAAATATTATTAAAAGTACATTCATATTTATTAAGTGTTTAATAGTTACTATTTAATAATCACATTAATTACTAATTATTAATAGTAACAGTATTTTTACTAACTAATTTATTAATTACTAATTGTTAAGTAATATTATTTAATTATATTAATCATATAGGTAAAAGAAAAAAATAGACATATTATAATTGACAAAGAAGAAGAGTTGGTAAAAAATCTTTACAATTGGCAGAAAGAGTTGTAATGGACATCAATTACAAATGAAAAAAAAAGAGTTGTTAAAATCTAACAATTCTTATAACAAACCAAAAAAACTTTTACCAGGCATCTATTACAACCGGCAAAAAGAAGAGTTGTCAAAATTGGGTATCTTTTACAACTGACGAAAAAGAACTATTACAATAGGCTCTACGACATACAAAATAAAAGAGTTATTGAAAACACACACACACACAAACACACACACACACACACACACACACACACACATATATATACACACACACACATACATATGTATATATATTATGACTTTCTAAATAAAACAGTTGTCAAATACATCTACTGCAATTGGCATTTTATGACACTTATAAGATTACAGTTGTAATGGAGTATTTTGTTGTATTGAAATGAGTTTTAACTAATATAATTGGAATTTAAAAATAATAATAATATATTACCATTTTCAAAATTGATAATATTACAATGTGTAGCTTCAAATTTTTCAATGACACATTGAATATATACTACAAGAAAATACCCTATTGCAACTAGCTGTTTGCAATAGGCGACACATAACAGTTGCAGTAAATGATATTTAGCAACAGACACATTATAGCAGTTGCAATAGATAAGTTGTAGCAACAGGCTTTTTTTTCTGTTGCGAAAAACATATTTTTAGCAATTGCGCATCCCATCCTGTTGTAAAAACATACTTTTAGCAACTGTGCTTTCATAACAGTTGCAACAAACATATTATTCGCAACTGCGCTTCCAAGCTAGTTGCGAATAAATATCTTTAACAACTGTTTTCGCCGCTTGTAATAACTGTATTTTTTTTACAACTAATAAAGCCAGTTGCGAAAAACATTCTATTAAAAATAAGTATCAGCTTTTAATGATTAACTTTCAATAATTATTTTTAAATAGTTATTATTATATGATTAACTACCAGTAATTATATAATAATTAAGATTAATATTTAATGATTATTAATTAATAATAAAATTTGAAGTATTATAAAGTGATATTTATAAATGATAATTAAATAATAATAATTAATAACTAAAATAATAATAATTAACATTTAAAAAATAATAAAATAAATAAATATCAAATAATAATAAATTAATAATAAAAAACTAATGGATAATAATTAATAATTAAATTGAAATATGAATATGTTTAGATATCAAATAATAATAAATAATTCATAAAAAAATAAAAAAATTTGACTTTGACCATTTTAATAATTAATGTTCGGTTATAATTAAGAATTAATAAGAAATAATTAATAATTAATAATTAACAAATAAGTAGTAGTTTTTAATAATCATGATTACATTTAAATCATTTCCGTTACGTAATCGATAATAAATAATAATTAAGTCTAATATTTGGTCACTAATAATTAAAAAGTATGTAACATACAGTAGTCTAGAAGTAATATTTATAATTTAGTATTTGGTATTTAAGAGTTAGAATTAGTAATTTTTTGGTTTAAAAAATTATTTTATTTTAAAATAAATTAATAACTTAAATAGGAAGTAGTAAATAGTAATAGATAATTGATAAATAGGAAGCAATATTTTATAAGTAATGGAATATTATTAAATAGAAGATAATTAATTATTAATAACTTAGGCTGATGATTAATAACTAGAAATTAATAATTATTAATAGCTACTATTGATGATTCAAAAATTAACAACTATTGTCAATGATTAATAATTCAAATTAATATTTAATTTTTACCATTTAATAATTAAATTTTAATTATTAATGATTAGTTCTTAATAATTAAGATTGAATAAACTATATTCGATTATAATTAAGTAGTAATAAGTAATAAGTAATAATTCATAATTAACATGAAATAACAAATGATTTATCAATGTTAATATTTAATAACTAAAATTTAATATTTATTTATTAGATTTCCTTAGCAACTTTCTTGAATGACAACTACAAATATCTTCTTTTGCAATTCGCCACTTAAATATCTATAAAATTTGTTTGGCTCCAAATTGTTAAATTATTGGCTCCTATGTTTGAAATTTTGGCTCCAAATTCAAAATTTAACCATAATATTCACATGTTTCGAGGATTGCTCTACTGGCGTTCAATATTTTTGATATCGCGTGAAAATCTCCTCAGTCATAATTAATTATTACTTGCCATATCAGACTATTTGACCATTCCCAAATTAAAGTAAAACAGAAACATCCTTGCACAACCATAATTAACAAAATTAGATCAAGAGTTAGGAAGAAGAAATAGACCTTGGAATCCCCTTTACTAAGACTATTCATTGATCTGCCTTTATTTCGTGAGTACTGCAAGTGGTAATTGCACATCGATTGCCTTACAACTCGATGCTTTTTGCACTGCCATTATATTTCGCGGTTTCGCGTGCATCTTTCATCGTCTAGCAGCAAAGGCGTTTTCTCTATTGGCTCTTTTTTGGCATTTTCTCCCTTGAACAGAAGGGATCGTTAAGGGGATGGCGGAGAGGCACGGACGGACGGTTATGATGAGCGTGCATCAACCTAGGTTTAGGATAGTGGAGATGATCGATTCAGTGCTGGAGGATGGAGCGGTGGCCTATTTTGGGAGGATGAAGAGATTGGGGATGAGTTTGATGGAGGCCGGGCTGCGGCTTCCCACGTAGGTCAATGTGTTGGAGTTCGACATTGAGTCGGTTGATATGTTGAAACTAAGGGCGAGGAGTGTTTGTGAGAGGGATAGGTGTACTCTGGAGAAGCTCTTTCTTCTTAATAAGGTGGCTGATGATGAATCTGAGGTACGTATTCCAAGTTTGTGTTCGTCTGTGATAATTTCTTGTAAAACCTTCTGGTTTTGGAAACTGTTTTGGCTACTGTTCGTTTAAAAAAAATAGTTAATTACATTGTTTTGAAGTATAAAATTATTTCTATAGTTGTGCATGGATAACACTCTTGGATGATGAAGTCTGTGCAATTATCTTCATGAGCTCCAGTTTTATTTCATTACCACGTACAGTAAGATTTTTGTAATTCTCTGTTTTTTGGAATAAGATGTATATGTTTCATTTTTCTTCAAACTGTGAATTACAACCGTTTATGTATATTTTTTTTTGTAATGTACAAATCACAGAACTTGAAATTTTGTAATCTTTTAGTTATTAATAAAGTCTTTACTTAGCCTTTCAAGAAAAAAAAACAAAAAAATTTCTACAGTTAGTGAGACAAGGTCGCCAAACGTCCTTCATTCTACAATAATAATATGATTAGATAATCTATGTTTGTTTAAAAATTTAGATACTAATTTATGATGGTTGAATTGTTGAATTTTATGAACTATCGTTAATATTTTTGTGTGAAAGTCTGAATTTATGTGAGACAGAAGGAGGATCCCTGGAATTCTGTTATTGCTGGTGCAGCTACGTGGATTCTTGCAGTTGCAACAAGGGGCAAGATCTGTTGCAGTAAAAAGAAGAGTTCCATTGTGATATATGTGCATTGAAGAGTTTGCGATGCTTACCAGGTATAAGTGATTTTTTGGCTTTTGATGTTTTTGTAGCAATACCTATTATTTTTGTATGATTGAAAGTAATTTATGCTTAGCAGGTATAAGTCTAGCTATTTCTATTGTAATAAGATAGATGAATGTAAACGAAATTCACATCTGGATTATATTAATGTGTCAAATCCATAAAAAATAGTATTGTGCTTATTATTATAATTATTATTTATATTATTATTGAATTGCAGTTCAAATTATTGAGGAGTAAGCAATGCAATGCATGTTTGCAAGGAAGTTTCATGATTGGAGTAGACTGCACATTGTGGTGGTGTTCGATTCATATTGTATTAGGTTAAAAATGTGATTAGAAATATTGTGTTTGTAATAAGTGTTGTATGAAAGAGTAGAAATTGTTGTATATGAATAATGTATAAAAATTGTTGAAACTTTTGTAGTAATTGTGTGCACTATTATTATTTTGTTGAAATAAAATTTGTTAAAGTAAAAATTTTACTTCTTTATTATATGTTATGATATAATATAATGTTGTAACAAGGACATTTCATAATGGTTTAGGTTGGTTATTTTGTTAACAAAGACAGTTGTGTTCTGATTTACTGCAACTGTCAGAAATAGTTGTAGTATCTTGTTTGTCGAATGCCTATAATAGTTTTACAACCGTCATTTGTTGTTGCAAAATGATCTATTGCAATAACAAAGGTCAGTTGCAAAAAAGTATACTACAACCCCTTATTGCAACAGGCTGAAAATGTTGCGTGACTTTTTATAACTCCGGCTATACCAATAGGCGCAGAACTATTGCAATTGATCTACTGCAACAGATATTGCCTGTTGCGAAAAGTGCTTTTTGTTGTAGTGATACAAAATCCATTTGTGGTTCACATTGGATAGAAAACAGCTGTGCATTTTCATGAACTTAATTCTTTTTTCTTAAAAAAAAGGCTATTGTGTTATTTTTAATATTTGGTTATATAATAAACAACAATATATACCAAACAAATGTTACTTCATCAATTGTTTAGAATTAATAAAGAGGCGAGGATAAGACATACTTGGTTACCAGGTTGAACACTGAATCTCATCGTTGTCATCATCTTCAACATCATCATTGTTATTATCATCTTCGTTATCATCAGCATCAAACAAAAGTATTCTCCACTTTGAACTTACCACGGTTATCATGACAATGTTGTAGTTTCAGTCCCTTCAAAAGACTGCCTGTACATAGTTCAATTAAAAATTACTAAATATAAAAGGAACCACGAGTCAATTATTCATGTTAACATGAAGTGACTTATTTAAACACTAAGGAATTATATGTAAGATAAAACTTACAATTGAACATTTACATATCTAAATACATGGGTAAAAGGGAAAACCTAAAAACACCGAACTTTCATCGGTTCTAAATCAATTTTAGTAGTAATTTTAATTAAAATTACAAATGAATTTCTTGAAAATTAAAAAAATATAGACAACTCAATGAAATATGAGGGTTATACAAAAAAATAGCATGAAGAATGTCATATAAAGATATACTAATATAATTACTGAAATTAGGAGAAATGCCAGTTTAATAAAAGTGAACTAAATTTTTCTCTTACGTTCGTCAAAATGGTTACAAGTGAAACTAATTTATTTATTATTACAGTTAATGATTGTAACAAAGAAAATTAATTTAATTTGACATGCATTAGTTTTAGTTCTCCAAATTATAGTCTAAGAAAAACTTATCTACAAAGATGTTAAGATATTTTTTCATCCTCATAAAAGATTGATTAAGTAATATATGATTGTTTTCAATGAACAATTATACATACAAATGATGCAGCATAGTAATTTAATGTAAACCCTAAACATATAAATTTTAACCATCTTCGTAAATTAACTCAATATATTATATATGTATTCAACATTTAGTTCTAAAAATAAGTTTTAAGAATGTATCAATGAATATAGCATGAACATTTTTTGTGATCTTTACATAGAATATTAATAAATAATTTTAGCTGACATATGACATTTGTCCATGAACCAAAATTTATACAGACAAATCTAACAAATTACTTTATTACAAATTAGAGTCAAAGATAATATAATTACCAACGGCTTGTTATGGAAAGTCAACAAGTAGGTTTCATTTCATTCACATAAAAAATATAGATGGTGTGGAAAAAAAAAGATATGCATAAGATAATACGAAACTAGTGCTCTCAAGTGGATTAACATTTAATTGGTCACATAAATAGAATATATGCTTTCTATATATGAAACCCTAAAAGTAGCAAATCAATCATATTTGATTTTATTTTGTGCCAAAATTTGTAGAATAAGATTAAAAAATAGTATTATAGAAATAAAGGAACACTAAAATATATTTGATTTTGTTTCGATGGGAAATATGTCTAAAGTAGGGTGAACTTGTATGATCTGACATTTATTCATGGAAACTAGGTTCCATCCCTTATTTCTTATTTAGTATGTGAAAAATCCTTAAAAATATGTATTAACTTGCACCCCAATTATAGTTTTGGTTTAAAAAAACAATTTTTTTTATATTAAATTTGAACCTTTTCTATGATCTACTAAACATTTTTTTAATGCAAAAAGGACTACTCTATAACTTCCTACAGTGTTCTCTGCAAATATTTGTTTAGGTCCTACACGAATATCCTAAAACTTAAAAATACAAGGTTTTGTCTTTTATATAACATGTTTTCAAGAAGGGAAATTCCTTTTACTCATTTTATATTCGGTGAATAGCTATCATGTTAATTTGTTACTTGTAACTTACAAAGGGCTCATTATGCAAATATATAATTATTTCATTCGAGATATTTCCAAAATGAACTCAAAAAATAATTCAGTGTGTGTATTTGATAATTATGAAAAAAATTATATCTTTTGTCGATAATACAGATATTATATTAATTACAAAGGTATCCTAATATTTAAATGTAATTCTGAATAACTATACATATTTGAAATATATACATAAAAAATCAAACTAACATATATTATGTACGTTTATATTGCCAATATGAATGTACATCCATCATATATACATAAAATAAGAAATGACTACCTGCATCACTGAACGACTTAGCATTTCAACCCCTACTAAACATTGTTTTCACCATATAGGAAAAACGAACCCAGCCAAAATAGTTTAACTATTAAAATCTCTGTTCGGATTGACAGATAACATAAAGAATGAGTCCCAAAAAATATTGTATCAAGTGCAATGTAATCGGCAACTTTATGTCTTAGTAACCATCAATAATCGACAACTTTATGTCTTTTTTGGGACGATGGAAGAAAAATGTTGCAAAAGTAAACATAAATCATTAGCAAAAAACTAGAACCTAAAATCACTTGCCTTCAATTACAAAGAAAAATAGCTGAGAACAATATAAATAGTGAAAAGAATCACCTAAAGAAATCAAAGAATAACACAATCCAAAGGACATAAATATAGAGAAATAAAATCATATGTAATAAATAAAAGACACTACATTGTTAATGAACTGCATGAACTAAATAATGATTCACCAAAATTGCTTAAGACAAAAATTATTATTATTATTATTATTATATATATATATATATATATTGATGAGAAGCTTTAAATAATATACTTTTTGTTCTATGATTTTACTATGATGTCGAAGAGAGAAAAACAAGTACTATTTAAATCGGACCGTGTAATGAAAATCAAAGGGTTAGAGGAGTACTACAAAATAAGGCTACCATTGAATGCTCTTATCTTATGAATATATAAATACACATTTCCATAAAAGCACACAATTATCCATGGTAAGGAACATCTTGATTTTGTAAGATTATCAAACCTTCAACATCATAATTTACTATAGTCCAACCATATTTCCACTTTTTTTTTCTATAATAAAAAGGTATGAATAACTCATGTAGGTAACGATAAAAAAATCGTATGCACAACACTCCAGAACATGAAAACAATCAACAATTACTACAGCTCAATCAAGGAAAAAGCTACACAACAAAAGAAAATTCATCCATCAATCTTCTTAGACTCTTCAACAATTTCTCAAATATTTCACTAACATTAACAATAAAACTAACTATTTTCCCTACCCCACAGAAAATAATAGATGAAATTAGCTTATGACGTAGACAAAATTTTAAATAAAGACTTATTGTTGTTCATTTTACTTGCTTAAATTCGTATTTCCTCAAAAACTTAAACAAACAAAATTTCCTTAGACAGTGTGATTTCTCAAGTTTGTAAGCTGTACTTTGTAATTCGTGCCTTGAAGAGTATAAACTAGGCATATAAATAGCTATCGAAAAGACATGATTGACAAATTATGAACATATAATTAAAGAACACTTGCATATAAACTAAGCATATAAATAAGATTTACTTGGACCATTAAAAAGAATTATACATATAATTAAGAATACAGAATAGGAAATATAAATAATAAGAATTTCTTAAATCTTTCGGTCATAGTGCAAAGTAAAAGAAAAGCAAACATCTTTCGTTTACTGATAGATCCGGCAGTAATTGAACAATCAATCTACAAAAATAAAAAATTGGATAATATCCATAGTTTCCATAAGTTAGTGAAAATTGTATATCTAAAAAGACAAAAAATTATTTAGTCATCAAATTCATGAACCGAATAAGAAAAAGGTGGTAGCTAAAGATCGTTCAAAGCAGCTAACAAATCTATATTTAAAACAATACATCTAGCAAAGTTAATATTTTCCTAATGCCCTCAGTAGAGATTAATGAAACGATAATTTTTGAAAAAAAAAATCAAATTTTGAGTTGTTTACCATACTTAGATCTAACCAAAGAACATGTATTTAATAAAAAAAAATCAAAAAGTAAGAGTGGAAAAAGAAGCATACCTAACAGACTGAAAATCTCAGTCTAGACCAGAGTCGCAGCACAAGCCCATCGATTGCTCAACTTTAATTCAAAGAAGAGAGAAGAAAAGGAATATAAATCTATTGATGTTAAGAGAGAAAGTAATATATTTGGTAGAGAGTATGTGAAGGGGATTGATTTCACAAGTGAATATAAAGTCGATAAGGTTGGAAGATAATGGATTCGGAAGAGGGTTGATTTTCAAAACTACAATACCATGCACTTAAATGGTAAGAACAGAAATGATCCAATGGTTAATGCACTTTCTCAGAGTATTTTAGATAGCATTCAATATAAATAGTAAACGTTTAGATGAGAAATAATACCGTAGTAATATTTACCAATTTACATTCATAAAAAATCTTTACCATACCATCAAATAAAGCCAAAATACTTCATTTTTTGTCTTCACACACAATTCTTTTTTTTTCGCAAAATAGATCATAATAAAATTTATGTATCTTGAAGGATTCAATTTAGAATTGACTATTCCCTAGATACCTACATTGTGGTATTTCACAATTGAGTCAATGTGAAAAAGACCTAAAGTTAGAGATTTATCTATAGGTAATGCTGCTCCAGTACCTAACCAAAGAGCTACTGCGGTATCGATCAAAAAGACTATTGCAGCCTGTAACAACCCGGAAAATCTGAACCAGTTTGAAAATTTTAAATTGGCTATTTTGGTGGATTTTAGGTATTTAAAATAAATATTTTAAATAATAATGATGAAAAGAGTGTTTGAATCAACGTTTGAAAATAAATATAACTAATTCTAATTATAAACAAGGCCTGAAATGGCGCGGCAGTTTCAAAATTTCAATTCGAACTTTGACTGACTGTACCGGGTGCAAAATGAAATGGATTTTAGTGAAACCAAAAATATTTAAATCTGTTAGTGAATATCTTTCTAATGAATCTGAAAAATCGAAGTTTCATAGCAGGAAGCAAAAGTTATGGCCAAATGAATATTCAGAAAGGTCGCTACATAGTTTATATAGCCCGTGAAAATGGCCATTTTGCAAACGACCTCAGAATTCGACGAAACCACTTTTGTTGGATGCGGGATGTCAAATTATTGCTAGGTTTCAAATTTCATAATTTTTGAAGCTAGTATGTGAGCGTGGCAAAGGAAAATGTGTATGGTCGATTTCTATTAAATTGGATCGACCAGAAAAGGGCCATTTTTCAAATGGTCTCAGAATTCGATAAAACTAGTTTTGTTGGGACCATATCGTCAAAACATAGCTAGATTTATTTTTGGGGAATTTTTAGAATTAGTATGTGGCCCCGGAAAATTGAAATGTACGTTCAAAATAATTATTGAATGCTTTATATTTTAATTTGAAGGGAAACTGACTGAAACAGTCGAATAGGCCTACGAAGCATATCCCATTGTGTTCGGAATGGGGGTATTTAGCTAGGGACGACAGTCATTGGGTTTGGATTGGAGGTCGTGGGAGATAAGGGGTATTTTAGAAATTTTAAAATATATAAATAAATCCTATTGGCACGTTCATTCCTTCTCTCTCCCCGAACCTCTCTGAAACCGACGACGGAAAGGGGTTTAAACCATCTCTCCTAATTTCTGGCCAATCCACTCACCAATATCGAAAGCTGTAGTTGAGGATTTTGAAGAACTCCCCTCAAGCTTCAAATCCTTACCTGTCACTCCCCCGGCCATCGCTCCACCGTCAAGATCTTCTGCCATGAAGTCACGACGTTCAAGTCGCCGCCGTCCCCGCTACAGTGGATCGAACGCCACCGCACCCCCTGTGTGCCTGCGCCTTTCCAAGCTCTCCAAGGTGGCATTGGCCGATCGTCACCAAACTCGACGGATTGCACGAAAAACTAAACCCTAGTTTTGAACAACATCAAAAAGGTACGGTTTAAATTATATTAAACTATTTAATAGCACTTTAAAGCGCTACGGTTTATGATTTAACTATAAAAATCATATCTTTTTCGTTTCTTGACGAAACTCAGTGAAACAAGAGACAGTGGACTCGTGTGGACGTCTTCTATATTCTAGAAGAGACCGGATATTTTTCTGAGCCTTTTGCTATTTTTGGTGGAGTGGAACCCAATGTGAGATTTCTAAATTATAAACGATATGGAATCAACGATGTATAAATTATATAGTCGAAATATGAGTTATATAAGCGTTGTACACCACATGTATAAGCGTTGTATAAGTTGTATGTTCGATGTATAAGTTATATGTGCGTTGTAAAAATTATATATGTGTTGAAATAGAAGTGAAATATACTTATATATATATATAAGACCCTCGTCCACAAACCATGGACGATATTTATTGGCTGTGATTGGTGTGAAAATTGGTTGATAGCGAATGGTTGATTAGAATTGTTTATGGTTGAAATTGATTGATTATGTTTGAAAAATACCCGTTTGTGGTTGTGAATTATTTGGCTGAAACCACATAGGATTAGTTTGTGGAGAAGAAAATAAACATGCCGCCTACGTGCGAACTAGATGCATGAAATCCCCATTGTCAAAAGCTGCGAGGCTTTAAGGTAGAGCGAGGAGCCGTACTAGGGACGGTCCCGGTTTTAACTACCCTGTCGTTATGCTGCCAAATTTTTTAATAATATTCATGTGTTAGAATTATTTTCATGTGTGAAATTATATTCGTGTGTTGAATAGAAATTCATGTGTTGAGTAGAAATTCATGTGTTTAACGACATTCTTGGTTTGAAATAAATTGTTTTATAATAAAAATCACATTTTTATCATCGATATGAACTATATAAAATAGTTGTGTTTTGAAACAAATTGTTTTATAATAAAAATCATATTTTTATCATCTATATGAACTATATAAAATAGTCGTGTTTTGAAATAAATTGTTTTACAATAAAAATCACATTTTTATTATATACATGAATTGTTAAAAATAGTGAAGTGTCGAAATAAATGTCTGTTGGATAAAAATATCATTTTTATGAAATGCATGAAAAGAATATGGTTTTGAAATCGAAGAATAGATTATATTTATATATATGTATAAATATAATTAAAATAAATCGAATAATGAATCTGCAGTTCATGTTTTGAAATCGTGATTTCAAACGATTAGTGCAGGAGACTCGACCGTTGGATTTTCCCGAAACCGAAACCTTTGGGTTCGCCTTGGAAATATCTTTCCAACGACACCCACTTTGTGAAGATCCAATGATTGGATTGTCTGGAATGTTTAATTCAAATCTGAAGAAAAATAGCGCCAGAATCGATTAAATTTTTATATATATAAATATAATTAAATTAAATCGAATAACGACGCTGCAGTTCGTATTTTGTAATCGAAACTTCAAACGAGTGTACCGGGAGATCCGACCGTCGGATTTTCCCAAAACTGAAACTGTTGGATTCGTTTTGAAAAGATCTTTCTAATGATATAAAATTTGTGAAGATCCAACGGTTAGATTTTCAGATTCGTGTAAATCAAATCTGAAGAAAAACAGCGCCACGGCAGCGTTATGGCCTGAAGCGTCCTTTGAATGGAATTGCTATTTTTAAAATAAATAAAAATAGCGATAAATCGTGATAAAATATTATAAACGATATGGAATGGAAATAAACTGAATTTGCCCGGTTTATGTGATATTTGATAGTTGAATGTCTTTGGCGTGAATTGTTGTCGAATAATTTAACCATTGAAATGAATTGATTTAAATTCTAATTATACATGAATTATTTGAAAAGGCCGAGTTAAATCTCATTTCAAATAATTGATCGACGATAAGAAGTCGATGATGAAGACGGTGGTTGAAGACCGGAGATCTTCACCTCGGTTGGATGGTAACTGATTTCTTGATTGGGAGGCATCCCGAAATATAGATAATAAGTGGTGATCGTCCAGACGTACGTGGACATCGATGGATATGCGAGGTAGTGGTGCCTCCGGTTTCGTTCAGACCCAGAACGGACTTGTAAATGGACTGTGTGTCTGACATTGGAATTCATTCTGTGTGATTGATGGCATCAGTTGCATGGTGTGAATTGCCTGTGTGGCATGCTAAGATGCAGTGATCAAGGCTTCTGTTGAAAAGCAAAGTCTTGTGGTTGATGATCAAAGCACGGCCTGTGTGGCATAGCTTTGTGTATAACGTGAATTCATGAGCCTCACATCCCGGTATGAACCAGAAACGGGAGAGGACATCAGGGAGGGAACGCGTTTCCTTCTAGCTAGAGGTGGTGTCAGTGCTTAAACTGGCTGACATAAATATATTATTTTCACCTGTGTGGTTGTTGCTGTTGCGAGGCGCCTCCGATATATCGGTCGATCCGGGACCGATGGAGTCGTTCGTTGGCTCATTTACGCCCCAAAGAGCGGGGAAACTCAGTGTTCAGGCATAATAATCCACATCGATGGACCGGCCCTGACATTCCAAGGGTTGATGCGTTTTGATCCTGAGACACGGGCTAGAGCGTCTCAAATTCGGAAAGGACTATCTTTTGCCTTGGTTCATGACGAAAATCCAATTTCCAATTACGGCATCGTGCGGTTTTGATTGTAAACCTATATTTGGCGACATAGTGACATGGGACACTCATGTCGTCTATGATTGGTATTTATGATTTTATATAAAGTTAGAAACTAACTGGAAACAAGCTAAGATGGGTGGTTTCCTCGGTATTGGTTTGATGTTGGTTTCGGCCTTCGGGGTTAATACTTAGGGAATCGTTCTCTTACTAATTTACAGTTGGAGTCTGATTAAGAATTAAACGACAAAATTTACAATTTAAGTGATTTTACTTTACACGTATTAAGCATATCTTGGTCGATATAAGGTAAAATTCTATCCTCCGGATTGCATTGCATTGTGTAATGGGACTTGAGTCTTATATCGGCCTCATTTTTATAAAAAGCATTGCGATGATTAAAGAATTTACTTAGTTTAATGTATTGGCAATCACTGGAGTAAACCCGTTCCGCGAAAGTGGCGTGGTTCTATGATTTGCCTTCTTGATGTTGTTTAAGAAATTAAGTAGATTTCTCATACCAGTCCTACGACTGACTCGTAGTTTGTTTCACTTTGCAAACTCGGGTGCCCTTATTTCTTCACAAGTAGCCTTGTATTTAGGTTTTAGCAGGCTCTTTCTGGATAGCTAGAGCTGAAGATGGATTCTATCATTTATCTCTTTTTATGTTGTTCAGCTCCTATTGTACATATTACGTTTGTTTTCCGCTGTAGACATTTATGTATAGCTGAACTGTATTTTGTACTAAGTATGATCCTGTATTCTGTGTAACTCTGATGATTATGTTTATCCAATGTATGATTTGTACATTATCTGGTGCATTTATTTATTTTTGTTCTACTGTTATTTGTTTATGTGTTATATTCCAAAGATTACCCCTTAACACTGTCCTTACGGGGTTTAGGGGACGTCACATCGTGGAATCAGAGCTTTGGTTAAGCTTAGTTCCGGAATATAACATATTAACGAACTTGTCAGAAATAGAACCAGTAGTGTTCTAGGACGAATAACTCATTACAGATAGGATCAGGAATATCCTAGTATGAGTATAGCAGAATCAGAATAACTCGTTAGAGATGGGGTCAGAAATGCCCTAGAACGAGTTGAGAGTTATAGGTTTATAAATAACGTATTTTTGATTATATATATAGTCTGGTTTTAGAAATATGATTTTTGAATATATAAAAGATATATATTTGAAAAGATAATAACAAATTGATTGCTGGTTGTGTTGTTTGATTTTTGGTTGATTAATTAGAGTTTTTAACCATTTAACCAAATTGAACTGAATTGAAAGTAGATAGAAATATATACATGTGAATTATATATGTGTGAACAGGTTATGGATGAACAGCTAAGCAAAGGAATAAAATTGTTTGCCCGACAAATAGGTACACGTATATTGTATTTCTTGGGATTTGATGATTTTATGAGCCAATTGGCTAGCCGCTTGGCTTTTTCTTTTTCTTTTGGATTAGTGAGGACCATGGGAGGCTATTTGAAATATCCCGAAGTCCCCCGTACAAAGGAGGTTATGGAGAAATTTTTCGAAAATTTAGGGTGTTAGCCAATTTTTTTGAAGAATTTGAAAATTCTTAGAAACTGAAAAGTTGAAGAATGGAAGCCAGATTGAAAGTATAGTTAGTTAATCAAACCACTTTCGACTTTGTTCCTTTTCGGGGACAAAAAATTTTAAGTGGGGGAGATTGTAACAACCCGAAAAATCTGAACCAGTTTGAAAATTTTAAATTGGCTATTTTGGTGTATTTTTGGTATTTAAAATAAATATTTTAAATAATAATAACGAAAAGAGTGTTTGAATCGACATTTGAAAATAAATATAATTAATTCTAATTATAAACAAGGCCTCAAATGGCGCGGCAGTTTCAAAATTTCAATTCGAACTTTGACTGACTGTACTAGGTGCAAAATGAAACGGATTTTAGCGAAACCAAAAATTTAAATCTGTTAGTGAATATCTTTCTAACGAATATGAAAAATCGAAGTTTCATAGCGGGAAGCAAAAGTTATGGCCAAATGAATTTTCAGAAAGGTCGCTATAGAGTTTATATAGCCCGTGAAAATGGCTATTTTGCAAACGACCTCAGAATTCAACGAAACCACTTTTGTTGGATCCGGGATGTCAAATTATTGCTAGGTTTCAAATTTCATAATTTTTGAAGCTAGTATGTGAGCATGGCAAAGGAAAATGTCTATGTTCGATTTCTATTAAATTGGATCGACCAGAAAAGGGCCATTTCTCAAACGGTCCCAGAGTTCGACAAAACTAGTTTTGTTGAGACCGTATCGTCAAAACATAGCTAGATTTATTTTTCGAGAATTTTTAGAATCAGTATGTGGCCTCGGCAAATTGAAATGTACATTCAAAATAATTATTAAATGTTTTATATTTTAATTTAAAGGGAAACTGACTGAAATAGTCGAATAGGCCTATGAAACATATCTCATTGTGTTCGGAATGTGGGTATTTATCTAGGGACGACAGTCGTTGCGTTTGGATTGGAGGTCGTGGGAGATAAGGGGTATTTTGGAAATTTTAAAATATATAAATAAATCCTATTGGCCCGTTCATTCCTTCTCTCTCCCTGACCCTCTCTGAAACCGACGACGGAAGGGGGTTTAAACCATCTCTCCTAATTTATGGCCAATCCATTCAACAATATCGAAAGCTGTAGTTGAGGATTTTGAAGAGCTCCCCTCAAGCTTCAAATCCATACATGTCACTCCCCCTGCCATCGCTCCACCGTCGAGATCTACCGCCACGAAGTCACGATGTTCAAGTCGTCGCCGCCGCTACAGTGGATCGAACACCACCGCACCCCCCTGCACGCCTGCGCCTTTCCAAGCTCTCTAAGGTGGAGATGGCCAATTGTCACCAAACTCGACGGATTGCACGAAAAACGAGACCCTAGTTTTGAACAACATCAGAAAGGTACGGTTTAAATTATATTAAACTATTTAATAGCACTCTAAAGCGCTACGGTTTATGATTTCACTGTAAAAATCATATCTTTTTCGTTTCTTGACGAAATTGAGTGAAACAAGAGACATTGGACTCGTGTAGACGTCTTCTACATTGTAGAAGAGATCGGATATTTTTTTGAGCCTTCTGCTATTTTTGGTGGAGTGGAACCCAATGTGAGATTTCTAAATTATAAACGATATGGAATCAACAATGTATAAATTATATAGTCGAAATATGAGTTATATAATCGTTGTACACCACATGTATAAGAGTTGTATAAGTTGTATGTTCAATGTATAAGTTATGTGAAATATACTTATATATATACGCCCCTCGTCCACAAACCATGGACGATATTTATTGGTTGTGATTGGTGTAAAAATTGGTTGATAGCGAATGATTGAATAGAATTGTTTGTGGTTGAAATTGATTGATTGTGGTTGAAAAATACCCGTTTGTGGTTGAGAATTATTTGGTTGAAACCACATAGGATTAGTTTGTGGAGAAGAAAATAAACATGCCGCCTGCATGCGAACTAGATGCATGAAATCCCTATTGTCAAAAGCTGTGAGGCTTTAAGGTAGAGCGAGGAGCCGTACTAGGGACGGTCTCGGTTTTAAATACCCTGCCGTTATGCTACCGAAATTTTCAATAATATTCATGTGTTAGAATTATTTTCATGTGTTGAAACTGTATCCGTGTGTTGAATAGAAATTCATGTGTTGAATAGAAATTCATGTGTTGAACGACGTTCATGTTTTGAAATAAATTGTTTTATAAAAAAAATCACATTTTTATCATCGATATGAACTATATAAAATAGTCGTGTTTTGAAAGAAATTGTTTTATAATAAAAATCATATTTTTATCATCTATATGAACTATATAAAATAGTCGTGTTTTGAAATAAATTGTTTTACAATAAAAATCACATTTTTATTATATACATGAATTGTTAAAAATAGTGAAGTGTCGAAATAAATGTCTGTTGGATAAAAATTTCATTTTTATGAAATGCATGAAAAGAATATGGTTTTGAAATCAAAAATAGATTATATTTATATATATGTATAAATATAATTAAAATAAATCGAATAACGAAGCGGTAGTTTGTGTTTCGAAATCGTGATTTCAAACGATTAGTGCGGGACATCTCGCCTTGGAAATATCTTTCCAACGACACCCACTTTGTGAAGATCCAACGATTCGATTGTCTGAAATGTTTAATTCAAATCTGAAGAAAAACATCGCCAGAATCGATTAGATTTATATATATATATAATTAAATTAAATCGAATAACGACGCTGCAGTTCGTATTTTGTAATCGAAACTTCAAACGAGTGTACCGGGAGATCCGATCGTTGGATTTTCCCAAAACTGAAACTGTTGAATTCATTTTGAAAAGATATTTCTAATGATATAAAATTTGTGAAGATCCAACAGTTAGATTTCCAGATATGTGTAAATCAAATTTGAAGAAAAACAGCGCCACGGTCGCGTTATGGCCTGAAGCGTCCTTTGAATGGAATTGCTATGTTTAAAATAAATAAAAATAGCGATAAATCATGATAAAATATTATAAATGATATGGAATGGAAATAAACTGAATTTGCCCGGTTTATGTGATATTTGATGGTTGAATGTCTTTGGCGTAAATTGTTGTCGAATAATTTAACCATTGAAATGAATTGATTTAAATTCTAATTATACGTGATTTATTTGAAAAGGCCGAGTTAAATCTCATTTCAAATAATTGATCGGCGATAAGAAGTCGATGATGAAGACGATGGTTGAAGACCGGAGATCTTCACCTCAGTTGGATGGTAACTGATGTTTTGATTGGGAGGCATCCCGAAATATAGATAATAAGTGGTGATCGTCCAGACGTACGTGGACATCGATGGATATGCGAGGTAGTGGTGCCTCCGGTTTCGTTCAGACCCAGAACGGACTTGTAAATGGACTGTGTGTATGACATTGGAATTCATTCTGTGTGATTGATGGCATCAGTTTCATGGTGTGAATTGCCTATGTGGCATGCTAAGATGCAGTGATCAAGGCTTCTGTTGAAAAGAAAAGTCTTGTGGTTGATGATCAAAGCACGGCCTATGTGGCATAGCTTTGTGTATAACGTGAATTCGTGAGCCTCACATCCCGGTATGAACCAGAAACGGGAGAGGACATCAGGGAGGGAACACGTTTCCTTCTAGCTAGAGGTGGTGTCAGTGCTTAAACTAGTTGACATATATATTATTTTCACCTTTGTGGTTGTTGCTGTTGCGAGGCGCCTCAGATATATCGGTCGATTCGGGACCGATGGAGTCATTCGTTGGCTCATTTTTGCCCCAAAGGACGGGGAACGCAGTGTTTAGGCATAATAATCCACATCGATGGACCGGCCCTGACAATCCAAGGGTTGATGCGTTCTGATCCTGAGACACGGGCTAGAGCGTCTCAAATTCGGAAAGGACTATCTTTTGCCTTGGATCATGACGAAAATCCAATTTCCAAATACGGCGTCGTGCGGTTTTGATTGTAAACCTAAATTTGGCGACATAGTGGCATGGGACGCTCATGTCGTCTATGATTGATATTTATGATTGTATATACAGTTAGAAACTGACTGGAAACGAGCTTAGATGGGTGGTTTCCTGGGTATTGGTCTAATGTTGGCTTCGGCCTTCAGGGTTAATACTAAGGGAATCGTTCTCTTACTAATTTATAGATGGAGTCTGATTAAGAATTAAACGACAAAATTTACATTTTAAATGACTTTACTTTACACGTATTATGCATATCTTGGTCGATGTAAGGTAAAACTCTATCCTCCAGTTTGTGTTGCATTGTGTAATGGGACTTGAGTCTTATATCGGCCTCATTTTTATAAAAAGCATTGCGATGATTAAAGAATTTACTTAGTTTAATGTATTGGCAATCACTGGAATAAACCCGTTTTGCGAAAGTGGCGTGGTTCTATGATTTGCCTTCTTGATGTTGTTTAAGCAGTTAAGTAGATTTCTCATACTAGTCCCACGACTGACTCGTAGTTTGTTTCACTTTGCAAACTTGGGTGCCCTTATTTCTACACGGGCAGCCTTGTATTCAGGTTTTAGCAGGCTCTTTCTGGATAGCTGGAGCTGAAGATGGATTCTATCACTTATCTCTTTTTATGTTGTTCAGCTCCTATTGTACATATTATGTTTGTTTTCCGCTGTAGACATTTATGTATAGTTGAACTGTATTTTGTACTAAGTATGATCCTGTATTCTGTGTAACTCTGATGATTATGTTTATCCAGTGTATGATTTGTACATTATCTGGTGTATTTATTTATATATGTTCTGCTGTTATCTGTTTATGTGTTATATTCCAATGATTACCCCCTAACACCGTCAGTACGGGGTTTTGGGGACGTCAAACAGCCACTGGACAACGAAATGGATTTTTGAATTTATTAACATTCTCCAAAAAGGGAACTGTTAATAATCATGTTGGTACTGAAACCATTAAAAGATCACCCAATAATTTATTGGGTACTATGTGGAGTATTTGAAATGCAGGAAAAAATTTCCATTCAGGCAATATTTCTAAAGGAGTTGCAAATGGATCTGCTCAAACAGAAATCGTAGTAAATTAAAACTGAGATACATGGCCTTTAAACTTGAGAAAATGATGAAGAACGTAAACAAAAGAAAATGCTAGTAGCAGAGCTGAAGAACTAACAAATCTAGGTCTCCTTTCTTTCCTGCAGCATCAAAAAACTAAAAGTAGATTTAGAGAAATTACCTTTGTAGATTCATAGATTAAGAGAGAAATCACCTTTTGCAAATTTGGAGATCAGCAAAAATTGAATCTAGCGGTTGATAATTTAAGAGAATCGTGGGTTTGAAGATTCTAAAAATAAGAAAATTAAAATTAGGTTAGATGGGGAAATTGGTTGGGTTTGCTTTAGGATATCTTCTTGATCATTGTAAATGGGTCGAGTAAGAAGTTAAAACATTTAAACGGATTAGACCTGACCATTCTAATATTTCTTTAAAACCAATTTGGTTAAATTAATACAACTTAATGTCAGAAGGAAGTTTGATACTCCAATCACACACATAATAAATCATTGAACAATTAAAGTGATAACACAATATACCATTAACTCTACATAAGTATAGCAAAGAAGTATTGTGTATCCATATAACTTTATAATATGAATGTTTTTGAAAATTGAATAGAAATAGGTTTGTAGAAGATGAAAGATAGAATGAGTGTTGTAAACTATGGAAATTAGACTAGCACTATTGTGCTAGTGCTTAAACGATTTGATTTTAATGTGAGCGGTCATATATTACAAATATCTGAAACATTATTTGAACATACATTAACATGTAGCATATTGTATACTACATAAGACTTGTGACGTCGTATGTGTTACCATTTAAGTAAAAAAAACAATTGCAGCTAATCAACTTTAATCAAATGCGTTACATGTACGACCATTAAAGGCCAAACCATGCTATTTATCTTTTGTGATGTATCCCGAAAATCTCTGCCTTTCGGATCGACCGTAAACCACACAGGTCTGATCCAAAAGTCAGAAATCCTCGGATTGTTATAGGATACAACACATCATAACATAGAACAAGATAACATTTCGATACTATTACAACAAATTTATATCAGAGTACAAGAATATCAGAGTACAGATAAATAATACACAGTGGTAAATATTAAAGACTAATAAATTACAATACAACGGAAACATAGTTACACAAATACAAACAGCGGAAGACTACCAAATAATCTAGAGTATAGCTCCACCCATAATCCAGGATGTTGTTTAATAGATATATGCAAAACCAAAACTACTAACTGCCCATGCGGAAAATATGGGCACCCAGAGTTTAGGTGAGAAACAATAAACTCCGAGTCAGTCATGGGACTCATGTGAGAACTAAAACAGTTATAAAATTTTATTTTTAAAGTTAGGTAATTCACGGGCCCTCGCCGTATGACACGGAACGAGTTCTCCACATGAATACAAGGCATAAAACCAATCGCAATGCTTTTTGAAAAATGAAGTTATTTAAGACTCAATTCTCATCATACAATGCAAGCACAAACCGGAAGATAGAGTTTTACCTTATAATAGCCAAACATGCTTGATACGTGAAAATATAAATCATTTGATATTATTATTAGTGTCTAAATGCTGAAAACTATTTCGAAACTAAATGTATCAGTTTTAGACGACATAATACCTCATCCTATTATGTCGCCATATAGGTTTACAACTGAAAACGCAAGGTTTGTATTGGAAGTTGGATTTCCATCAATGACAAGGGCAAAGGATATTTCCTTAACCGATTCAGACCATCTCTAGCAAGATGTCCAGGACCACACGCATGTGACCCTTGGAGCGATAGAGCCGGTCTACCAATACTCGGTGGATTAGACAATTACCTGAAAATAACATTCCACGGTCCTATCAGACCTAAAATCTGGTCAGTACATTGACCATCAATCAAGGCGCCTCGATTCCAACATCCACATAAGTAAATCTTCCTGGACTTTATACCATTGCATAACTTTTAGTTAGTAGGAAACGTATGTCCTTTCTCTGTTGTCCTTCATCCTTTTTTTGGCCATTACAGGGTTGTGAGGCTTGCTGAAATCACGTTTCAACACAAAGCTACATTATATCAGGCATGCTTTGATCATCATCCACAAAGCTCTGATTTTCAACAAAATCTTTAATCAATCAGCATCTTAGTATGCCACATTGTCAGTTCACACATATGATCAATTTCTATTAATAATATAAACTTTGAGTTCACATGCCTCAAAGAAGGGTGTTAAAACAAGAGAATAAATTCTCCGCCACCTTAGAAACATTATCAATAGCAACTAATCGGTTATGTTATGAAATACAACATCAAACAGACAATCCGTTTACAAATTCGTTCTGGGTCTAAACGTAACTGAAGGCACCTTATTCCTCGTCCCCTAAGGGAGAGAGTCCCTTGCATATCCGGTCAATCTCCAAGTATGCCTGGACAACCACCACTTATACCCTCGTCTTGGGTGTACTGCCCAATTAAGACATCAGCAATAATCCAAACGATGTGAAGATCTCCGGTCTTCAACCACCGTCTTTACCGTCTTCGACTTTGAACCATCGTATTAGTTATTCAGAATGGGTTGATACCCAGTCTTTTCGAATAATTATCACATTATTTAAACCAAGTGATATATAAACATATAATAAGTCTCATTCCAATTCAGAATATTCTTTTATTCAAATATTATTTACTTTGTGAATTATGCCTTTAAATTTAATTAAAGATTTACTTCATTTAAGCTTCTTGTTTAAATCTTTCCTTGGAAATCATTTCAAAAGTTTATATAATCTCTTTTCATAAACTTTACTTAAATTATGGTTTATAATCCTTATCGGGGCTATTGAGCTTTACCAAAAGTAATCACTCATATCGTTATCCCATTCCTAACGTATTTATCCCTAGAGAAAACTGGCGGCACTCCATATCTAACACCCCTCGGGTTTTGGTAAATTTAAGTACCTTCTACCATTTCAAATCTAATTAAAGATTGATTCTAACTTGGTTTTAATCTCCATTTCGTTCAATCAAATCTTTATTAAAAGATTTATTAAAACTCCAATTTGAGAAATCATCTTTCCTTTAATTGGTTAAAGAACAAATGTAATTTAAAACATCGTTCACGATAAACCCAAAATCAACTTCCATTCAAAATGGAATTTTCACGGAAATCATATCAGTTCACAATCGATATAAATTTCTATATTAGACTAATACTATAAGCGGAATAACGGCAAAGTCTTTTAAATTCTTTAAATAGTAAAGGTCTTCCTTCACGGATTTTCATCGTGATTAACACTAAATGGATTTCCATTCAATTCCAATTTAATTCGTTTATTGGAAACTTAACTTTAGAAAATTCAGTTAAATCTTAATTAAAAGATTTGTTCCATGATTTCCATTTTAGCTCGGTTTAAGAACAGTGTTGTTGAAGACACCATTCACGACAAACCTAAAAACCAATTTGATATCAAATATAAGGCTTTAAATAGAAATCATATCGACTTATATTTAATACCAAATTCTGTAATCAACAGATACCCGTATAGGGAATAACGATATTATATCTTCCAAATTCCTTAAAACAGTACCTGTATAATTACAGAATCCAATATCGAAATATCCGAAGATTATTTCCATTCAAATCCAATGAAATTCGTACATTGGAAAACTTTGGTTATTTTAAAATCCTTTTCATTGCAATATTTTGTTTTAAAACATTGGATCATCTGTTTATAAAAAACTTCGCATGTTCTTAGTCAAATATCCAACGTCCTTTTGGTTTTTCCAATCTCTCGCCTAACAAAATAATTTACAGTTAGATCTCACATGTGGTACTAGACTGTACTCTTAGGAATCATCGCATATTCCTTTTGGTTCTTTATTTTGGTGGTTAACTAGCTCATTCGTATAAAATGTCTTTTATCTTTTCCAAAACTTGGAATATTTAATCCTTTACGGAAATTAGCCAAATTTAACTTAACCAGGTTATCCTTTAAAACCATATATAATTGGTTTAAATCCTTCCCAAATCCTTTCGAAAGCATTGGGTTTAGTCCTCGAAATCCTTTCTGTTTTATAAAAGATTTTTATTAAAGATTCCTCTATATAAAATCAAGAAAGACATTTCCTTTCGCTTAACAAAATCCCGTTTCAAAAATCATTCATTAAACTGAAATGAATCAAACAACGTCACTAAACACCTCATGGTCAAATTGTGAAATAAATCACAAGTTGTTAGCATACAAGTATTTCTACCCAACCCGATGCTGAATATAAAAGCATATTTTCTCATAAACTGGTCGAGCACAATCCAAACAATCAATCAACAACAATAAACATCAAAAACCAAGTATTTTTGGTTCATAGCTCTTTCTAACAATCCAACCATTGGATTTAAAAACTCTTATTATCATTTGAAAGCTCTTTTAATTATGAACCAAACGGTTCTAGTTTTGGGAAAATCCGACTGTCAGATCTCCCGGTATATCAGCTTAAAGTTACTTGTCGAAATTCATGAACTGCCACTGCTCGATGAGTTCTATTCTGACCATGACTCAACGTATATAATTAAATATCAAATTTAGTCGCTTCCATGATAGTTTATTAACTATTTGGCTAATGCCTTAAATTTTCAAAAAATTTGTCCATAACCTTCTTTGTAAGGGTTGATCGGTACAACTATAACTTGCCTCTCTGGGCCCTCATCAATCAACAGATTACTACACAAATAAAAAACACTTGGGAGATGTGTGGATTAATTATCATCCCAATATCCATGTGGGGTTTGCTATACATTCAATAAATACTTGGGAGATGTGTGGATTAATTGTCATCTCATCTTGGGAGATCTGTGGATTAATTATCATCCTAATACCCGAGTGGGGTTTGCTACACATTCAATAAACACTTGCGAGATGTGTAGATTAATTATCATTCCAACACCCGTGTGGGGTTTACTATACATTCAATAAACACCTAGGAGATGTGTGGATTAATTATTATCTCAATACCCGTGTGGGGTTTGCTACACATTCAATAACCAATAATTGGTAAATTACATCATCAAGTCCATTTAAGGTTCAACTACTTTCAAATCGACACTGCTTAAGTTTTAGGTGCCATATACCCAAGCAATTACACACATATCAAGTAAAAATGATATTTTTATCATACTAGTTAAAATTTAACATCATGCTAACATGATAATTAACCCGACTTCAACATTAAAATCATATCACAATTCATCACTAAGTCAAGCACCTAACAATCAAACATTACACAGTATAAACTATGATTTAACTAAACTAGTAAAACGATTAAAGTGAGAAATTCTCACCAAAGCCATCCAAACTCTACGATACTTCAAATGTAGTATTTTTAAGCTTGCTATTTTTTCCAAGATTCCAACTTTTTACCCAAATCAACTCAGTAGACTTACCCTTTATATTGTAATTTTTTATTAATATGAAGGCAGTACGAAGACTAGCCTCATATTATGTTTTCTTTTTCATATTATCACTACAATATTACTATTGGCATATAATGATATTAGTAAAGTAACCATTTGATACTAAAATTTTCATTGTGGGATTTCCTTTTGAACAAACTGAAAAACATAAACTTGGCTTTTTAAGCAAATCCTGCATATTGAAAGGGAGCATAACCACCTCGATTTTCATGGACATTTTGTGCCCAACTATCTTACTCGATAGTGAACTACTAAAAAACAAACATTTGACCTAAGTAATCTGCCATTATGCTACAACCAGCAACAGAAGCATTTCATCAATTATCCATTGAACCTTGAAAAGTAAAGACACCTTTATAAATGCATGTTCAAAATCCAAAAATTTAGTATCTTCATATGAATTAGTTAATTAGGTAAGTTTCCTTTGTGCAAAATAAGAAAGAGTGAGTCAAGTGGATCATTCAAAATTTCACTGAAACTTTTGAATGCATATATAAATATGAATATAGGAGAAAGTTGGAAGATATGTGTAACGACCCAAGAAATTCGGCACTAATACATCCTTTGTATTCACGTCCCTAAACTCAAGTATTAAAATCTAGAAAGTTAGAAGAAAGAACACTACACAAGAAACAGCTTTTAACAACGTTCAAATAACGCAGTAATAAGTTATAACAACATTATTAGAATGTTGTATAACGACATGCTATCGTTGATGCATGATTTCTAATAGAAAAATAAAAATGCTGTTAAAAATATTTTTATACAACATTATTTTTTTGTTGTAAACTTATATTATGCAGCGTTTACATTTTACTGTTTTAAAATTAAAATAGCGTTTATAAGTTGTTGTGATAATGTGTTAAAAGTATTTTTAAAATTTTCATCGGCGTGTTTATATGTTGTTGCTAAGTTATGACAACATTTATTATACATTGTGTTAACGGTATTTTTCGTCAACACTAGAGATAGGTCTACAGAAGTGGACCTAATGGAAAAATGAGGTTATTCGATTCCTACATGCTTGAGTTAGTTCACCATTTCCTAGATATCAAGGTCTAATACCCAAAATATTAGTTACTCTACCCTCAAAGAGCTGAGCATCATGCTTAAGCGACTTAAGAACCAGCGATTATCTTGGGACAAGGGCTCCATAAGCATAATCCTCCATAAAAGGCTAAATGGCTTGTAGGAAGGGGTTTTGTAAGACCTTTGCGGAATGGTTCAAACTTCAGTAAGACACCGTGACCATCCGGTAGGCATAAGGAATATTGTATAAATTCATAAAAAATATGCTGAATGTCCGCTCTTTATTGATCTTTGATTTTGAATACATGAGCGATTACAATAGAAATACCCAAATTGATTTAGAAATTAGGGTTTACTCTTTAAAAAAAGAGTACAAGAATGATAAATGAGAAATTCGATCTTGAAAATGAGACCCCTGGCATATTATTTATAGAAAAATCGGGAGCCCTTTTGACATTGGGTCAGCAGAATCCCCTGCTGGCTCCCTTCGGTTCCGGTTGCTTTGGCTCTCGGCCGCTCTTTTGGCTTTCCTTATTGTCTTTAGGGTGCCAGTTTCGGCTCTCGGAAAGATGGTCTCGGTTGGAACTTCTCTTTTAACGTTGTCTCTTCCTTCTTTGTACCAATACCAAGCCTGTTGGTATGGATAACTTTGGCTTTCATTTATCAGCTTTCGATCTTGTCATTAATTCTTCGTGAAACTTGCTTTTATGCTTCAAGTGTATGGTTATAGATCTGCCAACCCTGTCGGTATCAACGCTAAGTAGATTAGTGTGGATAGCTTGTCTCTCCTCGAGGCTCTGACTTGTCTTTCAGTAGATCCCTGAAGTGCGCTTCGGCTTTCCGGAGGGGTGCTTCCGGTGCTTTATTGTTGTTTGCTAAAGTGACCTCTCGGAGACCACCAGACAATTTCCTTACACTTCAAACTCTGTGCTTTCGATGCTCTAGTCTCTTAATGTATCGGCATTAAGCAAGTTAATGCCGATAGCCCTTTCATCCTTCTAAGTCACAAGTTGTAGAATTCTTGGTCTTTCTCTTCATTACCTTGCAGTTTTGGATGAATTCTTATTGGTTACCCTTCTTGTCGGAACTCCCTACCATTATTCCTTCCTTATATTGGATCTAAGGTTCCTTATTTGGTGATGGTGTCAGTTGCTTGCCATTCCGGATACTTTCCTCATACTCTCGGTTTTACCTTGTGCCTACTTTTTACTTATGCATTATTCTTCTATGCTTGTGATGGTCTGATACCCCTTCACCGTTGGCCTGTCTCGTTGTTAATTTGGGTAGTAACATTTGCACCCATATGAAGGGGTATTTTTGACTTTTCTTAGGCACTTTGACTTCCCGCCTTTTGGTATCTTTCAATATGACTTGTTGATTTGATCTTACTTGTACGGACGGGATTTAAGGGTCACTTTGACATAAATACTCTTTTTCTACTTCCTTATCCTTTCTCTTGCAAATTCATCACTTAAACAAGATCATTATTTTCCAAAATTCGCACGAGATTTTCAGAGTTTCAAATTCAATCTTTCTGTAAGTACTCTAATTAGATTTAGATTTTAAAATACTAAGGGGGCGTCTCTTCTATTTAATTTGTGAATTCTGATCAGATTCCATAAGTTCTTGTTTTTACCGTAATAGTTTGATTTGTAAAGAAAAGATGGATTGATCGATCATGGTAAATTGTGTGAAATAACATTATACCCCCTTATCATATCTAAAAGCTTTGTACATACATTTATCTCTACTATAGAGATGAAATTGAAAACCTTTTTTATTACGGTAGACTTAATGTCGACACCATCGACTCCTTTTCGGTTCTGATTCTCTTATTACCATCACTAAGGTCAGTTTTAGGTTTAGAACTGGGTTTTATTGATACTTTTAAGGTATGGGAATGCTAACACTAGCTCTGTCGATATGTCACTTCCGACTCTTATGGTTTTAGTTTTGATCATGAGTCAATTGGCATAATTAAAGCTAAAATTTGAACATTATCATGGGTATGCATGCATGATACACAATGTTACGTGATCTATAACAAAGATATTAACTTACGACATTTCTCTTGACCTTTTAAAAAAGAAAGTGAGGACTTGTGTTACACAATAATATTAGTTTCACAAAACGAACGCTAACACATCTATAATGGAATGACTTCACCTAAGCGTATTGAACTTAAGCAACCATCTTTGTGATTTTCAGATGGAAATCCTCTCGCGATATTCTCATGTTCGTTCTTAGGATTAGGTAAGGTCCATTCTTGATAGCTTCGGTATCATGGGCATTGACACAATCCCCGCTTCCAAGAGAGACACCATTCACAATCCTCCAGATGGATTTTTTGCTTACTCTACTGTTCATGTTTGGCATGGTGGCTTTTTTTTTCATTTTTGGACTTCATTGCAAAATTTCTGTAATATATGAAGATAGCTCCCATTCAACTGACTCCAAACACATATACTTGTCTTTTGTGTCTTGAACTTCTTGCACTAGAGTCAGGACAACCTTCCTTAAGTCCTCGTCTCTTGTACTTTTTGCTGCAACTGTCTATCTTCCAGGTCAACCTTTCCAAGAAATTGATTATTGATACTCTTACCCAGCTTATAGATTAGGATACGCAATTCTTTTTCATTAGATGTCCCTTGGACATTGCGGGCACTTTCGGTATTTTAGGTAAATTTCTTTTCTTAATTCTTGTCAACTTCTTCCTTAAGTCTTGCTTTAATCTTTAGTCTTGTCCTAGCCCCCGTGCCTACGAGAAAAGACTTAAGTTGTGAGAAGATTCGAACTGTCAGCAAAATGTTTAAGATTTCCAAGAAATTGGGAAGGAGATCCCGCCAATTAGGGGTGAGCGTTTGTTCGGTTCGGTTAGTTTGGACGTAAAAAACCTCAAATCGAATTGGAGCCGAAAATTTTCTAAATCGAACCGAATTAATTTCTGTTAATTCGGTCGGTAACCGATTTAACCGAACTTGAAGGATGTACTATAATTCAAATGATGGATTCACTCAAAGTAAAACATAAATTCATGTTTGGAGAAATTTTATGTAGTAAATTTTATATTTGTGATAAGATTTGATCTATTTGCAACAAATTTATTTACGCTATATAAGCAAACAAATTATTTAAATTACTACAATACCAAAAAATTAGATAATAAATTAAAAGTTCGGTTAATTCGGTTAAACCGATAACCGAAAAAAAATTACAAACTGAATTCAAACCGATTTAGTTTTAAACCGAACCAAACCGACCGAAATGAATCGGTTTGGTCGGTTAATTCGGTTTGAACCGAATATTGCTCACCCCTACTGCCAATTGACTTTGAGTAACCTCCAAAAGTATGGGTTTCTTCCTTTTGGACAGAGGATCCTTGGAAGACCTCCTTTGCACTTTCCTGGGTCTATGTAACTTTCTCAGGGTTCTGATGTATTCACCAAACTGTTACCTTTGTCCCTTGGATCTTCAGGAAATTACTATTTTGAAAGTAATTTCCAAAATCTTACTTGTATTTAATACGTATTGACTTATAGTTGTTTTATCCGGCTTCCCAAGCTCTTGGTGGGGAATTTTCTTTAGAGGCCATGTCTCAATCTGATATTGTAGCTAAGAGAAGGTTTGTTTCTATTGAGGAGGAGCCAATTTCCAAGTAACAGAAAGGCGATTTCTCAACCCTTTCTGCTTCCCTAAAACTAGATTTATTGATCTTGACGAGTTTCATACCCCTGTTTATGATATTCCCTCTATCAGGGCGACCCCTAGCACCACTCCTTTTCAACTGCAACTTCGAGTAGTGATTTTCTTCATCGTATCCACGTTCTAGACACCCCTAGATCATAAAATTTGATGGAGAAAGAGTTAATGATGGGTTCTCCTTCTAGATGTGCTGGTTCATCTAAACCTCCTTCAGAAATTGCAAGCTTCAATGAGATTGTAAGTTCTGCCTTCTTTCTGACGAAGTGACCAACTTTTCAACTCCATCAACTCTTTTATCGTTAAGGAGTATTCCACAACCATTTATTGTGCAGCAACTACTGGTATGACCTTGTTGTTCTCTACTTTTCCCTTTATGTGATTTTTGACCCAATTTTTCTTTTTAGATTTACAAAAGGTGTTTTTCTCTTATAGAAAAGCTTATTCCTCTTTTCTTGGAAGCTGCATCTCTAAAGGAAGGGAAGGAGGCCCTATCCCACAAAATCGAGTCTTTGACAATGGACCATAAGAAAGAGTGCATAGCTAAAGCTGTCCTTTGAAAGGGTTAGGTCGGAGTTGGAAAATGACAAGAAAGCTAAGTTCCTTTTAGGCGATCAAGTGCTGGCGCCTCAACTGTTTAAGCAGAGTTTGAAGATGAGAAGACTAGGATGGTAGCTAGTCATAATAAAAGGTTGGTGGAGAAAGACGCTCAGCTTTCTCGAGTTTACCACAAGCTTTCTGTTACCAGGTGTATCATTTATAAGACCAAGAATAGAATCCCTAAATTCCTAAAAGATCATTTCCAAGAACGGTATTAGAATACTATGAGTATGCCCTTTTCCTAGCATTTTCTGATAAGTACAAAAGGTTTCCTGAGATATACTTTCCCTCTATACATCCTTCTGCCCGAGACGTGGTCACGGGAGGATTGAATTGGCCAGACGAAAGGTTAAAGTCCCAATGAAAGGTGAGTCCAGACCCAAAAAATTCTTATATATTGAGGACCTTCCAGATGACTTTGACTTGGATATGGAGGAAACTGAATCTACAGAATTGGATTATGATTGGGATGATGATACCAACCTTAGCCCCAACAGCTAAGAACTTCCTGAGCATTTAAATGAAAAGGGAGCTATTTCTCTTTTTATAGGGGTCATCTCTGCTTTTATGGATGTAGCTTCAAGTCTTTCAAATGTTTCTCCTGACTTGTGTTTGGATGAAAACACCTAAAAGGATAGTGACCCTTCCGGCTTGAAGAAAAGAAAAAAAGCATGTTGTACTGCCTGAGGCTCCATTACTTGAGGTATAGTTCTTATTTGTTGGTATATTTCGGCGTACTTTGCTTCTGGATTGTGACTCTCTTGCCACAATTTATAGACAACGAAAAACAATATTTTTCTAATATGATACATAAAACTATTCCTTGTGTCTAAACTTCCTTATCTTGTTTGAGTACATTCTCTCGAGAGGTGTACTCTTATTCTATCTAATGGGTAAGTGTATGTCATGTGTTATTTCACAAGTCACACCTGCATTTAAAGTAGACTTTTAAATACACAACACCTACAGTATTTACATGAGATACTTGTACCCCTTAAGCTAACTTAATTTATGATATTGTTGTGGTAACCTTTGATATGCATATATAAATTCATAGTAGAAATTTTAATGTATGCCATAATCAACTAATGTTATTCATCTAAGATAGGATTTATAAACAACCGTGTTTTGTTCTTTGTATGAATAGGGAAGCCAAACTAGAGCTTTCCCTCCTCTACTTGGAGAAACCCCATTAGCACTTGCAAAACCACAAAGCCATTCTAAAGATGCCCCTATTTCGAAATGGGAAGAGTTGTACTAACTTCAGAAGGTGACAATTAAAAACCAGGATAAATAAATATCCTTTCTAACGGGTCAGCTATAAGAGAAGGATGAAATCATTCTCGAGTTGCAAGGGAAACTAAAAGTTAACCCCTCAACCAGCCAGATGAGGAGATAGAAAAATTGCTTCGTCGAATCGAAAAATTAGAAACTGAACCGACGAAGACAAAAGCATGTTATGCATCCTTGGAATATGTCCTAGAGCATCCCAACTCGGATTAAAGGTTCTAGATATTAAGAAATTTATTACAAAACCTCTTTTGTGTGGTTGAAATGATATGTTACCTGGATATTTTAAATGTGAAACACTTGTTGTAACAGTATTGTGTATGTAGTAACTTGCAAAACGGATTTGTAAACATGTTTACAAATTGTGTGGATATCACCTGACGTATGATTGTTTCTTTTACTAGGGACATCCTTTCTCCAAGGCTTTTACTACAATGTTCTGTATAAAACTTATCACACCTTGTTAGGCATTGGCTTGAAAGATACACATAATATATTGTCCGCTTTTTGTTGGAGCTAATAACATTATGATAATAGGTGCATGATAGGATGATAGGTTTGTAATACTATCTTCATCAAATAGGTATTCTCAAGAATCCTTCCTTTGCGGGATGTTTTTAATAAGAGTGTAACCTTTGTCTCAAGGTTTTACTTTACTAGGAAAACTAAAGATTCTTACATGAGCTCTCCTTTGAGCTTATGTTCTAGCGTAGTTTGGCTATTTGCATCGTATAGGCAATTGGTATAATGAGTAATGACTTGATGTATATGAGTTAAGAAAATCTCCCTGAGCAAGATGGAAGATCGTTATCTTCATTTGAAGGCTTTCAAATAGTAGGCTCAAATCAGTGCCTTAAATGTTGACGATATAAATTCCTTCTTTAAGGATTAGAATCTTGCACCTCAGATTAGGGTATTAAAGATAGAACTCTAGTAATCCCATTTTGGTAGTAATAGAGCTTTGATCCATATGTTGGATTAAGATATTCAACAGAAGCATGGGATCCTTCTCCTGGTAGTAGAAGTTCAGAACCAACCCAGATTCGGGTTATTTAATAGAAGACCAGAAACCCATTTCTGGCAATATAAAGTCCCGAACCGACCCAGATTCGGTTATTTAGAATAGAAGACTAGAAGCCACCTCTGGCAATTAGTTTTTGTTACCCCTTTGGGTTTGATTTGTGAAGAAGAGGATGTATGTGGTTCCGGAGCCACTCTCTGGGATTTTATTATCAAAGTAGAGGATGTACGTGCTTTGTTGGTCACTCTCTGGTCCGTGCATCCGGTCGCTTGGCCAGCTTATCCAGAAAAGCAGGGCTCAAGGACTTACCCGACCTCCCTCCGGGAGGCGCCTTATCCTGATCAATAAGGTCTTAGATGCTTAAACCGGGCCATCGTAGACGCGGGATTAAGGCTTACTCTCTTGATGCTCTACCCTGGTCATCGTTGGAGCAATAGAGACTTTCTCTCCACCCCCCTCTAGGAGGTGCCTTATCCCGTCCATCGTAGGCGATGATAAGGGTTTATGTTCCCTTATACAGGTAACGCGGAACATAAGCAGAGGTAGGATGTGTTTAGTTCATAGCGGAGGTAGGGCATACTCTTCTACGAGCAGAGGCAGAGCATGCTAATTAGATGCTCCGTCACGACCATTTCTGATGTGGGTCGGAGGCTTACGCTTTCAATGCTTTAACCTGACCCTCTCTGTTTTGGGCGCGAAGAAAGGCTTACACACCATCCCCCTCCGAGGGCGTGCCTTGACCTAGCCAACTCGGCGGTGACAAGGGTTTTGTCCATTTGCTATTTGACCCATCTTGGGTTATTTATTGTTTTGAGAGGGTTTCCGTACCCTTAGTTGTGTGGGCAATCCTTTTCCTAAGGACTTTTATCAGACTTAGTTCGATCCCTTTAGGAAGTATTGTAATTGACCTTAATTAAGAAACTTGATAATCATTCCTTCAAGAACTCTGCAGTGGTAAGTTTCATGTCCATTCATCATGTGATAGCAGCAATAGGACCCTCTTGGTTTCCTTTCGTACTTGGGTTTCTTCTTTGCAGATGGCCAATAATGGAGTTCGTGTTTGGTTAGGAAATAGATGTTTTCCATCGAAGTGGTACGGTAGTATCCTTTGGGTAATCTTGGCATAAACCTCCATTCTTGTTGTTTGAACCTAACCCTTTTGTTACCAAACCTTTTTCTTTCACTTATATCCATGTCTCTTCTTTTCAAGGTATGTTGAGATTGGAGTGCTATCATTTTAGTCCATTTGGAAGAAAAGTGGTTAAAATCCTTTATTATTCCTCATTCGAATATCATTCCTTTGTTTTGTTCATGGATAATCTTCCTTATATGAGAGAAGGGGTTATGCTCCCTTGATGTAGAACCACTTAAATGAAAAGGTTGGTGCTTGTTCTATGTAGGAAGGGTTGTCGTTCCAAAAAACAGGATTGTATTGTCCTACTTCCTTTTTCCACTTGATTATTTGCAAGGCATTCATCCTTAACCTTTGCTCTTCCGTCACTCTTGGGTTAGTAGTACCTGACTTATCCATTAGAGATTCGAAAGACTCATGTTGGGACCTTTACCCATGTTCTTGCTTCTTCAAAGCTTAGTCAAATCCGGGATGGAACAACATAGCTAGATTTGTGGTTGTTAACCACAAGGTCGTAGGTTCAGGCCCTCCTTCTAGCGCCAAAATGTTAACGATATTTTTTGTCAACACCGGAGATAGGTCTACAAAAGTGGACCTAAGGGGAAAATGGAGTTAATCAGTTCCTACGAGCTTGAGTTAGTTCACCGTTTCCTATATCAAGGTCTAAAGCCCAAAAGATTAGTTACTCTTCCCTCAAAGGAGCGAGCATCACGTTTTTGCGACTTAAGAACCAACAGTTATCTTAGGACAAGGTTTCCTAAGCACAACCCTTGGTAGAAGGCTAAATGGCTTGTAGGAAGGGGTTTTGTAAGACTTTTGTGTAAGGGTTCAAACTTGAGTAAGAAACTGTGACCATGTAGTAGGCATAGGGTATATTTTATAGGAGATAATCAAGAAAACTCGTAAGAAACTCATAAGAAATATGCTAAGTGTTGATCCGCTCTTTATTGGTCTTTGATTCTGAATACATGAGTGATTACAATAGAAATCCTCAAATTGATTTAGAAATTAGGGTTTACTCTAGAAGAAAAGAGAACAAGAATGAGAAATGAGAAATTTGGTCCTGAAAATGAGACCCCTGGATCTTTTTTATAGACAGGGCCCCTTTTATCATTAGGCCAGCAAAAGGTTTCGGTTGCTTTGGCTCTCGGCCGCTCTTTTGGCTTTGCTTATTGTCTTTAGGGTGCCAGTTTTGGCTCTTGGAAGGATGGTCTCAGTAACATCCCTGAGATTTTGGTACAAATTTAAAATTTATTTCTATTATAATTTTTTAAGAAAATACATCAGAATTTAAAAATTCTATTTTTAGATCATCGCATAACCCTTATAAAGTGTAATATAGTGAACTCAGAATTTGCCAAGGAAAATTTTGTCCGATTGGAGTTAGCATGTGGCCGTGCGAGGCAAACACATTTGCTAAGAAGCTGACGATTAGTTTACAAAGGAACATTTTTGAGACAATCTAGGAATTCAATTCCATTTTTTTTTTTGGGATTCATGTCGTCAAATAATGGTAGAATCCAAAATTTCATGATTCTTGGAGCTAACGCATGGGCATGCAAGATGAAAAGGTACGCCAGAATCTGTATGTGTCCAAAATTCGCATTTTGCATACAGACGAATTTGGACTCGAAACCACTTCCACTGAGTTCAAAATGTCGTTTAGGTGATCAAAAAGTATGATTTTCGATATAATTCGAGCTTCGGAGTTTTGGCACTTTGGTTGGGTCTTGGTTCGGCTAAACCTAGCCCACTTCATATATAAGCAAATCAACCCCTCTTCCTCTCATTCATCCCAAACACTTAATAGAAAATGGAAATAGGGAAGGGAAATAGAAATTCCTAAGTTAGGTTTTGCAATTGGAAGCTCAACTCTTGAGGAAATCAAATGTAGAAGCTCTGGTAAGCCTCCTCTTCATCTTCTCCATCTTCTCTAGCTTATCTCTTCTTATAATTTTGAGAATTCCTAAACCTAACATTTAGGGG
The DNA here is from genome assembly GCA_030737875.1 of Allium sativum. NCBI lineage: Eukaryota > Viridiplantae > Streptophyta > Magnoliopsida > Asparagales > Amaryllidaceae > Allium > Allium sativum. Next base: position 49,394,817 of record CM060926.1, read on the forward strand.
TTTTGATGCATGTGTATTTCGATTGAAGATTCATGTGTTTTGATAGAAGAGAGGTTGTTCTAGTTTATCATTGGATCGATTTCTTGTTTCTAAATAAGCTAAGGTGAGAAACTGAAACCAAAAGGGCTAGTTAGTTAACTATTTGCTAATTAATTGTTTGAGTTGTGCATATGAATTGGTTAGATAAGTATACACTTTTTGGTTCGTTAGCTTATGTTTCATTGAATTGAAAATTATGATTAGAATTATCCACACAATCTAATTCATATGCTATGAGTTGTTTTGGTGATATTGTGAAGCTCCGTTGTCGCACCGGCAAGTTCTAAGTCTTCATAATTCGCTTATATCGTGTTTGATTGCTTTGGTTCAATATCATATTCGCTTTAGAGCTTAAACCCAAAATCATTGCATTCAGGTTCTATAAGTCGATACCGTGGTTGTTAGGGTCCTCGTTGATGTCAAGAAGTGTTCACGAGACTCAAATAATCGTGCACGATCGACGGGGGTCGACCGGGAGGGCCAACACCCTACCTATCTGACCTGGGCAATAGCCCAAGTTTAGACCAGTCGACCGGTCGAATTCGGACCAGTCGACTGGAGGTCTTCCTGGGCAACAACCCAGGTTTGGACCAGTCGACTAGTCAATTCAGACCAGTCGACTGGTGGTCTTCCTGGGCAACACCCCAGGTACAGACCAGTCGACTGGTCTGAATGGACCAGTCGACTTGTGACGACCGCCCATAACCTCTGCACCAAACACGAGGAATAATGCACTGAAAGGTGTGCCAGGTAGCTACGGACAATCATCTAGGTATGATAACACGAGCGGAACCTGTCGTAATTCTCACAGAGCATGGATAGAATATAATAGAACATATACAACAGGTAACATTAGTGAAGCATATTTGAGCAGAAATCTCAAATATTTAAAAACAACTAGGAAGTATACCATACACAAGGATTGCAACATATGTCTGTACAAATTTGCCTCACTACAACACTCAGAGTAGAATAACCAACAACGGAAAGCCAAATACTATATATAGTAAGAAGATAGTACATCAGCCTCCTGCTCGCCTCCGAACTGCTACGTTGTCTTTACTAAGCTATCACATGTCACCTGCTACCTAACATGCTCATCTAGAATTGGATGAACAACCCAAGGTAATAAGAGGGAAACATAAAACCTTGAGTCAGACAACAGTCTTAGTGAGCGATAAAACAGCTAACTAACTTCATCAATAAAGTAAGTGAGAATGGGTAAATAAACTAACTAATTTACCCATAACATCAGAGAAGAACACAACTCCCATCTTCCCCACATCGGACAGTGATAGACTTTACAATCCATAAAACCAAAGGAACAACAATACATCCATGGTAATCAGAACAATCATTCAATCATGGAAAACAGAAGCAATCAATCAATAACACTCATAGCATCTAGATTATAGATCTCACATAAACCATCCTAATCGAACTCAACATCCCTTATGTACAAGCCCCAAAGGCCTAGACCAATATCAGACAAGCATCCAAGAAATATCTCCTTCGACGTTGGATAATCTACATGAGAGGTACAAACAAAGAAACTAATCATCCATGACAGACTCTGGCTATCACTGCCAATCCTGCTTTGAAACCATCGTAATCATATGACTGGCCCATACTGCCATCCGTCAAGGGCTAATGGTAACACCGGTTCTAGTAAAAACCCATACGCCTTGCAACCGATACGTATCTAGGCCTTTTCAGCCGATACCCAGGGTACTCGACCAACATCCGGTCTTTTAGGTTCCCCTATTATACCCCTGCTTCAAGCCCTCTAGAACCTACGACAACGATAATTCCTCGGCCTTCAGTATCTCTAATCATCTTCACCTGCGACTATCAATAAGCTCAAAACACTTTAGAGCAACCATTACTTCACACGAGTTCAATTCATCCTTGAGTCGTTCTTTCACATGAACTCAATACATCCTTGAGTAATTTCCACTTTCGTTGTATACAACAAACAATGAAAAAATCACATCACTTCGAACATCCTTATCTGGACTCTTGTCGAAGCCACCATCACTATCGAGCCAAACAACTTCAATATAAGGTTTAACGTAGTCTATAGCATTATCACTCCACTCAGGACACCTTTGAGTTGTCATACCATTCGTTGTTTTACACTGATCAACGAACACATTCAACACTTCGAATATTCCCCCTTGAAGTCTCCACGAAGTCACAACTTCATTAGAAATGTCCGACCAGAAATTTGCACCAGAAATGCCAACCAGACTCATTTTCGATCGATCTGGCCACTTGAGGCCGACCAGAACTATTTGGGGCCGACCAGACCACTTGAGGCCGACCAGAATTATTTGGGACCGACCAGAACTATTTGGGGCTGACCAGAACTATTTGGGACTGACCAGAACCATTTAGGACCGACCAGAGCCACTTAGAACCAAACAAAACCACTTAGCACCGACATGAACAATTTGGGACCGACCAGAACTACTTGAGACTGATCAGAACTACTTGAGGCCGACCAGAACTATTTGGGACCGGCTAGAAACCTGCACATTGCAATTCAACTCCAATTTCGACCAAAACTTCGTCAAATGATAGATTCGACAAAACCAACTCGTCCAAATCATCAAATACGACCATAAAAACAGTATGAAACCATTATCAACATGAATACGAGTATTTTTCACCCAAATTATACAAATCACTCCAAAAATCATAATGAATGATCATATGAACAAAAAATGCGGATCTAACTTGCATAAACATATGAAATGGCATAGGAATTACCGGTTTAAACATGCTAACTAGATCATAGGGTGATTCATATGAAAATGGACTTACCAATGCATATATCTATGGAAAAACACTTGAATTTATTGAAAAACATGAACAAACACCCATACACTTCATTAAATCCATGTGAGAGAGGCATATCACTCACCGATTCTTCCAAACAAGCAAAAATTAATGAAATAGGAATCCGGACAGCAAGAACCTTGCACCAAACACCGTGATCTGATGAATCCTTACTTCAATTGATGTAGATCTGGACACCAAAGGTGTAGATCTATGATTTCCCTCCTTGGATTATGATTTCTAATGGTGGAAAGGTGTTAGAGGAAGCAGGAGCACAAGGCACAAAATGGGAGAATGAGAAACTAAACTATTTCCCATATCCCTCACCCCCTATTTATACCCTTCCATCAGCCCACTAGTGGGCCTTCCCCAAATCAGCCCATTAGACTCCAAAAACCTGGGCAACCAACTGAAAAACCTTAAAACAACGATTTCTCCCAAACCGCTGAGCCAAAATTTTAATGTAACCACTCTACGGAAAGGCAAACATCAATTCCTTTCCAATGGCACAGGTCTCACCATCTGATTCGACCTGAGTCAAAAGTTATGCCCTGTACATGACTGAAAGGGGAAAAATGGTCACAAACAAAATTGGTAAAAATTATGGACATGTTTCACATCCCCACTAGCAACATATTAAAAGAAGAGAATGATCCAACCCTCAGGGAATAAAATAAAAATAATTTACGATCTTCCGATAGGTAAAATGCGGTTTATTACATTCTCCCCCCCCCCCCCCCCCTTTAAGAATTTCGCCCCCGAAAACACAAGCAATCACAATAATTCTGCGTGCCTATCATCCATGAGAAGCTGATTCTATCACCCAAACTAGCAACTATCAAGCCATGCATCCATAGCCTTATCCTAGCACGCGGAATTCTATCAAACAACAACAAAGATAACGGAAAAATCAACAAGTAATAATGATGGTGCGATATCAATTGGTCATACGGACGAAGAGTTTTGGATGGGTCGTCTTTATACTCTCCCCCATCTCCCACGTAACATCGTCGCCACCCCCACTCCATTGTACAACGTCTTTTCCCTAAGCTGTTTCGTATCATTTTCCATAACACGAAGCAGCTTACAAGATTCCATAACTACGAACTCAACTATAAGGCCAACATACTACTTCGGAGGTACTACCACATCCAGACCATGCAAATATTTTCACAAAAACGACTCACAAAAACATTGTGCACACTCTACATCTCTCGCATAAAATCAATCTATACGCGAGCTTTTCGATTTGCTCATCTATCAGAAACGATCCATCAACCTAGGAGCTAACTTCCCTTTATTTCCAAATAGAACCATATGCTTCAATGGCGAAATCTTCACAAAAAACATATTTCCAACGTCGAATTCCAAATCCTTACGACGTTTATCAGCATAACTCTTCTGACGATCTTGGGCTGCCTTCATTCATTGCCGAATGATCTCGATGCAATCCGAGGTTTCTCTTATCATTTCAGTCCAAAGTACCAACTTATCTCCAGTTTCTAACCAATAAGCTAGAGAATTGCATGACCTCCCATACAACGCCTCGTATGGTGCCATCCCAATACTCGACTGGTAGCTATTATTATATGCAAACCCAACTAGATGTAAATGGCACTCCCATGATCCATCAAAGTCTAACACACAAGCCCTCGGAAGATCTTCCAAAACTCGATTGACTCTCTCAGTCTGACCATTAGTTTAGGGATGATATGTCATACTCAAGAACAACTCAGTTCCCAAAGCTTCTTATAGACTCTTCCAAAATCCACTTGTAAATAATGGATCCCGGTCACTCACTATACTCTTTGGGTCCCCATGGAATCGAACTATCCATTTCACATAAAGTTCAGCCAATTTCAATGCCATACTAGCCGACTTAACAGGAATGAATCTCGTTGTTAGATCCAAAAATGGTTCTAACACTCAAACTAATGATAATTCTAACCGAAATGAAAATAAAAGTGGAGAAAACACGCAATTTATAGTGATTCGGCGTTAAAGAGCCTACGTCCACTTTGAATTTTTTGGATTGATGATGGGAATACAAGTACAATAATTGTTTTCACTCAATCTCACTTTTACAATGAATAATTTCACTCAACACTCGCTGAAATGTTCTTCAAGAATTGATGATGCTCTGATTAAATTGATGAAATTCATATGTAGAAGGAGTTTGTATCAAGAATTTACCAAAAGATCCTTCAAATGATGTTCAATGGTGTATTTATAGGTGAACAATTTCTCTGAAATGGCTCCGGTTCGAATATACGTGGATTTCATCCCTTGAAAATAGGATCGGAGGCGCCATATTGGTAACAGCTCATTAAGTTTCTGGGTGATCGTGGGATAATGGGTAAGTAACCACTCCGCACTTTAAGGGATCATGGAGAGTAGTTGCAGTCCAATCGCTCTGGGGTTCGGATCAGAAATGCAGAGAAAAAGGGGAGTGGGTCGGATACTTCCGAACCGATCTGATTCTACCTTCACACTTCAATTTCCTGCTTCATAATATATAGGTTCAGTTCGGGTCTCCGAACCAGTCCGGGCCTATAGCATCCAACTTCAATTTCCTGCTTCATAATATATAGGTTCAGTTCGGGTCTCCGAACCAGTCCGGGCCTATAGCATCCAATCTTCCAGTCAACACTCTTCATCGAGTGGTCTTTTAGCTTTGTGTAGCCTAGTTCATAAAGTAGGCTAAAATTTTCCCCCCTCGAAGTGCGCTTTTATTGAAGATGAAGCATGCTTCAAGATATTCTATTCGTTGACTTCTGAACTAGCATCATTGAATAGTAACTTCCATTAATTTGTAGAGATGTGTTGCTTCATCAAATCGCAGTTTTCACTGTCTATAAATATGTCGCGGAATACATAAATTGCTTTTGTTATTTGAAATAGCTTTGAGAACTTCGTTTAGTGTCCAGGTGACAATTCTAGATAAACTTTTTATAATGTATACTCGTTAGCTTGTCACTTCTTCTTTCGGGTTGGTTTCGTGTGCGGAGTTGACTCTAATGGCTACGGTTCGGATGAAGCTTATCCGATCCGCTACGTGTCTGGTCCGTGGTTTATTCACTGGGCTGAAATAGAGAAGGCCTTGGATCTCTCTTCTCTCACTTCCATCCGAGTCGGGCCAAACAACCATTCTGAGGAATACGAATGGACTTCTTCCTTTGAGTATATAAACCTACACACTTCTCTTCTCTTTTACTTTCTTGTTTCAGCGATTTTTCCCCAAACTCGAAGAGAGAAGAAACCCTAACCCTCGAAAATATTTCCAATTCCGTCTCGATTTTAGATTAAGTTTGAAGGTGGGTTTTAAATTCTTGCATCACTATCTTGTTCTTGTTTAGATCCGAAATTAGGGTCAATTTAGGTGATTTTTGTGTTGAATCCAGAATTAGTGCCGACGCTCCTTTCCTCTGCCGTCATCATTGTTGGTGGTTCTATTGCCACCTTGAGGAGGTGGTGGAGATGATCTGAGAGCACGATTGAGGCGTTGATTACTTTGGTACTTACTGATGAGGGTTTTTTGTGGACGATGGACTAGGTTCTTCAAGAGGAAAGGAGGATACAAAGAAGACAATACTTCTGGAAAGGCGGGATCGACTCGAAGTGGGAAGCAAAAGATGGAGAAGTGGGTTTATTGAACTGGGTCGGGTCAGAGTGAGAGGCGTGAGTATAGGAAAGATCTGGGTATAGCATATGTTCTCGAGTCGGATCGGGTTTGTGAAAAGTACTAAGCTTTAACGTTTTATATGACTTCCATCCAATCTGAATCGAAATTGTCCCATCTTCAGCTCTGACCCGATCCGAACTATATAAGATGCGAACTTCTGATATGGATATCCGATCTGAACTGGATTGCATAACATACTAATTCCCGATCTGAACCAAATTGTACATATGATATGATTTTCTTCTCTGAACCGCATGGGACCTTAACTTCGGACCCGAGTCTTTTAACACATGAATGTCCGATCCTAACCAAAACATTCAATAGGAAGCATAAATATACGTAATTCGATATAACCAAGATTAAGTACTACTTGCAAATTCGGGGACAGTTAAGGTAGAGCCTTCTACACCGGACTTTGTAGATTTAATTAACATACAACTACATTCCATATTATTTTCATTTGATGCTAACTCTCTATTTTCTCACTTTAGCATTGCAAGCATACCAACACAATTTAGTACACACACATGCACGGGGGAGGGGGGACAAGGGTTATTATACTCTAATCTTACTATTGTTTCTTCAATAGTTTAGCAATTATGGCTGAGAAGCGCTCATCTAGATTAGTAGGAAGGAAAGAAGCTGCCAGGTCATCTGAGAATCTACCGATTGAAGACGTATCTTCCACTTTAGATTCGGGTTGGAATAGTACGGGTTCAGACTATGAAATGGGAATTCATGAAAGTGACGTATCATCCGAGGGTGATGTCTCTCTAGGCGAGGAAGAAGAAGGAGGAATAGGAGATGATCGTGCCCCGGATGAGTTCGGGGATGATGTTATCTTGGAATCGCCTAAGGACTCAGTCGAATCAACGATTGACAACGACAGACTTGCACGAATATGCTTAAAGCTTGGGATTCTTTGAAGAGATACTGAGTTGCCCTCAAAAGCAGATCGTCCTCATAATCCACCAGAAGGGTATATGGCTATCACCAGACTAATGTGCCAAGTTGGCGCAATACCTCCGTTTCTGCCATTCGTCATCGATTTTCTGAGACAACTGCGGATTGCCCCCATGCAACTTCATCCCAACTCCTATGCTTATTTATACACTATGTACATAGCTTATAAAGAAATTCTAGATGTCGAGCTAACTTTTAAGGATGTTCATTTCTTTTACAATTTCAAGCATTGAACCAACGACACCCCGTCTTTTGTACACTTTGAATCGGTGCTAAAAAGAAAAATCATCACCGTTCTGTTTAGCTGTAATGCTGGGGACCCGAAACCTGAATGGTTTTATGTTAAACAATAGCCTGGGTGTGCCAAGAGATGGCTTAAGTCAAGTAAGGACTTCGGTTTCTTGAGTTTTAGTCCCAGCTTTTATCATAAATTCATTAAGCATTACTTGTTTTCACTTGCAGTTCCTAACCCACCACGAGAGAAGCATCCGGTGCAATTTGATCGTTTAAATTGGTTACTTAATGGTGATAAAAAAATTATTGACCATCAAGGACTGTTTAGTAGATGAATATCTCCGTCGGCATCGTCTAGTTGCTATAACTCGTAGCATAGGCCACGGGGAAGGCGCTTACGTGTACATACCTCCAGTTGAAGGGCTAATCGACACTCCACTTGAGAGGGGAGAAAGTTCAAAAGATCCAACAGTGCCCCTTTAGGGATCCTCCTTCTCCCTCTACAACTCAAGATGATATTTAATCAAATATAGTAGAAAAAGATAGAGACAAGTATATTACTCCCGAGGATGCTGCCACTCTGGAAAAATCGATATCTCCAAAAGAGTTTCTGTTAAATGCTCCTCAAGGAGATGTTGCCACTATGGATGATTCTAACTTTCAGGGTTTAAGAAATCTTCCCTTTCCCGAGACCCTTTACACTTTAAAAGATTTCAGAACAAATCCTATGATTTTTACTTCCTCAAAAGAAACCACTCCTGTGAAGGCTAAGGAGACCACACATAATAGCTTAACTTCAGACTCTGGTTGGTTGGAGGGAATATCACTTAGGACGTGCACAACACATTAGCACTGCACGTCACAGCACTTATGCTTTGTATAAACGTTAGTTTTGAACTCTACATACCCTGTTTTGCAGGAACCATCGTATGTACCCGCTATGATGTCAGGAAAATCCGCGCCAGCATGCCCAGATATGATTCTGACACTGAGCATGATCGTCGTGAGAGCCGTGGCAGGGTTGATAGGAGGCATTATGATTCCAGCCGTCCTAATTCTTCGCGCTCTCGTTCTCCTCGTCGGTCCGACCCAAACAAGTACAAGAGCCATCAAGATCGTCGTGAAGGGGAAAAAACCTTCCAAAGATCTGACTCCTCCTAAAGAGAAGCGTCCTCAAGAGAAGCCATTGTCGAAGCATGCTGATTTACAGGATAAACCTAAAGTCCCTGAGAAGAGGTCAGGCAAAGGTGATACGTCCGTTGTACTTCCAAGCGGAGAAATATTGAATTATCCGTATCCAAACCCGTGCCGCTCGATTCCGAGAGTAAGGAAAGACTAGCATATCTGAAAAAAACAATTTCCGGATCATTATTTTGATCATATGGCATTTGTTCCCGCGCTTGAGCCTGTTCCTTCGAAGTGGGCGGATGACGCTAAAGAAAAAATTGATTTAGTGGACATGCAATATATGGAGATGTATAGGTATTCGCGCAATCTTTCTAATATTATCCAGGGTCTTATCACTTATATTGGCCACATGAAGGAAATGACTGATTATGACGCAAGCATCTTGAAGAATTCGGAGAAAGATTTGGAAGACGCACAGGCTCAGCTTGCTCTCGCTCAACGGAATGCCAACAACTATAAAAAACGACATGAAGAACTACAAAGACGTTATCACACTTTCTTGGAATCTTGTAGCCAAGAGCGCCTAGATCTAAAGAAGAAAGCTGAGGAAGCTAAATCTGAGAGTGTCAGATCTAAGCAAGCTGAGGATGCTAAATCTGAGAGTGTCAGAGTACAGTTGGCTTGCTCTACCCTTGAAAGAGAGAAGGATGAGTTAGAGAAGAAAATTACTGATTTGGCAAAGCGGAATGCCGAACTGGAAGCCAAACTAATAGAGGCTGAATCTAGAGAAGTCTTGGCCGAGGGGAATACAAGCATTGCCATTAAATCAGCCGAAGAGGTTCAAGAGAAACTTTCCGAGGCGCAGAAGGAATTGGACCGCTATAGCGAGCTGATGATAGAGTTCTTTTCTCAAGTGATCCATTGTCGGGACATTTCTTGGATTCAGGATTATCCAACAACTCTGGTTTACGTGTGGGACCAAATCATCGAATGGGAAAAAAAAGAACTCAAGGTGGACTCCATCGATGAAAACAAACTTATGGAGAAGTTCTTAGGGGTGACTAGACAGCATGTCTGGCCGAAGGGCGTTGACTTATTGTTGTTGCCATGGAGGAAGAGTGACGTCAGGCAAAAGGAAAAGATATCGTTGAAACCGGTTCTTCTTCTGCTGCCTCCGGGGATAACAGAACAAAGGGATATAATCCCGAGAACCCGGGAATTCCTAAGGCGTCCCTTTTGTCTCCTATACCCGAATCGGCACCAGAGATTCTAGCCACTCCAATCGAGAAATCGTCCGAAGGTATCACTACCTTTTCACCCCAATTTGTTAGGGCTATTTCAACTTTTCACCATATTATTGGACAATCAATTGAAGATCCCTTGTTTTCTCCTGAGCTAATACTAGTTAACTCTCATTCTATAGGTGCATAGCCAGTTTGAAAGGCTGATGAGAAACAGAAAGAAACCACTGACACGAGGTCTACTGAAGAGATCCAAGAGAAGCATGCAGAAGGTATTAGCTCAAAACCTGTAGAAGAGATCAAGGGCAAGGATGAGGTTGCCGAGAAGATCCCTATGCCATCTACCACTGGAATCCTCCAAGAAGAAGATGTGATAGATGCCCTAAAAGAAGATGACGGCAATGATGGGCACGAGGAAGAGGACGATAATTTTGTCACGACTGGAGATTCGGGGAATGTCGATGACATGATTCTGGCCGAGATAAAGGCCAAGCAGGATAAGCGTATGCAGCTAAAAGTTGAGGAAATAAACACCGAAAGTTTTAAGCCTCTTGCGACAGTACCTCCTGGATCAAGGTTAGTTGTAAAACTTTCAATTAGGTCAATCACGGAGGAACTTGCTAAAAAATCTTCTATTGATCCCAGTGCTCCAATTTCGGGGAAGAAGACCATTGATTCCCGCACTCCAATCCCGGAGAAGAAGAAGCCAAAGCTTAATTTTACTGAAGATAAGAAAGAGGAGAAAGAAAATAAAAGTGGAGAAAGAAAAGATTAAGGCCACCAAGAAGGCGAAGTCTACTCTGAATTCCAAATAAAGGGCAGCTTTGTCCTTTGTTTTGTTTATCTCCTGGCCCGTTGTTGTTGTAGCGAGTGTGGCCCTCGCATTTGTTTATTTAGTTCTTTTGTATAAACCTGCACTTGTGTAAATAAAGTAATTCGTTTCTCACTATGTCAAATGCTTGCAAGTTCGTCATTTGTTTCTATTAGTGTCAAAAAATTGACAGACATAAGTAATGATTCAAGTCATAATCGCGCTTTCCTGCAATTGCATAGATAGAGAAAATGTTATTCACAAAAATTGCCATTTAAATAAATAAATAAATAAATAAGATAAATGATCAATGGCAGGGTGCGCGATGTATATGCCCCCAATTAATCTTGAATATAGCACTTAGCTAAGGCTTATTCGAGATTGATTAAATTGCCCCTAGGTTTTTTGGGGGTCAAAATTATTTTCATTGGTACATGTTCTTTATACCTTTATACTCTCCTATCATATAGTTAGTTTAGAGTAGATTCGAGGCGGTCTTTGGTCATGGTGCACCATCATGCCTTGAGGACGTCGTCTTCCCATCCTTTATACTCTCTCTTGACTTGTGAGAGTTAGAGTTCGAGACGTCATCTTCCCGTCCTTTTTATGTCCTTAAGCAAATAGTCATTTCATTTGTTTTCGTATTGATTCAAATGTCTGATATTTTAACCTACGTTATGACAAGAATAGGAAAGATATAAAACAAAGCTCGAATAGGTAAAGTAAATCACACACATATTTTATAGTGGTTCAGCCAAGTCGTTACCTACTGATATACACGTAAATGTGTATATTTTATCTGCAGATTTATCTTATTTTATCTTTTAAATAATTGATACTGTGCCTTTATAGCTGTGTTTACAGATTTTTTGAGATGAATGGATTAATGCATTTAATTGTTGAAAAGCTTGAAGAATTTGTGCAAGAAGAGTGTTGAATTTTAAAGCTGGATTAAAGCTTGAAGACCTGAAGAAATGTTGTTATTCAATCACCTTTTGCTGCGTATTTTAAAGACAGAATTCAATGCTTTCCCATAATAATCACTTGGAGTTATTATTCATTCTCAACGCAATTGGAGTTGAAGCCCACAACCTATATTCCATGACATCTGCATGCATTCACATTGGTCTAGTTGCTAATTGAGCTAAGTTAGTTGCAAGGCTTCTCATTCATGCGCTGTACGCGTTCACATTAAGCTATTTAGTTTATATGTTATAGTTTGGAAAAGTGGATTTGTCCCACATTATGGAATTTGCCAAGTAGCCTTTGTCATATCGGCTATAAATACACTTTATCTCATTCATTGTAAAACACACTTAGTTTTATTCTGTAATCCTTTGCTTGGAATAAAACTCTTCTTTCTCTCTTCTATTTAGTTTTTATTGAATTTTATTTATGTTGTTTATTTTCTTTTCTTTTAGCTATGTCTGACACCTATTTTAGCATACTTGTATAAGTCGTTGGATCATTAGTGTGTCGTTAGGCCCAAGATTACCTCGATTACCAGTTTTTGGGGGATTTTACAGTACTAGTACTACGAGTACTTCCACAATATGTCTTTTCGTATCGTGAATCTATCATTAGCCGTTTACTTTCCTAGAGTACGAGCGTGGACTGTCAGTAACCGTAGACAGGTGCCTGGAGGATAGGCACGACATATTTTTTGTTGTAGCTCGCAATCAGATTGAGTTGCAGATGACATGAGAGGCAGTTATTTTGCATCCCTTTGATGGTTCGTCTTTTCTTGCTGATCCCACCATGATGCACGCTCTTTATCTTTCGGGAAGACGCTTTCCACTAGTTTCCTATCATCTAGTTTAGGCTGCTTCTGGTATTTACGGGAACGTCGTTGGAGATAGATATATGATGAGGATGTTGTTCCTGATGATCCACCCCACATACAGCTACTCCCACTGTTTATACTACTAGTGCTTTACAGGAGCACGCAGAGGAGTGGTGGCACAGCTAGTGATTTATTTGTTACCGGTAAGGATTATATTTCTTTTTTGGCGGCAGTATTACACCCCACCTCATACAGGGAGTTTTGTGCATGCTGCATCAATTGATTGGGCTGGAACTTCTGCACTTCAAAGTGGGTTTGTGCCCCCTATCATTTATGACATTTCACAAAGCACGCAGGTTTACCAGGGTCCACCGTCTCCACAGGCTACACAGATGCTAGACTACGGTTGGACTGTTGGCATACCCACTACATCCGGATATGATAGATATATTGATATACCATGACCAGTGGTGATGCAGTATCCAGATCCATCTGTATTTTCTTATGAGGATCTTTATCAGATGATGCTAGGACTCCGACAGGTAACGTACCTTGAGTACCAAAGGAGTTTAGATGAGTTGACTACTCGTATTAACGAGCTTACAACTGTTGATGAGGAGCGGTACCGACATAGACTGAGAGTCGACGCAGGAGTTGACGATGATGAGGATGTGGAGATGGAGCCTGCGGATCTGTCTGATGATTAGCTATAGCTAATGTATTAGATGTTCATGTTGTATTTGCTTGTATCTTTGTTTTATGGTGTTGTCCCTTTTAGTAGCTTATTCGGCTGCATGTTTTGTACTTGTATTAGCTTGTATGTGTAATCTGCTTGTACGTTCTTATGTGTAACTGTTGTGTTGTTATATGTAATCTCGTGTTTGTTCATTAATTTTGTAGAAATATTTTAAAAAATAGCTTCGAAATATTTATGGATTTTTAATATGGAATTCGTTTATTAAACGATTAATTAACGTTTAAATTTATATTTAATTTAAAACAAAGTCGCAACATCGTGGTAGTTCGTGTTTTGGGGTTTTGAACTTCAATTGAACATACATTGCGGTAGTACATCTCTAAAATATCAATGTTATGTTATAAATCCATATTGATTATAATATATTATACCATTTGGATGTAGTCGACGATAATAAATTATTATTACTGAGTATTCTCAAATCGAAATTTTAGTTCAATTTAAAGGGAGCCTTTATAATTACTAACATAAAACATACAGATACAACAGACCATAAAGATACAACAAGTTCTGATACTAGATACCAACTAAAACATCTAAGTAGATGCAGGAAACAATTACTTAAGCAAACTACTTGATACATTCAATCTCAAGTGAGTCTATAGGAGTGCTACTTCGGCTAATAATTATGGTTAACCCGTAACTGTTCTATAACATTTTAGAGCCATTCAATCTCTCGTTCGAGTTCGTTTGCATATGTTATACCCCGTGGGCACACAGGTTCGTCTATCCATTTTGTGAAATTGCATCCATTCGGATATGATGGACACTTATTTATGTGGGACTGGTAATGTTTCCATCTACTTGAACCATAATTTCAACCGCCTAACTGCAGTAGCAAGCTCCCGAAATTTGAACATGAGGCACCCGATAGAACATGACCTCTTCTTCTGGTTGAGCGATCGGTCATTCGTACGACGGTTGAACATTTGGTACTGCGGCTTCATGTAGAGGATGCACGTTAACTTGGTCATAATGTTGCTCATTGTGAGGTCTCATTAGGTTAAGATGTGGGAATTCGTCCGTAAGCTCCTATAGTCTCATCTGTTCATACCGTGCTTCATCAGAGTCTGATTATGATAGCTAAGAAGGCATTTTGTATGAGTAGTAAACAATTGAGGTAGTAAATGAATGGAAAAAAAGCCATACATAAATAACATATGGATGATCACTGCTACATGTAACGTGTGAATGAGGGCATAAAGAAAAAGGTAAAGTAAATTAAACTAAAAAAATATTATGCATAGTCCAATGCTTAAAACATCTGTGATAGAGAATCTTCAGTATGCACTATACAGTACACTGTAGCCATGATAGAGAATCTACACTATACGCTGACACAGGACACTATCTTGCCATGTGCAATGTACGCATGTTTCTGCCACATCTTGGTTTGTCGTACACACTACATCTTTCTGCCATATTTTTTTCCTTTGTGTAGTGAAATGTTTAAACTGTGTGTGGCTAGCGACGACCCTGTTTTTTAACTCCTTTGTGTAGTGAAATGTTTAAATTATATGTGGTTGGGGACGACCCTGTTTTTCGCTATATATAGTGGCTTCTCTAAAACAAGCTAAACCCTAATTCGCAATTTCTTTTCTTCTAGCCGCCTCCTCCTTCCTTTTCACCATTTCATCCTTCTACTTGAAAAGAAAATAGTATAGTTGCCTTAATGGTGTATGTCGAAACGAGCACCACAAGGTTCTTCCTAATGAAATTAATTGTTGTTACTTTAAGCAGTGGATTAACCCTCCGATGTGCAAACGTGGAGTTCAATATGCACTAGAAATGCAAGCCGAAATAAGATGCTCGAACAAGAATGTTGCTGATGCAACTAGAGCTAGATTTTTCCTATGTCCGTGGTAGGTGTACGTGGAAACTATCTTATTGTTTTTTTATTGTACTTTGAATTTGATGTTTGTGTGTTCAGTTGTTGTAGTTTGTATGATCGTAGTTTGGCATTTCTTAATGTTGTAATTGTTATTGTTGCTAGCTTCTCAGTTGTGAACGATTTGTCGATAGTTCGTAAGCATCGTAACATTACAACCAACATAGAAAATTGAAAGTAGGATACAACTAGCTAGAAATAACAATATATAAAGAGCAACATTACACCCAAAATAGAAAATTTAAATTAGGATACAATAAGCTAGAAATGACAACATATAAAAAACAACACCCAGCATAGAAAATTTAAATTAGGATACAACAAGCTAGAAATATACATACACCATAAACCTTCAATATAAACCTACTCATCTCGAGATCGGGTTAGCCAACTATAGCGAAGATTGTAAGCTTTGTGACCCACGAAATCCGTCCCATGTTCAGACAGGTAACGAGAATCAAAAGTTGCTTGAGATCATTGAAGTATGTCTTCATCTTCCATTGTATGGACAATCATATGGTATTGATCGCAAGCTTCTACGAAATGACAGTGAGCTAAATGGATTTCAGATGTTGATCTTCTAACGGGACACCTACGGTGTTGTTATGTAATCTTGGGATCATTGCCCAAAACTCTTCATGGCTTAAACCGCCACCTCCTTTAATCAATAACGTATCTCGACGGTCAACTATAATATACACTTTCACCAGGATAAGTAATTCATCTGTAGAATATTCGTAAGGAAGATGAGTGTTGACGTCAGAAGTTGGTCACTAGTGACAATCAACCCACAATCGTGTGATGAACACACGAATAATGACTATAAAATGCAGAAAAAGTAAAAAAGAACGAGGAGCACACACAGAATTTTTATAGTGATTCGGCAAAGACTGTGCCTACGTCCACTTTATATATTATTTCTCTTTTTTGGACTACAAATACAATGTTTCTTTCTATTTGAAGAAGAGAAAGAAGGCGGCTATCTCCTCTTCCTTTTGGTAGAGATTGAGAGAAGTGAACTCCAGAAGTGTAGTGTAGAGGAGTACGAAAAAGGTTAGGTTAGCCCCCTTTCCTCTTTAAGCTTAGAGGTATTTATAGGTGGAGATTGCAGCTTGGGCTGTTGTGATGTGGTCCGACCATTCCAAGAAAACCGGACATGTAGAGTCCATTTCTTGGTTAAAATAGCGGTTGGAAGACTGATTCCACTACTCATAAATTGTATCCTCAGAAGTTGCGGCTGACGTGGCATCCACAGTGAGGTATATCAAAAGCAGAGCTTTGTCCGGATATGGTTGACCACTTTTATTGCCTTGAAAGTCGGGATATATAGTGGAATAGCTGTAGTGAAGATTTCTATGTTGGCCCGAGATATTTGGTCAATGCGCTTTATATGGAAGCACGATACTCGGTCGATTGGAAAAGCGATTCTTCCGGAGTGAGTTGTCAACTGATGAGGCTGGACTTGGGCCGATATGTGACTGCTTCGGACCGTGCATCTGCTGGGCTTCTAGAAGCGCGACATATATCTAGTTGTGGGTTTGGGTTTTGACCTGGTTCGTTGAAGCTCTTGCCAAAAAGAGGGTTAACACTTTGCCCCTCATAATGCATCATCGTCGATAGAGGGAGGTGTGTTCTGAAATTTGAATCGAAGCACAAACGCCCAAGCAGCTATGGTCACGCCGGACCATATTAGGACTAGAAAACCGACGGTCCCGATGTTGTATTAAGGCCTAAAAACCAACAACCATACTAGGGCGTATTAAGGTCGGGAAACCAACAACTATCGGGAACCGTACTAAGGCCAGGATGATGTCGCTACCTGTATGAGAGTTGGTTCCTGCAAACACAAAATAAGACATTCTTGTTTTGGAGAAGGCTGATGGGTCGAGCATTTTATTTCACTTGCCTTTGGAGGGTGGAGAGCATTAACCATACTCGGATTAGTGGCGAACATTAACCATGCTCGGCTTAGTGGCGAGCGTTTACCATGCTCGGCTTAGTGGCGAGCGTTCACAATGCTCGGCTTAGAGAGGTGGCGAGTATTAACCATACTCAGCTTAGGGCAACTGTTTTTTATGCTCGACTCATGTTAAGTGAGTTTGTCCAGTGAGCCATGAATGCTCGTGGTGTAAAAAAGAAAAGAGAGAGTATAATCCATACTCGTTTTTAGAAAACATGACCCCACTCGGCTAAAGGAGTAGGTGTTTAAAAATGGTGGTAGGCTTTCGTGCTGACCACATAAAACAGGGGGCGAGCATTATCCATGCTTGGCTTGGAGGTTTTCAAACATGATCCATGTTTGTAAAAGAAGATTCGTAGCTGCTAAATAATTAGTACAAAGAAAAGGAATTCTAAGGGGATAGCTGTTTATTCCAGAGCATGCTTAGGAGTTAAATCCTAACCCCATACATGTGTACATCAAGGTGTCCTTATTATTGAAAGAAATACATCAAAAAGAAAGATAAAAATCTAGTTAATGATAATGCCGCGAGTGCTAGTCTCGGGGTCCTTTCCGTTTCTAGGAGCTTGAGGACCGACCTGAGGAGCTTGGGCAGAAGGTCGTGGCGGCATAGCCGGGGCACGATTTTTGACATATTTGGGAAGCTCTCTTTTTCTGAATCGTCCTTCGATGAGATCGCGTAGATGTCGGCATTCATTTGTGTTATGTCCAGCTACGTTGTGGAATATACAATGCTTGCCGGAATCGAGTTCCATCTGGGTTGGTTCTCGTCGAGGTGGTCTTGGAGTGGGCAAGGACCCCCGTATGTCGAGATAGATATCGAGCAAAGAGTAATTGAACTCGGTGTATTAGTCATACTTATTTTCATTTCGAGGTCGCACAGTGCGCTCGCTCTTCTCCGGGGCCTTTCCTCTTCCTTTATTCTGGCTGTTGCCTTTGAATGGACCTTGTTGTTTGGCCACTAAAACCTCGAGGCTCTCCATTTCAAGGCTGGCATCCTCTTGTCAGAGGAATAACTTGGCCTCAGAGTAAAAGTCGTCTATATCCTTGGAAGGATCTCTGGTTAAAGAGATTGAGAATTCTGATCGATTTTGAACTCCTGCGATGGCAGCCATGAGTACCATTGATGGCTCAGGCCGATCGACAGATGCGATGGCCACATTGAATCTTTCAAGGAAGGATCTGAGCGTCTCTCCAGTTCCCTGGTTGACAGTAGATAAGAACATAACACTTTTCGGTCGAGAGATATGTACTCGGAATTACTCGATGAAGCGGGTGACAAGAGTGTTCCAACTGTCAATCGACTCCGTTGTCAGCTGTCGAAACCACATGCCAGCTATGTCCGTGAGAAAGAGGGGGAATCACTTAGCCATGACATTAGTCGATGCGCCAAGTGCTTCCATATGTCGCATGTATCGCATGAGGTGGATGGTCGGGTCAGTGCGACCGTTGTATGGATCGATAGCTGGGAACTTGAAGTCCGAAGGGTTGTGGGAGTTTCTGATTTCCCTGGTGAAGGGGCTGCAATTGAAATTATCTATGTCTTGCTGCAAGGAAGTACCCCGAGTAAAGCGTCAGATGATGCTTGCAAGTTGGCTCCCATCTCCGGGGAGTCGTTACCATGAATTTAGCTATGTATTCGGAAGAGCTTCTATGCGGGGATCTGGCAAAAGCATGCTCGGAAGGACAGCCGTTGACTGGACTCGACCTCCGAGATTCGAGTGAAAGTGTGAGGGAAGATGAGATCTAGTAGGTGGTTCTGGGTAAAACGGCCCCTTTTGAACCTGATGAGTAGCGGGTCGAGTCGTACCCGTAACAAAGGGCCTGGGCTGATCCAGTATAGCATGTGATGTTCGGAGCTCGGGGTTGCCCCCGTTTGGAGCGAGGTTAGAACGGTCTGCGGTAGCGTCTTCTTCCACCACGGTAAGGACCAGTACAGTAGGGTGGCTTCCCTGGTTCGAAGGGAAGGCCGCACCAGCTCTTCGTTGAAGGGGAAGAGTGGTTAGACTGGTCTGCGGTAAGATTCCAGGTTGTAATGGGAATGACACTGATTCTGATGGACCCGGTGGTTGCTCGAGTAGTTCGATAGATCGAGATGTTCCCAAGAATGCAGGCAAAGTGTTCGACCGATCTAGATCTTGATCGCCTGCCTCCTCAGGTTCTACTTCTACAGCTGCACTGGTCGTTGGAAGCGATACTCCTGGTTGTAATCGATCGGTTGGTGGGACCAAATCAGGATGAAATAAAGGTGTAGCCTGATTAGTGGCCTGATTCTGTGCAAACTGAAGGTCAGCTGTTACCCTAGTCCCGGTCGGTGGAGGAATTGATGTTGAAGCGTTCAATCCTGTCTCCAGTCGACCGAGAAGGTGATCCATCAACTGCTGCTGTCGTTCGAGGAATTTAACCCTAAAATGCCATATGGTCTCTGAACTCGACCATCATCTTATCCATGTCATCCCGCGTAACATGTCGAGATACATCTTCATGAGAGGAAGCTTCGAGACTTGCTTCTGTGGTGTTGTTATCGCTAGCATCGACAGTTGTGGGGAGAGGATGTTACGTCTTTCTTTCGCTTGTTCGCCATGGGTAGAAGTGAGCAGAGGCTCTAACAGAATATCGGTGCGCTCCCCCTACCTGGCGCGCCAAAGTGTTGACGTCATAAGTTGGTCACTAGTGACAATCAACCCCCAATCGTGTGATGAACACATGAATGATGACTATAAAATGCAGAAAAAGTAAAAAAGAACGAGAAGCACACACAGAATTTTTATAGTGGTTTGGCAAAGACTGTGCCTACGTCCACTTTATATATTATTTCTCTTTTTTGGATTACAAATACAATGCTTCTTTCTATTTGAAGAAGAGAAAGAAGGCGGCTATCTCCTCTTCCTTTTGGGAGAGATTGAGAGAAGTGAACTCCAGGAGTGAAGTGTAGAGGAGTCGGAAAAAGGTTAGGTCAGCCCCCTTTCCTCTTTAAGCTTAGAGGTATTTATATGTAGAGATTGCAGCTTGGGCTGTTGTGATGTTGTCCGGCCATTCCGGGAAAGCCCGGACACGTGGAGTCCATTTCTTGGTTAAAATAGTGGCTGGAAGATTGATTCCACTATTCATAAATAGTATCCTCGGAAGTAGCGGCTGACGTGGCATCCATGGTGAGGTATATCAAAAGCAAAGCTTTGTCCGGATATGTTTGAACACTTTTATTGGCTTGAAAGTCGGGATATACGCTGGAATAGCTCCAGTGAAGATTTCCACGTTGGCCCGAGATATTTGATCGATGCGCTTTATATGGAATCACGATACTCGGTCGACTGGGAGAGCGATTCTTCTGGAGTGAGCTATCAACAGATGAGGCTGAACTCGGGCCGATATATGACTGCTTCGGACCATGCATCTGCTAGGCTTCCTTAAGCGCGGCATATATCTAGTTGTGCATTTGGGCTTCCACCTGGTTCGTTGAAGCTCTTGCTAAAAAGAGGGTTAACAATGAGGCTCTATGGTTACCATGAACTGGTTGAACTTGTACACATCTAGTAGGTCGTGGCATTATAGCTCATAATTGAAGACCAGGAACCTCTTCGCGCACCTCGTTTATTTGTGTGTCTGGCACGAATCCTTCCTCGTTTTGGTGATCATGGTTTTGTTCGTACTCATCAAACATTTTTCCTATTTATTCATTACTTATTTCCCAATCTCCCATTGAACCATTCGCAAAAAATTTAATGCCAAATTAGTAGGTATTTTAAAGGCAATCCATTGCCTAGTATTTAAAGGAAAAGAGATATTATCTGATATAGTAACTTTTATTGGAGTAGATTAGTCATTGCAGGGTTAAGCCAGTGTACATGTGACGACCCCATAAAGTAAGGAGTTATTACTCTTTCTTGATAAGACTAGTCAGTGCAGGGTTAAAGCAATGCACATGTGAAGACCCCTTAAAGTAAAGTTAATTATGAGGCTGAAGTGATATGACTACTCCATATACATAATGAAGTCAAATAAAGTTATATAGTGCAATACAGTGTTAAATGTGGAAGCACAGACATAATCATACAACATAAAGTGATACAAGAAATAATGGAATCAATCCCTAACAAAGTTAAGCAACCGACAGAAATAATGTACATATAGGACCATAGCTTATCCACAAACATATTACTTCATTTAAAAAAGCATACTAGTGGACAAAAATTCAATTAAAGGAGAGTGTCGTTTAATGTACTACAAACTTATTCCATGTACGCGTCAGAAATTAAGTCCATGTTCTCATAAAGGGAATGAGGAGCTAAAGGACAAATGGTGTGTAGTAAATTATGCCCATAGCTATATTTTTCCATAGCCTTTCCATAAACTTATGTTTCCATTTAAAAAAGCACACTGCAGGACAAAAATTAAAGTAAAGGAGGGTATCGTTATTTGTACTAAACATATTCCATGTTCACCAAAAAGATAGTAGGGGGCTAAAGGACAAACGTTGTGTAGGAAAGTAAGTGTCCTTGTTCACATGTAAATTACTTTAAACTGGAGTACTCTCCTCTTCTTTCTACCAAACAAAACAACTTGAAAATTGATTAGAATATAAATGAGTGCGTTAAAAAGGATATGGTGTTGTGCTTCAAGCTCGTCCTCCTCGTCAATGTCGGCCAAGTACGTTGAAAAATGTAACAAACAACAATAATCATTTCAAGAAGAAACAAGATACACGATACAACGAGATATTGCTGAAAGCTCTACTATGATCTAAGGTAGAAGCGTAGATGGTAGAAAAGAAATGCAATATGGACGTGATTATCCTGGTGGTCACAATCAACTAATCAAGGATTACTTTGTGACAAATCCAGTATACGAAGATGTATTTTTCCATCGAAGATTTCGTATGTCAAAAACGGTATTTACTCGAGTACTTAACAAAGTTTCCGAAAACAACATAGTTTTCACACATAAAAGAAATGCCATCAATGAACTGGGGATTTCACCCCTTCAGAAGGTTACGGCCGCACTACGTATGATTTCGTATGGTAGTTCTGTTGATTCTCTGGATGATAAAATAAGAATTGGGGAGTCAACGTCGGTAGAATGTATGAAAAAAATTTGCAAAATCGTTGCACGTGAGTTTGGTGAAGAGTGTCTTAGATCTCCAACACCTCATGACATTGCGAGACTATTAGAAATGGGAGCTCAACGTGGATTTCCAGGTATGATGGGTAGCTTGGATTGTATGCACTGGACATGCAAAAACTGTCCTGTGGCATCGCAAGGACAATACAGGGGTCATATGAAAAAGGCTACGATGGTGTTAGAAGCTGTTGCTTCGTTTGACCTTTACATATGGCATGCATTTTTTGTCGTTCCTAGTTCTCTAAACGATATTAATGTATTACGACAGTCATATTTATTTAACGATTTGTACAATGACCTTTCACCTCCGTGCAACTACAAAATTGGAGACAAGGATCATTGTGTTGTTTATTATCTCGTAGATGGAATTTATCCAAAATGGAAGACGCCCGTGCAAGCATACAAAAAAACAAACAACGCAAAAGAAGCCTTGTTCACGAAATAGCAAGAGATTTTGAGAAAAGATGTTGAACGAGCATTTGGAGTACTCCAAGGTAGGTTTCATATACTTCGGAAGGAAGTAAACTACCACGATAAAGCAGTTATAGCTGACATCATGTACTATCGTATTATTTTATATAATATGATTGTTGAAAAAGAACGAGGAGGATATGAACACCGGCTTCGAAACTACCCGGACATTGCAGTGGAACTTAGGAAAAAAACCATATAAGGACCCAAATACATTTGCAGAATACTTGGAACGACAGGAAGAGGTCCGGGATCCACAAGCTCATCTAGAATTACGAGAAGAGCTAGTAGAGCACTACTGGGAACATGCTGGAAACCAATAGTGAGACACCCCACGTCCGTTAATGTCGCTCACAAAGGGAATGCATTAAGTTTCGTGAAGCGCTATAGGTAAACAGACACAAAATAATTACAAGACAGATATAAATAAGACAGCAGCGGAATTTAATTTTTTTATTTCAACCAAAAATCATAATACCGTGGTCTAATTCCGTAAGTCATAAAAACCATTACAATAAAAATACATCTGTCTTGCATCATCATAGTACATAAGTAAATAAAAAGCATAATTCCCCAATTAAAATAGTTAAGCTATAGTAGAGACAAGAACTTGAGCCATACTTCAGAAATAGCTCCTAGCAAGATGATATCTTAATCCTGACTAAGCCTGAGTGTTTCCACCCTGAGAACCTTGGGGGGAGGGGAGGGAACGGAAGAAAGAAGAACAAAAGGTTCAGACATAAAGTCTGGCGAGTCTAGTTACTTTTAGCCAGTAGATAAATAAAAGCAACATGATAGGCATATAAAGTGGATAAGAGAGATCACTACATAAATGAAAGGTGTGACATGGTAAGCAAGATAAGGTGTATGTTCCTCACTAATGATTACTCTGCACTATTACTAGTATAACCAAAATGAGATGATCCTTTCCACTATAAGTTGGTAGACTTAGGGCATACGTCCAAGTGTACCCTAACCACTACCCTAATCGATCGGCTCCCTACTCCGTAGATATTCTGTACTGGCCCCACACTCCTAAAGTGGCAACCCAAGGTGTGCACAACCATGTCTACTGGTGTCACGATCTTCATAGCCCCCTCTGCCCGGCCCACGCACGCATATGTCCTCGGTCGGTTTGCGCCGCCCACACCATCCGTCTCGTTTGGATCTCTTACAGTCAATCAATAAGCGTGCTCCTTCTCCGCCAAGTACGGAGTTCTTTATTTGATACCTACTCCGGGTTACTGACTGAAACGGGTCCCACACAATATGATACAAGCTCTCCCCTTTGTCTTGTATCCCCACTAGGTTTTCACTGAATATGTATACCCTTAGGTGTCTTTAATTACATAGCTCTATGTCAATTATGCCAACCCTAAAGGATGTCTTTAATTACATAACATTATTATATTTTCCATTGGTTATGTATACCACTAGGTGTCTATAATTACATAACCTTATTTTATTTTCCACTGGTTATGTATACCACTAGGTGTCTTTAATTACATAACCTTATTATATTTTCCACTGGTTATGTATACCACTAGGTGTCTTTAATAACATAACCTTACTATATTTTCCACTGGTTATGTATACCACTAGGTGTCTTTAATTAGATAACCTTGTTGGGTTAAGTTCGTGGGCCAATATGTGAATATTACCCACCCCCTCTAATTTACTTAACCCACCCACTACCCATCTAATTTTACTTAACCCTAACTTATAATCACACAATTCTTATGTATTAAATTAGGTTAAGTAGTCCAACTCAATAACATGTCCAATTTTGGTTATAATGGGCTAGACCTCCCACATTAGGCCTACAACGTGTGGATGCTGGATATGCCGGTCGGGTCCGGGCGGTCTTATTCCACAGTTCGGCCTAACCTCGTGTCTTAGCCCGATTCGTATTTATGTACTTAGACCTCCCACATTAGGTTCAACACTAGTGGCTGCTGGATATGCCGGTCGGGTCCGGGCAGACTTCCACCACTAATGTAACCTAACCTCGTGTCATAAGTACAATTTACAATTCCTATTTTTAAATTACTAAACATTCCAAATTAATCCAAATCTATCTATGTCATTATAGGTAATTATTTCTATGTTTCCCTATTTGAATTATATGTCCAATACTACATAAATTATTCCAATTATAAATCCCTTTTTCCCCGTTTCCTCTCTAACGTATTCGTACGTATTTTGGCAGCATCTAGGCTATAAAGTAGCCTAGCTACAACAATGAAAAGGGAATATGACAAAGGTGATAGTTTCAACATATCCTAGCATAAAAATGGACTGGTATGATAACAAGGTAAATGGACATGTAATCATCATGGCAAGGTAGACATAAAGTGATGAACTTGTAGCAACTATGATGTCAAAGAAAGCAGAATGAGGTCTAAATTAACCATTAGGTGTCCAAGTATTTAGATCTAGTATAATTAGGGTGACATAGTAACATGTTTAGATCTAAGGATGGATTCACATGTCAAATTTACAACATATCTCAATAGATCACAATATGACAGATGAAAGGTGATTAACATAAAGAACTAAATCTAGCCAATGTTAAAACTGCCTATATTAATAGATGTGCATTCACCATAATATGGTTACAAGTCAAGATCCACATAGGCAACATAATCAAATAACCACAATTGTATTAGATCGAAGGAAATAGATATATCATGACATAGTATAGGATTTTACATTAACACAGAATCATACTTTACAACATATCTAAGTCATAGTCTTTCCCAATTTTCTTTTATTTGTCTAAACCTAAAAGAAACTAGAAACTCACAGCATTAGGTTTAGAAAATTGAGAAAGAATGGATCTAGAATTCTAAATTTGATTTGCAAAGTATGTTATAGAAGAAAACAGTTTAGTTCGCACTCTAGCGGTATATGGCATCAATGACTTCCAATGAAGAAAATAAGAAAATAGTACACATATATATAGCTGCAAGACCCCCTGAAACCGAGTGCCATGTCATCCCTAGGGGTGTCGACACCCCTATGGGTGGATCGACCCCTAGGTCGACACCCCTTAAGGGGGGTCGACCCCTAAGTTGACACCGTTCTAGGGGGGTCGACCCCCTAGAGAGGGTATTTTTCCGCTCAGAGGAAATTTTTGAATTTGAATCTTCTGGATAAAATTCTGACTCATCTCTGACGTACCTCTAACTCATGCGTGTATATATATATATATATATAATATTTTTGTGCATATACAAGCTTAAAACCCTCATAACTTCTTCATATGGTGTCCGTTTTACGCAAACCAAATGTCTATCTTGACCAGAATTTCGAGACGGATGCAATGGTGCAGTCCGTTTTCTCTAATTTTGAATATTAAATTCTCCCCTACTCAAAGGATTTCGTCTCGAAATCTCTAAGTTGAGAAGAAAGCATATCCAACCATCTGTCATCCATCTACTCATCCACCAACCACTAATATCCATTGTCCTTAAAGTTTTCTAATACTTATATGAATATATGCGAAGGTGTGTGTATATGTCCTAACACTAATGCGAAGATCAGGCGGTCTACTGATTCAATTGACCTCCTTAATGCAATGTATGTTAGTGTCATGAATCCAATATGTATGCAATTAAACCAATTGTATCATATAAGTTCTATATGTGTGCACACCCATCCGTCCAAATGCAACATCCATATGCCAGTTCATCCATTTCCATCCATAAAAGAAAAGAAAATGCACACACATCCATATGCAATATGAAAGTGATTGAGCAGATCTTAGTGCCTAATGTGTGTGTATATGCGTCCACAGGCAACCACTAGCAAACACTTGCATCCACTTGCATCCATCAAACATAACATGTTTTAAACACATGTTTACATCCATAGGATTCCTATCTAAAGGTCAAAAATACTATGGATAAGATATACTATATTGACAGAAACAAGCATTAATAAAACTTAGGAAAAGGAGTTAAGAATATACCCACAAAAAGAAAAGGGTACGAAGCACGGATCTTATCTTCGGTCTCCCAAGTCACATCTTCTGGGTTATCTCCCCATTGCACCTTTAGCAACTTGACCTCCTTATTGCGTAGCTTTTTAACTTCTGACTCAATAATACGTATAGGGACTCGTCTGACTGTCTCCTCCTGTTCCCCTTTGACTTCTTCGAACATGCTCGGCTCAATAACCTCTGCGGTGTCATATAGGCACTTTTGCAGATGAGAGACATGAAAATGTTATGTACATTGGATAGATTTTCTGGGAGCTTTACTCTGTAGGCCATTTGGCCAATCCTCTCGGTTATGGGAAATGGTCCCACAAACCGAGGTGCCAACTTCCCTACTGATCTGAAGCGAACCACATTCCTCAGAGGTGATACTTTGATAAAAACTAAGTCTCCCACTTCGAATTCGATGTCAGTCTTTCTCTTGTCTACATAGGACTTTTGCCTATCTTGAGCTGTCTTCATCCACCATCTAATAAGGTCAATCTTTTCGGACGTTTCCCTAACCATATCTGGTCCAAGTAATAATATTTCTATAGATTCCCACCAACAAGTTGGCGATATACAGGGTCGCCCATACAATGCTTCAAAGGGTGTTATGCTGATGCTAGCTTGAAAAATGTTATTATAGGAAAACTCTACTAAAGGAAGATGCTCTTCCCAAGTCCCTCTGAAGTCAAGGATACACAGTCTCAAAAAATCTTCAAGAATCCTGTTCACCCTCTCCGTCTGTCCATCGGTCTGAGGATGATAAGCGGTGCTCGAACACAACTGTGTACCTAATTCTTCTTGCAAGCTCCTCCAAAATTTGCTAGTAAAGATGGGGTCACGATCGCTCACAATGCTGGAAGGTACTCCGTGAAGACGGACTATCTTACGAACATAAATTGCTGCCAGCCATGATGTCGTCCTCTTACTCTAAACTGGAATAAAGTGATCGCTCTTAGTGAGTCTATCCACTACCACCCAAATATAATATTACCTTTCGTCGATCTAGGAAAACCATCTATGAAATCCATAGAGATGCTCTCCCATTTCCACTGCGGAACCTCCAACGGATGAAGTAATCCACCAGGATTCTTTTGCTCAGCTTTGACTTGCTAGCAAATTAAACATTGAGAAACAAATTTGGTCACATCCTTCTTCATCCCAGCCAAAAAGAAAACCCTCTTCATATCCTTATACATCTTATCCCCGCCTGGATGAATGGTCATCTTAGAATGGTGGGCTTCTTCTAGGACTGCCTTTATCAAGATTCCAGTTTGAGGAACACAAAGACTTACATCTCGTCGCAACCACCCCTTTTCATCTATGGTGTATCTGCTGAGGTGACTAGAAGTCTTCCCTCTTCTGAGCTTATCCATGATGTCTAATCTGTGGGACACCTTTTTGTGAAGCTCTTATCTGATCCACAAGAGTTGGTCGTATCTCCAATGATGCAAACAAATCAGGCAAGACCTCGATGGAGGGTCTAAAATCAAAAGCTGATATGAACTCCAAGTTCTTTCTTTCCATAAACATAGGACTCAAGGCCACCCTATGCCTACTTAGTGCATCTGCCACCACATTACCCTTGCCAGAGGTATAAGCAATCTCAAAATCATATGAAGCTAAGAACTCCATCCACCGTTGTTGCCTTAAGTTGGGATCCTTCTGTGAGAATAGATACTTGAGAGATTTATGATCGGTGTATAACTCGAACTTCTCTCCAAGTAAATAATGACGCCACGTCTTTAACGAGAATACTATGGCAGCTAGCTCTAGATCATGGGTGGGGTAGTTCTTCTCATGAACTCTCAACTATATACCCCAATAACATATTACTTTCCCTTCTTGCATCAACACCGCACCAAGCCTTGTACCGCACGGATCAGTGTAAACAGTAAACACTTTACACCCATCGGGCAAGATCAAGTCTGGGGCTGTTGTCAGAGCCCATTTCAGTCGTTGGAAAGCAACATCACATTCTATGTCCCATGAAAATGTCAAATTCTTCTTTTTCAGCTTAGTGAGAGGGGCTGATATCTTCGCGAAGTCTTTAATGAAGTTCCTATAATAACCTGCCAACCCAAGAAAGCTTCTCATCTCGGTTGCATTTTTAGGAATCCGCCAATCTTGCACTGCAACCACCTTCGTGGGATCTACAGCTATTCCTTCTTTGGAGACTACATGCCCTAAGAATCTCACCTCCTTTCTCCAGAAATGACATTTGGAGAACTTGGCTTTTAGCTGATGGTCATGGAGAGTTTTCAAAACTTCTCCCAAATGTTGGGCATGCTCTTCATCACTCTTGGAGAAGATCAAAATATCATCAACGAAGACTACGACAAATTTTTTTAGGAACTCCCGAAACACCCTACTCATCAAATCAGCAAAATAGGCAGGTGCATTTGTCAACCCAAAAGGCATAGCTAGCCATTCAAAGAAACCGTCCAGAGTTCTAAAAGCAGTCTTATCTATGCTGTCCTCAGCCACCCTCAACTGATGGAACCCCGCAGCAAAGAACAACTGATAAAATACCAAGGCACTAACAAGCTGATCAAATAAATCATCAATCCTCGAAAGCAGGTGCCTATTCTTCTTGGTGAGCTTATTTAATTCTCTATAGTCAACACACAAACAAAGTGAACCATCCGCTTTGGTTGCGAATACCACTAGAGCACCCCTTTCAGATATGCTCCATCTAATAAACCCTTTCTCAAGTAGCTCCCCTACTTGCTTACTCAGCTCCCTCCTCTCCCTTGGAGCCATGTGGCGCACTGGTAATGCAACTGGCTTTGCATTATCCACCAGATATATGCGGAAGTCGATCTCGCGCCTTGGCGGTAAACCCCGTACCCCCTCAAAAACATCGGAATAATCTCGAACCGCTTGAAGAGATTGCAAATCATCTATGGATGCATCTAGAGACTCTAAGAAGCTAAGCATAACAGACCCTTGGGTGTCACAAGAAACTTCGAGGGTCTTCCCATGACAAGTCAGGAGTCTAACAACCCTCCTCTCACAATCCAGAATGGCCCCATACGTAGTAAGCCAATCCATTCCTAGAATCAACCCATAGCCCATAAACCCGAGCACATACGCATCGCATTCAAACTCGACGCCTACACAGATATTTCCAAACCCCAACAAATCATTGATAAATGAGCCGAACCATCAATGGGTTTTGAAACAACTATGGGATCTACTACCATACTAGTAATTAAGTGCAGAGATTCAACCATAGAACTAGATATAAACGAGTGTGAAGCACCAGAATCAAAAAGTGTTCTAATTGGATGGTTTTAAAGAGAAACTAAACTTTCTACGGAAAATTTTCTACCTCTTTCAGGGGCACTGATCGCGAGAGCATGCACCTGCCCTCTAGAAGTCCCCGCTCTCTGACCTTGTCCCTGCGATCCCTATTTCTTCGGGCACTCTTTAGAGAAGTGTCCGACCTCTCCGCAATTAAAGCAATTGGCCTTCGTTCTTTTACAATCTTTGACCAAGTGACCCTCCTTTCCACAATTGTGACATTTTCTCTTATCCCTACCTTTGTCATCTTTCCCTCCTTTCTTCTGTTGTTGCTTTTGTTGTTGCTGTCCCTTCTTGGGCCACACCTTCCTATTCTGCGATGTCCCCTCAGTCTTTGCCTCCTTCTTCTCTCCCTTGTCCTCCTCATGCATTAGGGACATATCAACAAGCTTTTCAAAAGTGGCCCTCATTGGAATATGGGACATGGCTAGACCATGCAGAGGCTCATTCAACCCTTTAGCAAACCGAAAATCCCTTTTGTGCGGTGTATCCACCAACTCTAACCTAAACCTTGTCGGCTGGTTGAACTTGTTCACATACTCCTTCACCGTCGAATTTCCTTTTTGAGTGTTAAGAACCTATCCATCTGTATACTTCTCTCAGCTTGGGAAAGAAATTTCATTTCGAACCTCTGTCTAAAATCTTCCCAAGTTTCCACTGGACGTCCAACTTGGGTGACTTCCCACCAGAATAAGGCTTTGTCTTCTAACACCCAAGCAGCTAACTGAATCTTTCTTCAGTCCTCCACTTCAAAGATCATGAATAACTCCTCGGTCTCCTTAACCAATTTCGAGATCCTATGAATGTCTCGTTCCTATGGAATGGCTTCCCTCTCATAGCACGGAAGTCCTTGCAGATCTTGGCGAAGTTATCTGCTCTTGGAGGGGGAGGAGGAGGAGGAATGACTGGTGCATCTGGAGGAGGAACATTTCCTTGGCCTTCGGCAGGCGCCATGGCCTCTAAATACCTACGGAACCATCCGGGTATTGTGACGCCCTTTGGGATATTAGGGATGCTTTGTTCCCCAGACATGCTGAAAAAGGGAAAGGGGAGAAATATAGATATTGACCGAAGGATACTACATATGGCTTTTAGGGAATGTTTTTCAAAACAGACTTTTGTTTTGAAAATGCTTTCTTTTAAAACCTTTTTGAAAATAATTTCCAAATTTTTTTATCTAATCTTGTAACCTTCAGCTCTGATACCAAGTGAGACACCCCACGTCTGTTAATGTCACTCACTAAGGGAATGCATTAAGTTTCGTGAAGCGCTATAGGTAAACAGACATAGAATAACTACAAGACAGATATAAATAAGACAGCAACGGAAATTTAAATTTTTTATTTCAACCATAAATCATAATACCGTGGTCCACAATTCCATAAGTCACAAAAACCATTACAATAAAAATACTTATGTATTGCATCATCAGAGTACATAAGTAAATAAAAAACATAATTCCCCAATTAAAAGAGTTAATCCATAGTAGAGATGAGAACTTGAGCCATATTTCAGAAATAGCTCCTAGCAAGATGATATTTGAATCCTGACTAAGCCTCAGTGTTTCCCCCCTTAGAGCCTTGGGGGGGGGGGGTAACGAAAGAAAGAAGGAGAAACAAATGGGTCAGACATAAAGTCTGACGAGTCTAGTTACTTTTAGTCGGTAGATAAATAAAAGCAACATGATAGGCATACAAAAGTGGATAAGAGAGATCACCACATAAATGGCAGGTGTGATAAGGTAAGCAAGATAAGGTGTATGTGCCTCATTAATGATTACTCTGCACTATTACTAGTATAACTAAAATGAGATGATCCCTTCCACTATAAGTTGGTAGAATTAGGGCATACGTCCGAGTGTACCCTAACCACTAACCTAATCGATCAGCTCCCTAATCCATAAATATCCTATGATGGCCCCACAGTAGGAGGTATCACTTCCTAAAGTGGCAACCCAAGGTGTGAAACTGGCGTCACAGTCGTCTTAGCGCCCTCTGCCCAGCACATGCATGCACATGTCCTCGGTCGGTTTGCGTCGCCCACACCATCCGTCTCGTTTGGATCTCTTATAGTCAATTAGTAAGCGAGCCCCTTCTCTGCCTAGTACGGAGTTCTTTATTTGATACCTTCTCCAGGTTACTGGCTGAAATGGGTCCCACACAATATGATACAAGCTCCTCTCTTTGTCTTATATCCCCACTAGGTTTTCACTGACTATGTATACCCTTAGGTGTCTTTAATTACATTGTCTTATGTCAGTTATGCCTAACCTAAAGGGTGTCTTTAATTACATAACTTTATTATATTTTCCACTCGTTATGTATACCACTAGGCGTCTTTAATTACATAACCTTATTATATTTTCCACTGGTTATGTACCACTAGGTGTCTTTAATTATGTAACCTTATTATATTTTCCACTGGTTATGTAAACCACTAGGTGTCTTTAATTAGGTAACCTTATTGGCTTAAGTTCATGGGCCTATATGTAATATTACATGTAACACCCCATGTCCATTAATGTCACTCACAAAGGGAATGCATTAACTTCCATGGAGGTTTAAAGTGAATATAGAATAGAAAAATTACAACAAGACAGATAATAAGTAGTACTTGGAAATCTAAAACTTCATTTTATTGCAGCGGAAGTTAAACATGTTTGTTACATCATAAAACCATAAATCCGAGTCAAGTACAATATCCATCTTGATAAAACAAAATACATAACCCCATTACATAAATAGCCATTAAAGAAGATAACAAGCCGGACTTTACTTCAGCGGTCCAAGCTTTCCAAAAGAGAGATAAAGCAATCCAATCAAACTCCGCTAGAGCTGGGCCCACCCTGAGGACCTGGAGGGGGAAAAAGATAGAAATGGAGGGGGTCAGACATAAAGTCTGGCGAGTATGATAATTCTAACAATACTATTATCAAAATAACTAGACTAAGGCATAAGTTGGAAAACAAGGAAATGTCTATGAACTATTGGGTATGGAAGAGCATATAAAGATAACGTTAAAGGCACACCTAATTACTAACGAATAATTACTACACTACACCACACCAGTCACCCTAAAGGTTGATCCCACTTGCTTCGCTTAGAAATTATATAAATAGCTTCGTGTACCCCTAACTGACTACATAGGTGCTGCCTGCCTCAATCTCCGCTAGGTGTACCCCACTACCCACTTTCGATCGGCTCCCTACTCGTAGATACCCGCGCTGGTCCCACAGTGGGGTGTATCACTCCCCTAAAGTGGCAACCTGATACAGCTAAAGAATGCATGGCTTATACCTACACGATGCAACAACGTCTTACCTACCAGCCCGGGTCCACACACGCATATGAAACCCGTTGGACTTGCGTTGCCACCGCTAACCCGTTTGGCCTCTTATAGTCAAGCCCAGTATGTGTGTCCCGTCCTCGACTTGGGTCGAGCCCACAAAGATACGTTTGGGTTACTGGTTGAAATGGGCCCCCACAAGCTATCCACCTAAGCTTGTCCTCACTAGTATATCCCACTTAACCCTCTTCTTAGTCAGGTTCATTTACATGTGTGTTTGGTTAAGTCTTACTAATCGTATTTCAAATGCCACTAAAGGCACTCACTAGATTCCTCATGCCACCCAAGGCACCTACTTAACTCCCATGTCCCACCTTACATGTTTATCTGGTTAAGTATTTCTTAATTCATTAAGGCCATAACCTTATAAAGACCTCTCACATTAGACTGGAATTTATGGCAGCTGGATTTGCCGGGCGGGTCCGGGCAGTCTTACACCATAAAAGAGTCTAACCTCATGTCTTTACAACTGTTATGCTTTAATTTGGGCCTAGGACCTCTCACATTGGGCTGACATTTGTGACTACTGGATTTGCCGGGCGGGTCCGGGCAGTTTTACGTCACAAACGAGTCCAACCTCGTGTCCTAAGCATTGATTATCACTTATAATCTTTTACCCCAGTTTTAAATATATCCCTATTCAAATCATTATTTAATTCCAATTTTAATGATGTCCATAATTGACTCAATTATGGCCATCCACTTTTGGTATGAAAAATCATATCAATTGCACCCCAATTTCTTAATATTAAATCCTTAATATTACCCCTACCCCACGTTATACGTTCGCTTATTCAACGCAAAATATACGTTAGACTCGAATAGTCTAACTCATAGCACAAAGAAAAATTATCACAACATATAGACAAATAAAATAGATCTAATCATAATAGGGGTGAAACTTGCATAAAACTACACATGTCATGGATCTAAAGGTGTCATCTTGTTTGGTTAAATGTCACAACTTACATAATATGATCATAACCCAAATTCATGTATAAACTTGCATATGTGGTTTATGCAACATAATGATGGTGTAAACTAGCATCTAACCCATAGAACTCACACATGTTATAACCTAATTTTTAGATCTAAATAGATGTCATAGGATATGTGAGATTATACATACTAATCAATCTAAACTTGCATAGGTACATGTGATTTATCAGGTGAATCATCATAGCCCAAATATATATATAATCAACATCATGATTTGATCAAGCATAAGCTAACTATAACATAAATAATAACATCATGACTTTGTATCATCGCAACTTAGCATAGAAACTTGCAACATATATAATATCATCATAGCATGATTTACAAAATATAGGATATCATCATCACATAACATAGGATTTACAATATATATGATAGCATAAGGTCTACAACAACATATATGAAAATTCATTTCATTTTCTTATGATCCATATCACATCTTAATCTAATTAGTTTGCTAATAATCTTGTTAAGATCATCATACTCACAATTATAAAAGAAAGAAAGTCTTGATTTGCTTTAGAGTTGAGTAGAATTAGGGTTTTGATTAGCTTTCTTCCTTCTTAGTTGGCGGCGGCTACACTGAGTTCCATGGCGATGGCAAGACGACGGCTATTCTATTTTTCACGTGAATTTAGAGTGAGAGACTACCTAGGTATATATAGAGTTTAGGATTTATTTAGACCGTCAGATCAACTCAGAACTAACCTGAACCGTTAAATTTGCCAACTTAGCCCTAAAGACACTTCAGCAGCTCAAGATTGGGCTCAGCCAAAACCTGGCCGACTGGAACAGGTCGACACCCAGGTCGACACCCAGGTCAACTGCGCAGTCGACCTGGTCCTGGGGGTGTCGACTGCCCAGTCGACTCCCCAGTCGACCTGGGATGCTGGGCGGGAAATTTCCCGCCTAGCCTGTTTGACTTCGAATTTTGAATTTTCTGAAACTTCCGATGGCCATATCTCCTTCATACGAAGTCCAAATCACGCAAACTCGGACTCTATTTCAACCAGAATTCCGAGACGAACACAACGGTGCAACCCGTTCCCACAATTCTCACATTTGAGATTAGTTATTCTTTAATTTGTGAATATTTATATTAACAGAATTACGGAGTGTTACATTCTCCCCTCCTTAAAGGATTTCGACCCCGAAATCTTCAAGTCAAGAAGAATGTATATCCTAACATCCAATCGTCCATCTACTCAACCATCAAACACAGGCATTCATTGTCCTTATAGACTTCTAATGCTTTCATGTTTAAATGCACAATGTGTGTATATGTCCATATCTAATGCAAAATCAGGCGGTCCACTGATTCAGTTGACCTCCTTAATGCAAATCATGATAGTGCCATGCGTCCATTATGTATGCAAAAGTTCCTTAATGCTACATATTATCTCTATATGCGTGCACAATCATCATCTGAATGCAGCATCCATATGATAAAAAAACTCCTCATACATCCATTTTACTAAATTCATCCATATATATGCAATATGCAATATGAAGTGACTGAGCCGATCTAGTGCCTAATAGTGTGTGTATATGCGTCCACGAGCAACCACTAGCAAACACTTGCATCCACTTTGCATCCAGCATACATAACATGTCTCAAACACATGTTTCAACCATAGGATTATCCTAACTAAGGTCAAAGAAACTAGCGAGAGGACATACTAAAGATAAGATAGGTACAAGCTAAGCGATAAAGGAGAAATTAAAAGACATACCCTCAAAAAGAAAAGGGTACAACGAACGCATCTTCACTTCTGTCTTCCAAGTAGCGTTGCTCTAATCATCTCCCCATTGCACCTTGGCTAGTCTGACCTCTCGATTCCTCAACTTCTTAATCTCTGACCCAAGAATGCGTGTAGGAGCTCGTCGAATCGTCGCATCACGCTCTATCTCCACCTCTCTAAGCAAGCTCGGCTCTACCACTTCCGCGGTTTCGTGCAAGCACTTCCTCAAATTTGACACATGGAATACGTCATGTACACCACTAAGTCTCTCAGGCAACTCCACTCTATACGCCATCTGTCCAATCTTCTCCTTAATAGGAAACGGCCCTACGAACCTTGGTGCTAATTTCCCAACGGACCTAAAGCGAACAACGTTCCGTAATGGAGACACTTTGATAAAGACCATGCCCCCAACATCAAACTCAAGATCTGTCCTCCTTTTGTATGCATAAGATTTCTTCCTATCTTGCGCCGTCTTCATCCTCCTTCGAATCAAGTCGATATTTTCCGAAGTCTCTCTAATCATATCGGGCCTAAGTAAGATCTTATCCGTAGATTCCCACCAACATGTAGGTGAACGACAAGGTCGTCCATAAAGAGCTTCGAAAGGTGCCATGCCAATGCTAGATTGAAAGCTGTTATTATATGCGAACTCTACCAACGGAAGATGCTCTTCCCTTGTACCCCCAAAGTCTAGGATACATAGCCTCAAAAGATCCTCTAGAATACGATTCACCCTCTCGGTCTGGCCGTCCGTTTGAGGATGATATGCGGTGCTCAAACATAACTGAGTCCCTACCGCTTCTTGCAAGCTCTTCCAAAATTCGCTAGTGAAGATAGGATCTCGGTCGCTTACTATGTTAGAAGGAACACCATGCAAACGAACTATCTCTCGAACGTATACAGAAGCTAACCATGGAGCAGTCCTCTTACTCTTCACGGGAATGAAATGGGCGCTCTTAGTAAGTCTATCTACTATAACCCAAATCCCTGTATTACCCTTCCTTGATCTTGGTAATCCATCCACAAAGTCCATCGAGACACTCTCCCACTTCCATTGTGGAACCTCCAATTGGTGAAGCAACCCACCGGGTTTCTTTGGCTCCGCTTTTACTTGTTGGCACACCAAGCATCTGGCGACATACTAGGCCACATCCCTCTTCATACCGGCCCAAAAGAAAACTCGCTTCATGTCTTTGTACATCTTGTCCCCGCCGGGATGAATGGTCATCTTCGAACGATGTGCATCATCAAGAATAGCCTTCCTCAAGTCTTCGTCTCTTGGTACACAAAGTCTACTATCCCTACGTAACCAACCCTTATCATCTAGGGTATACCTACGGAGATGGCTTGATGACTCCCCTCTTTTGATCTTTTCTACTAACTCAACCAACTATGGGTCGTCTCGCTGTGCCTCCCCAATCCGTCCCAAAAACGTAGGTCTGACCTCCAAGGATGCTAGGAAATCGGGTACAAAGTCAACATAAGGTCTAAAGTCAAACATAGAGATGAATTCTAAGTTTCGCCGTTCAACAAACAACGGACTCAAGGACATCCGTTTCCTACTTAAGGCGCCTGCTACCACATTACCCTTGCCAGGGGTATATGCTATCTCGAAATCGTAGGACGCTAAAAACTCCATCCACCTTTGTTGCCTTAAGTTCAAGTCCTTCTGAGAGAACAAGTATTTTAAAGATTTGTGGCCAGTGAACAATTCGAATTTCTTGCCAAGAAGATAATGGCGCCAAGACTTAAGCACAAAAACAATTGCGGCCAACTCTAGGTAATGCGTGGGGTAATTCTTCTCATGCGCTCTCAAATGTCTTCCACCATAGGCTATTACCCTACCCTCTTGCATTAAGACTGCGCCTAGACCTGTCCCACAAGCATCGGTATAAACAGTAAATGGCTTACTCCCGTCTGGCAGCACTAAGACTGGGCCTGAAGTCAAAGCTCTCTTCAAACGTTGGAACGCATCATCACAATCTACGTCCCATGTGAAAACTAGGTTCTTCTTCGTCAGGCGTGTCAATGGAGCTGATATTTTTGCGAAGTCTTTGATAAACTTCCTATAGTAGCCAGCCAACCCCAAGAAACTTCTCACTTCGGTAGTATTTTTAGGGACCTTCCAATCTTGGATGGCCACCACCTTCGTGGGATCCACAGCTATCCCTTCTTTGGAAACCACGTGCCCTAAGAATCACATTTCCTCTCTCCAGAAGTGACACTTAGTAAATTTAGCTTTAAGGTTATGCGCTCGTAGAGTCTCCAACACTTCCCTAAGATGTAGGGCATGCTCTTCTTCATTCTTAGAAAAGATTAAGATGTCGTCTACAAAGACCACCACGAATTTATTAAGGTACTCCCTAAACACCCTACTCATCAAATCAACAAAGTATGCGGGGGCGTTTGTCAAACCGAAGGGCATCACTAGCCATTCACAGAAACCGTCCGGAGTCCTAAAGGCAGTTTTGTCTATGCTATCCTCAGCCACTCTCAACTGATGGAAACCACTGGCTAAGTCCAACTGCGAAAACACTGAGGCGCCAACTAACTGATCGAAGAGATCGTCAATCCTCGGCAGTGGGTGTATGTTCTTCTTAGTAAGTTTATTAAGTTCTCTATAATCCACACAAAGTCTAAGAGACCCATCCGCCTTCGTGGCAAATACTACTGGAACACCCCACTCCGATATACTTTATCTTATGAACCCCTTCTCAAGCAACTCCTTCACTTGCTTATTGAGTTCCCTCCTTTCGCGAGGAGCCATGTGGCGTACTGACAAAGATACTGGTTTTGCATTATCCACAAGATATATTCGAAAATCTATCTCCCGCTTCGGAGGCAAGCCCTTCACCTCCTCAAACACATCCGAGTATTCTCGGACCACTCTAACTGATCGTAGATTCTCCACAGACGCGTCAAGCGATTCTAGATAACTTAGCATAACGGAATTTATGGGATTACAAAAGATTTCGAGAGTGTTGCCAAGGCGAGTCATGAGCCTAACTACTCTCCTTTCACAATCAAGAACGGCCCCATTTCTGGATAGCCAATCCATTCCTAAAATTAGCCCATAGCCCGTGAAGCCCAACACATAAGCATCACATCTTAACTCAACGCTAAGTATAGAAATTTTCAAATCCAAACACATCATGGACAAATAAGCCGAGCTCCCAATTGGATTTGAAACAACTAAGGGATCCTCTATTAAACTGGTGTTTAAGTGCAGTGATTCAACTAATGATGTAGAAATAAACGAATGCGATGCGCCCGAATCGAATAAGGTACGGATAGGTTGATCAAACAGAAAAACTAAGCTTTCAACAGAAATGGTTCTACGTCGTTCTTGCAGCGGTGGGACCGCAAGAGCCTGAACTTGTCCCCTTGCCTGCCTTGGTGCCATAAGAGCCTGCACCTGTCCTCCTGAGGTAGACCCTTCCCTCTGCCCCTTCTTTGGGCAGTCCTTCACAAGATATCCCGCTTCACCACAGTGAAAACAGCCAGTCTTCTTTTTCTTTCTGCAATCCTTGCTGAGATGGCCTGGTGTCCCACAGTTAAAGCAACTTTTCTTTCCTTTTCCATTATTGTCTTTACCACCCTTCTTGTTTTGTTGTTGTGGTTTCTTCTGATCCCCTTTCTTCTCGGGTGCCTTATTAGCATTAGCGCCTTTCTCCTCGTGCATGAGTGCCATGTCTACTAGCTTCTCAAAGGTGGCCCCCATAGGGATGTGGGTCATAGACAACCCTTGCAACGGCTCATTCAAGCCATTAACGAGCCTCAGAGCCTTCTTCTCCGGCGTGTTCACTAAGTCCAAGCCAAACCTTGCTAACATATTAAATTTGTTGACATATTCTTTCACTGATAGATTTCCATGCTTCAATGTCAAGAACCTTTCCATGTATAGATTCTCTTCTGCCCTTGAGAGAAACTTTGCCTCAAACCTACGTCTGAAATCCGCCCAAGAATCAACAGGACACTCCCCATTAGTGACCTCCCACCAAAACGAGGCCTCTCCCTTCATTAACCTAGCTGCTAATTTGACTTTCCTCCCTTCTTCTACTTCAAAGATTTCTACCAATTCTTCCACCTCCTTAAGCCAATCTCTAGCTTCCACAAACGTTTCTGACCCTTGAAAAGGTTTTCCACCCATAGCCTTAAATTCCTTGCATGTCTTTGCAAAAGTATCAGCGCGAGGAGGAGGAGGAGGAGCGGGTGCAACTGGTGGTGGAGGAACATTGGCTGGACCTGCTGCGGCCCTAGCGTCTAATAACCTCCTATACCATCCTGGTATCGTTACACCATCCGTAAGGTTAAGATCTTCAGCCATGCTGAAACTAAAAAGGAATGATTCAAAATGGAGAATTCAAAAGATAAAGATATATGGCTATTGGGGATTCTTTTTTTTTCATAAAAACTTTCCTCTTTAAATTACTCATCAAGACATGTTTTTGAAAACACTTCTTCCAAAAATATTTTAGAAAAATAGTTTTTCTAAAAAAATTATCTGTTCTGGTAACCTTAAGCTCTGATACCACGTGTAACACCCCACGTCCATTAATGTCACTCAGAAAGGGAATGCATTAACTTCCATGGAGGTTTTAAGTGAATATAGAACAAAAAAATTACAACAAGACAGATAATAAGTAGTACTTGGAAATCTAAAACTTTATTTTATTGCAGCGGAAGTTAAACATGTTTTTTACATCATAAAACCATAAATCAGAGTCAAGTACAATATCCATCTTGATAAAACAAAATACATAACCCCATTACATAAATAGCCATTAAAGAAGATAACAAGCCGGACTTTACTTCAGCGGTCCAAGCTTTCCAAAAGAGAGATAAAGCAATCCAACCAAACTCCACTAGAGCTGGGCCCACCCTGAGGACCTGGAGGGGGTAAAAGATAGAAATGGAGGGGGTCAGACATAAAGTCTGGCGAGTATGATAATTCTAACAATACTATTATCAAAATAACTAGACTAAGGCATAAGTTGGACAACAAGGAAATGTCTATGATCTATTGGTATGGAAGAGCAAATAAAGATAACGTTAAAGGCACACCTAATTACTAACGAATAATTACTACACTGCACCACACCAGTCACCCTAAGGGTTGATCCCACTTGCTTCGCTTAGAAATTATATAAATAGCTTTGTGTACCCCTAGCTGACTACATAGGTGCTGCCTGCCCCTATCTCCGCTAGGTGTACCCACTACACACTTTCGATCGGCTCCCTACTCGTAGATACCCGTGCTGGTCCCACAGTGGGGTGTATCACTCCCCAAAAGTGGCAACCCGATACAGCTAAAGAATGCACGGCATATACCTACATAATGCAACAACGTCTTACCTACCAGCCCGGGTCCACACACGCATATGAAACCTGTTGGACTTGCGTTGCCACCGCTAATCCGTTTGGCCTCTTATAGTCAAGCCCAGTATGCGTGTCCCGTCCTCGACTTGGGTCGAGCCCACAAAGATACGTTTGGGTTACTGGTTGAAATGGCCCCCTTTACTTACCACAAGCTATCCACCTAAGCTTGTCCCCACTAGTATATCCCACTTAACCCTCTTCTTAGTCATGTTCATTTACATGTGTGTTTGGTTAAGTCTTACTAATCGTATTTCAAATGCCACTAAAGGCACTCACTAGATTCCTCATGCCACCCAAGGCACCTAATTAACCCCCATGTCCCACCTTACATGTTTATCTGGTTAAGTATTTCTTAATTCATTAAGGCCATAACCTTATAAAGACCTCTCACTTTAGACTGGCATTTATGGCAGCTGGATTTACCGGGCGAGTCCGGGCAGTCTTACACCATAAAAGAGTCTAACCTCGTGTCTTTACAACTGTTATGCTTTAATTTGGGCCTAGGACCTCTCACATTGGGCTGACATTTGTGTCTACTGGATTTGCCAGGTGGGTCCGGGCAGTTTTACGTCACAAACGAGTCCAACCTCGTGTCCTAAGCATTGATTATCACTTATAATCTTTTACCCCAGTTTTAAATATATCCCTATTCAAATCATTAATTAATTCCAATTTTAATGATGTCCATAATTGACTCAATTATGGCCATCCACTTATGGTATGCAAAATCATATCAATTGCACCCCAATTTCTTAATATTAAATCCTTAATATTACCTCTACCCCACGTTATACGTTCGCTTATTCAACGCAAAATATACGTTAGACTCGAATAGTCTAACTCATAGCACAAAGATAAATTATCACAACTTATAGACAAATAAAATGGATCTAATCATAATATGGGTGAAACTTGCATAAAACTACACACGTCATGGATCTAAAGGTGTCAACTTGTTTGGTTAAATGTCACAACTTACATAATATGATCATAGCCCAAATTCATATATAAACTTGCATATGTGGTTTATGCAACATAATGATGGTGTAAACTAGCATCTAACCCATAAAACTCACACATGTTATAACCTAATTTTTAGATCTAAATAGATGTCATAGGATATGTGAGATTATACATACTAATCAATCTAAACTTGCATAGGTACATGTGATTTATCATGTGAATCATCATTTCCCAAACATATATATAATCAACATCATGATTTGATCAAGCATAAGCTAACTATAACATAAATAATAACATCATGACTTTGTAACATCGCAACTTAGCATAGAAACTTGCAACATATATAATATCATCATAGCATGATTTACAACATATAGGATATCATCATCACATAACATAGGATTTGCAACATATATGATAGCATAAGGTCTACAACAATATATATGAAAATTCACATCATTTTCTTATGATCCATATCACATCTTAATCTAATTAGTTTGCTAATAATCTTGTTAAGATCATCATACTCACAATTAGAAAAGAAAGAGAGTCTTGATTTGCTTTAGAGTTGGGTAGAATTAGGGTTTTGATTAGCTTTCTTCCTTCTTAGTTGGCGGCGGCTACACTGAGTTCCATGGTGATGGCATGACGGCGGCTATTCTATTTTCATGTGAATTTTGTGTGAGAGACTACCTAGGTATATATAGAGTTTAGGATTTATTTAGACTGTCAGATCAACTCAGAACTAACCTGAACCGTTAAAGTTGCCAACTCAGCCCTGAAGACACATCAACAGCTCAAGATTGGGCTCAGCCAAAACCTGGCCGACTGGACCAGGTCGACACCCAGGTCGACTGCGCAGTCGACCTGGTCCTGGGGGTGTCGACTGCCCAGTCGACTCCCCAGTCGACCTGGGATGCTGGGCGGGAAATTTCCCGCCTAGCCTGTTTGACTTCGAATTTTGAATTTTCTGAAACTTCCGATGGCCATATCTCCTTCATACGAAGTCCAAATCACGCAAACTCGGACTCTATTTCAACCAGAATTCCAAGACGAACACAATGGCGCACCCCATTTCCCACAATTCTCATGTCTGAGATTAGTTATTCTTTAATTTTGAATATTTATATTAACAGAATTACGGGGTATTACATTACCCAACCCCTCTAATTTACTTAACGCACCCACTACCCATTCCAATTTTACTTAACCCTAACTTATGTTCATAATCATAAAATTCTTATGGATTAAATTAGGTTAAGTAGTCTAATTCAATACCATGCCCAATTATGGTTATAATGAGCTAGACCTCCCATATTAGGCCTACAACGTGTGGATGCTGAATATGCCGGTCGGGTCTGGGCTGTCTTATTCTACAGTTGGGCCTAACCTCGTGTCTTAGCCCGATTCGTATTTACGTACTTAAACCTCCCATATTAGTTTCAACACTAGTGGCTGCTGGATATGCCGGTCGGGTCCGGGCAGACTTCCAACACTAACGTAACCTAACCTCATGTCATAAGTACAATTTACAATTCCTATTTTTAAATTACTAAACATTCCAAATTAATCCAAATCAACCTATGTCATTATAAGTAATTATTTCTATGTTTCCCTATTTGAATTATATGTCCAATACTACATAAATTATGTCAATTATAAATCCCTTTTTCCCCGTTTCCTCTCTAACGTATTCGTACGTATTTTGGCGGCATCTAGGCTATAAAGTAGCCTAGCTACAACAATGAAAAGGGAATATGAAAAAGGTGATAGTTTCAACATATCTTGGCATAAACATAAACTGGTATGATAACAAGGTAAATGGACATGTAATCATCATGACAAGGTAGACATAAAAGTGATGAACTTGTAGCAATTACGATGTCAAAGCAAGCAGAATGAGGTCTAAATTAACCATTAGGTGTCCAAGTATTTAGATGTAGTATAATTAGGGTGACATAGTAACATGTTTAGATCTAAGGATGGATTCACATGTCAAATTTACAACACATCTCAATGGAACACAATATGATAGATGAAAGGTGATTAACATAAAGAACTAAATCTAGTCAATTTTACAACTACCCAAATTAATAGATGTACATTCACCAAAATATGGTTACAAGTCAAGATCCACATAGGCAACATAATTAAATAAATACAATTTTATTAGATCTAAGGAAATAGATCTGTCATGACATAGTATAGGATTTTACACTAACACATAATCATACTTTACAACATATCCAAGTCATAGTCTTTCACAATTTACTTTTATTTATCTAAACCTAAAAGAAACCAGAAACTCACAGCGTTAGGTTTAGAGAATTGAGAAAGAACGGAT
This sequence comes from Allium sativum, assembly GCA_030737875.1. Lineage (NCBI taxonomy): Eukaryota > Viridiplantae > Streptophyta > Magnoliopsida > Asparagales > Amaryllidaceae > Allium > Allium sativum. The sequence continues at coordinate 49,439,802 of CM060926.1, forward strand.
CTAGAATTATGAATTTGATTTGCAAAGTATGTTATAGAAGAAAACAATTCAGTTCGCACTCCAGCAGCATAAGGCATCCATGACTTCCAATGAAGAAAATAAGAAAATAGGACACATATATATAGCTTCTAGACCCCCTGAAACCGAGTGCCATGTCAGCCCTAGGGGTGTTGACACCCCTGTGGGTAGGTCGACCCCTAGGTCGACACCCCTTAAGGGGGTCGACCCCTAAGTCGACACCCTTCTAGGGGGGTCGACCCCCTAGAGAGGGAATTTTGCCGCTCAGAGGAAATTTTTGAATTTGAATCTTCTGGATAAAATTCTGACTCAGCTCTGACTCACCTCTGACTCATGCGTATATATATATATATAATATTTCTGTGTGTGTACAAGCTTAATACCCTCATAACTTCTTCATACGGTGTCCGTTTTACGCAAACCAAATGTCTATCTTGACCAGAATTTTGAGACGGATGCAATGGTGTAGTCCGTTTTCCCTAATTCATAATATTAAATTAATTATTATTTAATTTATTATCTTTTATGTCATTAAAAATTCGGGGTTTTACAAAAAGTTCATTAAGCAATTAATGTTTAGAGTTAAACACTTATTATCGAAGTTCAAGTGTAGTACGTATGGGTAGTTTCTATTTTATTTTAAATCAATGATTGTATGCTTTGTTTTAATGTAAACTCTACTTCTATATCTTGGTTTGTTATGACAATTTTGTAATATGGATACAACTGAGGGTTCATTCAAATTTAAGCAATACAACTTAATTAAAATCATGAATTAAAACAACGAAACTAAAAAACTAAAACAACAACATCTACAACTCAATTGAAATGGAACTGCAACATACTCTAATAATGAAACGACCTAATCTGTGTTATGTCTCTCGAACTCTTCGAGCCGCTTTTCCATATACCTCCTTTGTATTGGATTAAATCATCTAGCTTGACACTCATAAGAGCAAAATCAGCTGCACTTTGTTGTCGAGCTAACTCGACTCTTCTTAACTCCAATTCGTTGATTCTCGTTTGCTGAAGCTCTTCATGTCGTCGTTGTCTTTCCTCTTCTCTCGCTCTTCTCTCTATTCTAGATGCTTCCTTTGTTTCCATGTACCGGTTATTCGATTCCTGCGCAGCTGCCATACGTCCGTCAAGTTGCTCGTAATACTGGCAGTAATCTTTCGTGGTCTTTTTTTTGCTTTGTACTTTCCAGGTGGCCTACCACTTAAACTGGTTGTAAAAGGGGTGTATTCTTGTGAATTTAAGCTTCCGAGGCAAACTTCTTCGGTCGGTCTAAGTGGCATAAATCGCTGTGTTATATGCTCTTGATGCACATTGCTCTAGTTTTCTTCCCGAGAAAGTATGTCATAACAATTGTGAAAATTTAACGGTTGGTTGTTTGATTTGGACATATAAAATTCATTTGCTTTGCTAAGCTGCATAACAAAAATTAATGTAAACGAAAATACCATGAAACAAGATCCATATCGTTTACTCCACTTTGTTGTCTACTGGTTAACGTAACCATTATCTCATTCCGTCATTGGCAACTAGAATTGATTCTCTTCCATGACTGCTTCAAAGAGTCAACCGATCTAGGAGGCTTATGCGGACTTCGACCATTGAATAATTTACAAACCGAATTCCAAAACGAACTTTCACTTTGACTTGTTCCTTTCCGGTTATCTTTGGAACACTCAAACCAACAAAAAACTAGTTCAGCTTATTCAGCAGGTGACCATTTTACCATTTTCGCAGCCTTTCCCGTCGGGCGAGTGGTAAATGACTCGGGAATCCCATTGATATCAACTCGCATTCCGTCATTTTCAGCACTATTATCACCATATAACAAGTTCAAATTTCTAGAAATATTAAGAGAAGTACTTGGAAAGGTTGATTATTATTGGCTGCTAGGAGATGAGTAAGGTCGATTGCTATGGGATTGTTGAAATGTGTGGTTATGACCGTAGGTAAAAACTTGAGTGTTTTGAAAATGATTTGAATTTTGCTGTGACTGATAGAAGTTCTGATTCTGCTGCAGAAGATAACAATTTGAAGTGTTTTGCATTGTACCGCAATTAAAACGTTCGTTGCGCTGGTAAGAAGTTTGCATTGGAAAATCTTGTTGTTCTAGAACAAAATGGTACGGATTCGGATTGCTTTGTGACAACATCTTCGTTTTTCCTTTGATATCCTTGCTGCTCCTATTATTCGACATTGCAATTCGATGATGTATATCATAGTAGTCTGATGATTGAGTAAAATAGGAGAAATTTGTATGTATTGAAATTGAAAATTAGGATGTATATATAGAAGAAAGGGGGTAAGGGAGACTAGAGCAGGAAGGGAGCAACAGCTCTTAAAATAGCTATTGCTCCTAGCCGGCTTATTTAAAGCCGGCTAAGGGGAAGAAGAAAATAATTCCAGCCCCTTAAGCCGGCATTAAGTAATCTGGGAAAGGTGGAAACATTTTCGACCTTAACCGGCTTATTTAAAGCCGACTAACTTTAGCCGGCTTTAAATAAGCCGGCTATGGTGGCTTACAAAAACAACCAACCAGGTTGCTTAGGCAACCTTCTGGGTTGCCAAAGCAACCTAGATTGGACATGGTGACCCCTCGTTGGGGGTCGATTGCTCCGTGACCCACCCCGCATTGGGAATGGTCTTGTAGTTTGTCCTATGTATAAGAGATACATCATGAAAGTTTATAGTTTGAACACTTCAACTTTACTTCATTAGGATATTGAGTGAGAAAAAATCATGAAACATGACCCTAAATTTAAGATAAAGATCGTGTTTTTGTATGGATAGAATTTCACCTTTTTTTTGTCGGCTGTAATTGATTTTCTATCTGTTATAACACAACTAAATGTCGGTTGTAATAGCTTAAAGCTCGCTATGACATTTGCCTTGTTCTAATGAAAGATATAAGAGCTAGAGCTTGATCTTATTCCATCAAGGAGTTTCATGATTTTTGGAACTAACATTACATTAGTGTCAAATAAAACATACACAATATTATTATGATGTAATCTCTTATGTGATTTGTAGGCTTGCATAGCATGATTTTGTTGGAACATAGTCAGATGAAGCTTGTTATCAATTCATTATCAAACAATGCAAACTGGTTTCATGATGAATTTAGAACAAAGTAGTTAATTATTTTCCTAAAGCCATACTCCCAAATAGATGCCAATTAGCATGTTAATTTTCATATTCATTTTATTTATGGCTTGCTGATGTGAAATTATAGGCACTTTTCATGTGAATGACAAGTTACAACAATAGTTCTAACTAGAAAATTTTGAATTGTTGGTTAAACCAAATAGGCACATTGAAAAACTATCAATTTTTTCAAGATAATATGCCTGAGTTGGCAGTAGCTTTAGCATATTGAATAGAAGCACATTGCAATGGAGAGTGAATAATTAAGTCTTTGGGTGTATCACTGACCACTTCAGGTTGGCTATAATGAGTTATTAATTGTGCTTTTGGTTATGCATCAACTTGGGCCAGACTAACTACTGCTAAGTGGAGGTGAATTTCAACTGGCTATTTATAAGCATTAGGAGCTGGAGTTATGACAAACTAATAGACATGAGCTTTATAGAGATCTAGAGACAACCTGATGAGCTTCAGAGTTCATTGTGCAGCACGGAAGCTGAAGATATGACTGATCATGTGCATGCAACATATCAATATGTTGAATGGTTTCATGAACAAGTATTAGGTATTGTGGATGCTTATTTGTGCTACTACTACTTTTTTTTATGTAGTGCAAAATCTAAAATTTTATCACATCACAAAGGTTTTGATTAATTGTAAATGTCCAATATTTTACTTGAAAGGGTTGCTTCACTCCTTTATGAAATATACGAATAAAGAGCCAGTTTAATCAGTAATTATTGTCCACCCAAGCTTCAGTCGGGATGGAGACACGGTTAAATTGAGTCATGATACACTGTTTATACGTGTTCAGTATCCTCAACATTTCATTTTTCTTTTGACATTACTAGTTGAAATCTGAATGATGTTCAGGTTTATGCTTGGTATCGACTGACTATGAAAAGTTTACTAGATATTATAATTGTGGCTTCATTACATAAAACCTTTAGCCATCATGGTGCAATATCTTTCTTCAACCAACAGTCAAGAGTGGGTTGTTTTTTTCACATTTTTTTGTTTCTGTACTGATTTTTTTTCTTTTTCTTTTTTCATTGAGGCTACCAATAATTTATGTTATTACCAGTAATTTATGTTACTCTTGTGGTTCTTGTGGAAAGGTAAATAAATCAGTCTATTTGATACTTTACTTCATGTTTTGGTGATAATTTGACACCAGGAAATTGTTTTGTTTTGTGTAAAAGATGAGATTTGGTGATAGCACAACAAGAAAACCCAACTTTAATTGTAAGTCTTATCTTTGTCCAATGATCAGGACCCTATGACTTTAAACTTGAAAAATAATAATTCTTGACTTTGTCCAATGATCAGGACCTTGTAACCCTTTCACGTCTTTATGCTTCAACCTTGACTGCCCTAGTTTCAACTCTTGGCTTTGTCCTTGATGGTGCATTTGTTGTGCATCCTTTTCATTCTCGTTTACTCTATATTCAACCTCCCATGCGTCCAAAAAATGCTTCCTCTCTAGTAACATCTCTTAGACCTAAATTTCATCTTGTTTCATAAAAAAAAGTTGAAAATTGCACCGTGTCCATATAAAAATAAGTTTTGGAGATAGAAACTTTCTAAAATTGGCTTTTTAGTGCGTATTCATTAACAACAATAAAGGCTCAAAGTGTTTTTCATGGAGCAATGGTAGAATGCACTAGCTTTACTATGGGTCTCGTCAGTGAAAGACGTACTTAAATTCCTTTTTATAAAGTGACAAATGTATCAAAGCTATGAGTTGATGCTTAGTTTTGAGTCAAAACTAAGCCGATGCTCAGTTTTGTTTCAAAATTAAGCAGAGGTGATGCTCACTTTCGAGTCAAAACTGAGTTGATGCTCAGTTTTGTATCAAAACTGATAGCGCTTGATTAGCTTTGGTTTCAAAACTGAGCGTTAACGACTTATAATAGTGATAAAAAATGTGTTTTTACTGCATCTAAAAATAAGTTAATGTTAGTGTAAATCTGTTTTTCAATTATTTAGTAGTCGCAAATTAAATATCTTTTTTTTATTGTGTTTTAGATCACTGACTTTTAAATTTCATTGTTACAAATAGGTGAAGTATTTAGCTGCAAGAAATGCACAAGGTACTCTTTTGGTTTTTGGAGGTTTAGCCTATTTAGCATATGAGTTTTTTTTTTTGTTTGCATGTTTTGTCATTAATATTTGATGCAAACTTTGTACGTATTTTGTCTTTATCAAATGTTGTATGAAGGTATTTATAAATTTCATCGTTGTTTGTGGGTAAACTTTGTTAATGAATATTGTTCAACTTATTTTATGAAAATGACTAATCGTTATCTTTTTATTTTATTGTTTTCAGATTGATTTGTATGTGTATTGTATATTAATCGATTGAATGTGTAACGACCTGCCTTTTCGACCGCTTTAAGTCGGTAAATAAACCAACTTAAACCATTTGAAATGACAGATTGTTATCGCTTATGAGGTTTGACATAATCAACACACAGAGTCGTAGAACATGATAACATGCAGTGGAATAATTTTTACAAAAATATTAGAGTTTGACAATATTTTTACACAGAGGAAAATACATAGCTCTTACATAAAATAAATTTTGCAGTAAATTTGTCAAATCTATGCGCGTGCGTCTATACGTGTCTCAAACTTTGCTAGCTGAAATCTTTAGATCTGCAACACTCGGGTCTGACCCGAGCATTTCATGTAAAACACAAAAACTCGAGTCAGGATTAATCTTTGTTCAAGTAAATTAACTTCAATAAAATACTTAAATATAAAAGTTAATCCTATCTTGTATACGAGGTTCTAAAATTTAAGTATGGATGGTTTGACTGCCAAGCGATCATGATTAATATAAAAAAAATCGATCATACTATCAATTAACATGCACTCCCAGTTTAACACTTGAAAAAGTATATGCTCAGGATATACTAGTATTCTGAAAGAAATATATAGTGCAACAACATGTATTTTCAGGCAAATAAGACAATACATCAAATTTATAGATAGTGAAGCATAAATATGTTTCAGGGCTCAAATATACAAAGGCCACAACATGCGTTCAGAAGTAGTACAGGCACATGCCTGAAGTAAAAGACAAGATATCCAACTAAAAAAAATTTAGAATAAGACAATATATATTTATATGTAGTTTGCTAACAAAATTTTCAGAATACGGCAGTAAATTTATATATGCGGTTTGCTTATCTTTCCAGTCAGGCAAATGTAATTTCTGGTCTCTAATTGGTCGTACACGAAAGGAATGGATATATATATATATATATATATATATATATATATATACACACACATATAGTGATCAAAATTTTCATGTACACAATTATATTCCAAATCTCAACTAAGCAGGGTCAGTATAAAACTAAAAATATTAACGGCCATAAAACACATACAGCAAGTTCAAATTGAGATAAAACGAGTACAACACTCTCATTATGTACATATGTAATTCGAATTCCACTATCAATAATCCTAACCAATTAAAAAAAATCAAAGTGTTCACTACCATATTTTCAGTTTAATATTAATGTTAATCTACATAAAATAAAGTGAATCATGAGCTAATAACTCACGTTAAACAGCGATGTGGATTTATTGTGCTGGAGTACGAGAGTGATGGCAATGGAGATTGCAACTTCGATTTGCGGTGGAAGGAAGAAATAAAATAGGAAGGTGGACGCATTATCATGTTATAACGAGGTGAGGGAAAACACAAATGGGAAGGCTTTAGAGCTTTAGACATTTCATCTACACATACGACACTTTTTTTTTATCTGAATCATTTGTTTTGAGGGAAGATGAAGAAAAATGTGGAAATGAGGAAACCCCTTTTCTAGCGAAAGGTTGATATATGTAAATTCAAAACAATTTGTACCCCTTTCACGCATCCCTAGATGGAAGAACGGGTATTTACAATTACTAATTTCAAGATTTGAAAGATATTTACAAAGATTTTAATGTCCCCATTTATTCCTCTTTAATCAACATTTGCATGGATTCATGAAATGCAGCATGCTAAATATAATGCATGTTGTTAATGTGCCAATTTATCAAATTGAAAAAAGCATGCTTAATATAATTCATGTTGTTAATGTGCCCATTTGTTAAATTGAAATAGCATTCCAAATATAATGCATGTTGTTAATGTGTCCATTTATCAAATTGTAAAAGCATGCCAAATATAATGCATGTTGTTAATGTGCCCATTTATCAAATTGAAAAATCATGCCAAATATAATGTATGTTGCATGCATTCATGAAATGCAACATGCCAACGGAAAAATCCTTACACATTTAAACCTTTATTTTATGTATGAAAACACATGCAAGAAAGGTTGGTAAGATAAATATTGGAAAGTTGTTGTAGAAATACAAAAGTAGGGGACGAGATAAGAGGTAAGATGTAACATATATAACGTGGGTTCTTGTTTCATGCAATTCATTCCTTTTTTATTGTCCAAACGTTTTACTGTGATGGGATAAGAAACACATGCATGCATGAAAATGGAATGATGGGAAAGAAATTAATAGAATGAAGATAAATAAATAAATATATAAAAGAATGAAATGATTGCGTAATTAACACTGCAAATTAAATTAATTAATGAAGGTTTAATTGGACATGTAATCCACATTCTGGATTCCTAAAAATCACATTTTGAACAAACAAGGAAAGAATTAAAGACGATAGCCAAAGATATATACATGTATGTATTTATTCCATCTAGAATGCGCACATTAATTTCAATCAATCTTTCAGCAGAAATTAATAAATTTCATTAATAACATCATAATTTTATTTAAAAAACATTTTATTCAACAATTTAATTTAATTTAACAACTTAAATGGTCAAATTTTACGAGATGTTACAATCTCCCCTACTTAGAACTTTTCGTCCTCGAAAAGGAGAGGTTGTTAAAAAAATATGCTAATGTATATAACAAAAATATTCTTACTTACACAAATTTTACTAAGTTTGGAACAAAATAAATTATAGGATTTTAAATTCAAAAAATCATCCTTACGTTATTAATTAAATTCATTTGTTATAAATCTATTTATTAAATTCACAATATGTATTTCAAACACTTTTATTAAAGTTCAAGTTTTCTTATGGTCACAACTTAAATTACTTATAATAAACTTAAATTTTGAAAATATGGTTCTCGTGTTTGAAAACAACTTTTGAAATAAAAAATAAGTATTTTATTAAAAATTCAAAGCTACTGTATTTCTTAAGACATTTAAAACTTTTTTTCTTAGTTTATTATGTTGAAGTTATAAAAATTTAATTGCAAGTTATTAATTTTCTATTTAACATTTGAAAATACTTGATAACTCGAAGTTTAACAAATTTATTATCGTTCTTACAGACGTTAGGCATACGCTGGCAAGGCGCATGACTAAAATCTCTAAGTACTAAATATACTTGTTTCAACTCCTAGAGAAAATACCTAAAACAATTAAAATAGATATGGAAAATACGTTCCCTCATGGATCGCGGAAACTCGGCGGTTACGCTACTATCCCAGTAGAATCGCTTGTAACCATAGGTATCACACCCTTCGAATTTCGCCATGATTGTTTCCATAGATCGCAGTTACACGACGGTTAGGACCACTATCTCAGTGGAACCGCTCATACTGTAGGCATCGCGCGCCTCGAATTTCGATATGGCGTCTAGATTGCAGTTACACGGCGGTTGCGGCCACTATCTCCGTTGAACCGCTCGTAACTGTAGGCTTTGTGCCCCTCGAATTACGCTAGAACAGATAAGTAATAATAAACAATGTGATCCCACCGAGTGGGATTCCGATATCAATGGATACTCCAATCAACGGAGCACCAACGTAGCTATAATTTTCAATTTCAGTGGTAGGGACTTCCCATATCTTCATTTCGAAAACATACATACTATATATATAATACTTCATTTCACGTTTCGCATATATCACACTTACACAAGTATCAATTTACATAAGATTTTCTTTTCAAAACGTGTTTTTCTAACATATCATTCTCATATAAATTATATTATATAAGACTATTATTTCAATCAATTATCTTCCAAACCAGTGGTATTTGAGTTAAACTCATGCTTATATAAGTCATATAAGTTTCAAACATTTCAAATCACAGTATCATAAGTCGATAAATATTCAAAATTTTCATTTCAATATCAATTTAGCTTTTATTTCACAATTAATTTAAATAGTCAATATCATTTTAAATCTAGTTCATATTGACAATTAATTCATTATTAAAACTTTACTTTCGATTTGGGTTACATATCACAAATATCATTATTCAATTGAATGTTTACATTCAATCATTTTAGAATAAATTGCTTGGATCGGAATTACATATTTCTATTTCAAAATAATTAAGTACAAAAGAGTTTAAGTAAAATAATAGGCTTGAAATAAATTAGGTTTGAGTAAAATAAACAAGTTTTTGACAAAATAAGTTTGTATAAAATTAGATAGATTTTATCAAAAAGGTTTGAAATAAAACACGTTTCGATGGTTTCATGAACAAGTATTAGGTATTTTGGATGCTTATTTGTGCTATTAGTTTACTTTTTTTATGTAGTGCAAAATCTGAAATTTTATCACATCACAAAGGTTTTGATTAATTGTACATGTCCAATATTTTACTTGAAAGAGTTGCTTCACTCCTTTATGTGATATACGAATAAAGAGCCAATTTAATCAGTAATTATTGTCCACCAAAGCTTCAGTCGGGATGGAGAGACGGTTAAATTGAGTCATGATACTTTGTTTGTGCGTGTTCAATATCCTCAACATTTCATTTTCCTTTTGACATTACTAGTTGAAATTTGAATGATGTTCAGCTTTATGCTTGGTATCGACTGATTACATGAGTTTACTAGATATTATAATTGTGGCTTTATTTCATAAAATCTTTAGCCATCATGGTGCAATATCTTTCCTCAACCAACAGTCAAGAATAGGCTATTTTTTTCACATTTTTTGTTTCTGTACCACTTTTTTCTTCTTATTTTTTCATTGAGGCTACCAATAATTTATGTTATTACCAGTAATTTATGTTACTCATGTGGTTCTTGTGGAAGGGTAAATAAATCAGTCTATTTGATATTTTACTTAATGTTTTAGTGATATTTTGATTTTTGACACCAGGAAATTGTTTTGTTTTGCGTAAAGGATGAGATTTGGTGATGGCACAACAAGAAAACACAACTTTAATTATAAGTCAGGGTGGACCCTATGACTTTAAACTTGAAAAATAATAATTCTTGACTTTGTCCAATGATCAAGACATTGTGACCCTTTCACAACATTATGCCTCAACCTTGACTGCCCTAGTTTCAGCTCTTGGCTTTGTCCTTGATGGTGCACCTGCTGTGCATCATTTACATTCTCGTTCACTCCATGTTCAACCTCCCATGCGTCTAGAAAATGCTTCATCTCAAGTAATAGCTCCTAGACCAAAATCTCCTCTTGTTTCATATAAAAAAAGTTGAAAATGACTTCATGTCCTTATAAAAATAAGTTTTGGAGATATATACTTTCTTAAATTGGCTTTTTAATGCGTATTCGTTAACAATAGTATAGGCTCAAAGTGTTTTTCATGGAGCAATGGAAGGATACACTGGCTTTACTATGGGTCTTGTCAATGAAAGACGTACTTAATTTCCTTTTTTCAAAGTGACAAATGTATCAAAACTAAGGGCCGATGCTCAGTTTTGTTTTAAAATTGAGCAGAGCCGAAGCTCACTTTTGAGTCAAAACTGAGTTGATGCTCAGTTTTGTATCAAAACTGAGATCACTTGATCAGTTTTGGTTTCAAAATTGAGCGTTAACGACTTATAATAATGATAAAAAAAGATGTGTTTTTATTGCATCTAAAACTAAGTTAATGCTAGTATAAATCTGTTTTTCAATTATTTTGTAGTTGCAAATGTGTTATTCATCACTGATTTTTAAATTTTACTGTTACAAATAGGTGAATTTTTTAGATGCAGGAAATGCACAAGGCACTCTGTTGGTTTTTGGATGTTTGGCCTAGTTAGCATATGAAAAAAAATTGTTTTCATGTTTTGTCATTAATATTTGATGAAAACTCAGTACGTATTGTGTCATTATCTAATGTTGTACGAAGTATTTATAAATTTCATCGTTGTTTGTGGGTAAACTTTGTTAATGGATATTGTTTAACTTATTTTATGAAAATGAATAATCGTTATGTTTTTATTTTATTGTTTTTAGGTTGATATGCATGTGTTTTGTATATTAATCAATTGAATGTAATTAAATGCAATTAGAGTAATGGTACATGAATATTGCAATGGTACAACATGTGTTAAACGACAACATTTATGACATGCGGCCAGTTTTTTGAGAAAATAAAACATGTTTACACGACAACGTTTATGCCTTACTTTGAGTTCTTCGAAAAGATTAAGAATATAGATACTACAGCGTTTAAGAACCGCCGATGAAACAAGTAGTAACAGTGTTTATTAGTCATTGTTGAAAACTTATGAAAAAGCTATATACATTGTCTAATAAACGCTGTCATAACTTAGCAACAACACATAAACACGCCGATGAAAAATTAAAAAATACTCTAAACATATTTTCACAACAACTTATAAACGCTATTTTAATTTTAAAACAGCAAAATGTAAACGCTGTATAATATAAATTTACTGCAAAAACGATGCTGTATAAAACTATTTTTGACAACATTTTTATTTTTCTGTTAGAAATCATGCATCAACAACAGCATGTCATTATATAACGTTTCTAATAATGCGGTTATAGCTTATTACATCATTTTTTGAATGGCGAAAAACTGTTTTTGGTGTAGTGTTCTTTCTTCTAAATTTCTAGGTTTTCGGTACTTGAGTTTAGGCACGTGAATACAAAGGATGTATTAGTGTTGAATGGGTCGTTACACATATCTTCCAACATTCTCCTATATTTATGTTTACATATGCATTCAAAATTTTTAATGATCAACTTGATTGACTATTTCTTATTTTGTACAAAGAAAACTTACCTAATTAACTAATTCATATGAAGATACTAAATTTTTGGATTTTGAAATGCATTTATAAAAGCGTCTTTACCTTTCAAGGTTCAATAGATAATTGATGAAATGCTTATGTTGTTGGTTATAGCATAGTGGCAGATTACTTAGGTTAAATGTTTTTTTTCATTAATTCACTATCGAGAAAGACAATTGGGTAGAAAATGTCCATAAAAATCGAGGTCTTATACTCCCTTTTAATTTGCAGGATTTGCTTAAAAAGCCTAGTTTATGTTTTTTAGTTTATTCAAAAGGAAATCCCACAATGAATATCAAATGGTTACTTTACTAATATCATTATACGCCAATAGTAATATTGTAGTGGTAATATGAAAAAACATTATATGAGCCTAGTCTTCGTACTGTCTTTATACAAATAAAAAATTACAATATAAATGGTAAGTCAAACGATTATCATAACTTTAGACTATCGTATGGTTATCTAATTGCTACATAAATGCTACATAATTAATAAGGTGCAAGATAAAAACATGGTAAGGAGTATAATAAGCATATTAACGTGGTATAGTTATGTAACGACCTAGGAATTCTGATATTTTGAAAACTCGAGCTTTCAACAATTCAGAATAACCACGCATGGTTCTGGATACATACACTCATTTTTAAATACGATTTCAAAAAGTATAACGGTCAGATAAGTTGTTTAAATCAGTTTTATCAACTTATCAGTTTGAACAATTTTGGTCAGAAATACTATTCACCAAAATTATGAATTTTGAGATTTTGAGTTAAGTATTTGTATATGACTTATAAAATAGCTAAGATAAGGTTAGAGAATTTTTAAAATTAATTTAAAAGTTAATTGTATTAAAATTTGGTATATCAATATTATTCGAATGACTGGAAAACGGACCATTTTTGAAATAGTCTCAGAATCCACCGAAACCAATTTTATTGGATCCATAGATCAAAATATGATAGGATTTAAAATTTCAAGTCAAACGGAGTTCGTATGTAAGCGTACGGTATATAAACGTATGTTGAAAAACTAGTTAAAATTCAGTAAAAGCTAGAAATAAGGCCATTTTTCAAATGGTCTATAAATTCGACGAGACTAGGCTCGTTAGAACCGTAATTGTGAAATATTGCGAGATTTCAAATTTCATAATTTTTGGAGTTAGTATGTGGTCATACGACTAGAAAGAAGTTAACGTTGCATAATTTAATAGGAAAGAGAAACCCACTCACACACTAAATACCCTACTCCACAATATTTAGACAACTCATGTACCTTCTTGTACACTTTTCATTGCCTCCCTAATCTTGTGTACTTAGGGCATAAGCACTTCCTTTTTGTTTTGTTTTATTTTCCTTTTACATTTCCTTTACCTTCTTCCTTTTTAAAAACCTTAAGCTTCCATTAACACTCCTCCTCCCTTCCTTAAGCCCACACCACCCTAACCATCACCCTCTAACGCTACCACCCTACCTACGCACCACCTACCTAACCCCACCAGCCCCTCCTTACGCTGTGGTCCCCTTCCCTTAGCTCCTAAAACCCTTGCTTCTCTTTAAAGTGTTAAAAATCACATCTTTTATGTAACAACCCGTATTTTAAACAACACGTTATAACTTAAAACAGGGCAGAATTAAATGTTAAATTCTGAATCAGGGGAAACGGGCTGTGCCATTGCATTCGTCTCGGAAAAATACGCGAAATAGAGTCCGAAATTTCGTAAATCGAAGTCCGTATGATCAAGATATGGCCTCGCAAAGTTTCACGAAAAATTCAAATTCAAAAACAGATTCAAATTTTCAGAATTCAGGGTAGGCGGGAAAAATCCCGCCCAGACAGGTCGACAGGGGTGTCGACACTAGGGTCGACCTCCCCCCAACCAGGTCGACACTAGAGTCGACCTGGGGTCGACCTGTGTGTCGACCTCCCCCCAGGTCGACTTGGGAGTCGACCTGGGGGTCGACCTCCCTGGTCGGCCAGGTCGGCCTGGTGCACCTGTTTTGGCTCCTGGGTCTTGTTTTGGGGGCTTGTGACGATTTTAGATGGCTCAGATCTATCCTGGGGTTTATCCTATGGCTAAAACTAATCCTAAACACTATAAAAAGACCCTAAGACCTAGCTTAAATTATACTATTTCATTTTAGCCTCATGCAGCCGCCATTAAACCTAGAACTCTAAATTAAAAATACAAAGAACAAAATTAAAGAAGACGAAGGATGATTCTTGAAGGCTACAACTAGAAGCTACAACAACTACGACGCTTTAGACAACGGATTTGGGGCTATTTGATTTAAAGTTTTGATTTGGATTGCTTGCTTCATATTGTAAGTTCTATGTCACTTTTAGGCAAAAACGCTGAAATAACATGGACATGCTATGAATTGAAACCAAATTTAGGAACTATTATTAATCCATGTTTATATTGTTTAACTTTGAATCAAAATTTGGGAATATTGCTATGTTAATGTTGCAAGTTAAACTTATCATGATGTTGATGTTGTTATGAATCACTTGGGCTTAATTTTATTGCAAGTTGAACAAGTACATGTCCATGGAATTATTATGTTCATTGAAATCCTCATGTTGATTAAACCATGCCTATGATGCTAATTAAACCATGTCTATGATATTAATGAAACTATGCCTGTGATGTTAATATACCTATCATGCTAATGACAAATTGGGAAATTGCTAGGTCATGATGAAAAGTTGGAATCATTATGTTTATAATGCTAGATGAGAATCATTATGTTAAAAATACTAAATTGGAATCCACTATGCCTATTAGAATTACCATGCCTTTAATGTTTCATGTTTGTAATAAAATTTTTATTATGCGCGCAATGATTATTATGCCTAGGATGTAAAGTTGAATTCATCATGTTGAACTAAGTTGGAACCATTACTATGCCAAGTTATCATCATGCTAGTATTGAAACCATGTGATATGTTATAGCCTGTTTATTATGCAAGTGATGTTGGAATTGTCACGTATGCCTATCACATGTTTGGTGCTATTCCCCTTTATCTCTTGAATTGTTTATGCTTGTGAACGAAGTACGTTTATATACGTTGGGGATACGATTGGGTAGAATAGGCAAAACTTGAATTGATTATAATCATAAACTGTGAAATTTAGCATAAGTAGAACATGAAATATGGCACGAAAACTCGACTTGAACATGCCATAACTTGACTTGAAACATGCCTTAGTTGGGCACGAAATTGACATATGAACATGCTATGAAAATAGCACGAATCTGATAAGAACATGGGCATGACTTTAGAAAACAAGAAAGTGGCTAAATCGAGGTTGGGTTGAGTTTGTAGTGTAAACCTGCCCGGAACCGCCCGGCAAATCCAGTTGCTACAAACAATTGGATCCAATGTGGGTAGTTGGTCACATCGCGCTTGAAACCCGAGGTTGGGTTGAGTTCGTAGCGTAAACCTGCCCGGAACCGCCCGGCAAATCCAGTGGCTACGAACAATAGGATCCAATGTGAGTGGTTCGGTGCATTAACGAATCAATTAATGCCAATTAGGGTTAAGTCATGAACATGAAAAGACAACTTAACCAACTTGAACACGATTTGTAGGGCTAAGTCATGAACTTGAAACGACAACACTTAGCCAACTTGACATGACATGTAGGCGGGTTAAGTCACGAATTTAAATGACATACTTAACCATCTTGACACGACTAGACTGGAAAAGGATTAAGTCACGAATTACATGACTTAATCGGTTAGGCGGGTTAGGTCACGAATTACATGACCTAATCTGTTAGGCGAAACCCTAGACACGACCCTTTTTAGTAGTAACCCTCTAGATGTATCAAGGTACCCTGGGGCTAGGCCGGGTGGGGCACGATTACTGGGCTGATTGTAAGAGGTGAACGACGGCAGTGGGGTATGCCAGTGTAGGTTCGGTGGACTACGGTCGTGCACGTATTCCGGGGCAGGCACTGGGTATCCGTAGATTTATCTGTGCATCTTGAATCGTGTCAGGGGTTGACACCCTAGGGCTGATACACCCGAAGGTGGACCCAGCACAGGTGACTACATTCGTGATTAGCCGTATGACACAGACACTTGACGAGCTAGAACTTGTAGGGAGCCGATCGACTAGATAATCGCTCCGTAGGACCCCGTACTTGGGTCAGACCCCGTTTCAGGGTCATTTCATGATATTGGGCCATGGGATTTATTTCGTGATTAACTTGTGATATGGGCTTAGTATACTAGTACAGTCGATGCAACGAATCTCGAACATGTGATGCTTTACTTGACTTGTCTTGACTTATCCTGATCACCTTAGTCTATCTTGTTCACCTTGACACCATTCTTAAGTTTAGTTCCAGTTCATACATGACAGGTTGTTTTAACCGTTTTTACACTGAAAGTCACTAGGACTTACTCAGTCTTTATGACTGACCCTTTTCCTTTCGCCTCTTTTTCTTTCGTTTCCCCCCTTCCCCCAGGTTCTCAGGGAGGAAACACTAGCTCTTAGCTTGGATATCACTTGCTTTGGCTCAGCATGTACGGTTTGCTATGGCTGCTTCTTTTTACTGCACTTGGGGAATAAGCTGTTTTTCTGTTTTTAAGTTATTGCTTCTTTGGCTATTATTACAAGACAGTTAATGAAGTTATTTGAAATGTTTGTAAGAGACATGGTTTATTTTGGAATAAAATGAAGTTCTGTTTTGCTCATAAATTCTTCCGCTGTTTACTTAATTTTTTTTTTTATTAATGTTCTGTCTTGTGATAATTCTGTGATGTTATCTCGATAATACCCCTCCAAAACTAGTGCATTCCCTTTGTGAGTGACCCTAGCGGGGGTGGGGTGTTACATTTGGTATCAGAGCAGAAGGTTACCAAGACTGGGCCAAAGTTTTGAAAACCTTTTGAATTTTTTTTCAAAACCATTTACAAAGAAGCACTTTTCAAGAAAAGTTGGTTTATTTTAAAAGGCTATTCCCCAAAAAGCCATTAGCACTATCTTTGTTTCCTCGTTTGAATCTTTTCCTTTTTCATTTTCATCTTATCATGGCCGACGATCTTAATCTTCCCGAGGGTGTCAATATACCCACTTGGTTCCGTCGTTTCCTCGAGGCTCGGGCTAATGTGGCAGGCCCAGCCAATCCTCCTCCTCATCCTCCTCAACCTCCGCGAGAAACTGCTTTTTCAAAGATATGCAAGGACTTTAAGGCCATGGGCAGAAAGGATTTTCTAGGAACTGAGACTTTTGTTAAGGCACGGAATTGGTTGAAGGAAACTGAAGACTTGTTTGTTATCTTTGAGGTAGAGGACAATAGGAAAGTACAGTTGGCGGCGTGGCTCATGAAAGAGGAAGCTTCTTATTGGTGGGAAGTCACCAACGCTACTAGGCCCATTGTGACTTGGGCGGACTTTAAAGGGAGATTTGGGTTTAAGTTCTTGTCATCGGCAGAGGAGAGTCTCCAAATGGAACGGTTTCTGGCCCTTAAACAAGGAAATATGATAGTTAAAGAATATGTGAACCGTTTCAATCAGCTTGCTCGCTTCGGATTAGAGTTAGTCAACACTCCTCAGAAAAAGGCGCTACGTTTTGCACGAGGCTTGAACGAGCCACTACATGGTTTGGCCATGACTCATGTGCCCATGGGGGCGACCTTTGAAAGCTTGGTGGATATGTCCCTACTGTATGAGGAAGATAAGAAGGGCAAGAAAGAGGTCAAGCCCAACGATTCTCAGAATAAGAAGGTAGACCCCGAGAAAGGAGGCAAGAACGAAAACTCACGTGATAAAAGGAAATGCAATTTCTGTGGTACGGAAGGGCACATAGCCAAGGATTGTAGAAAGAGGAAAAGAAAGCAAGGTGAATGTTTTCATTGTGGGGAGACTGGACACATCAGCAAGGACTGCCCTAAGAAGCAGACCGGACCTTCCGGGGGTACATCTTTAACTTCTTTTTCTAGATGCTTTGTTTTATCTTGTTATCTCCTCGATCCTATCTTGAGTACCATAGGTAGAATCTTTTTGGATGTAAACATGTAATTGAAACATGTTATGATTGCAAAATGGTTGCAAGTGGTCGCAAGTGGTTGCTCGTGGATGCATGAATACACATTAGGCACTAGATCGGCTCAGTCACAGTTTCATACTTGCATATGCATGAGTGTTTATTTTGGAAACTTGGTTGTGCTATCATTTGGTTGTTGCATATGATTGAATGTTTGAGCACTCATATAGAAATTATGAATTATAATAGGAAATTTTTTGCATACATATTGGATTCATTTCACTAAACATATTTTGCATTTGAGAAGATCAACCAGGCCAGATCATTTGCATTAGATAAGGAACATATACACACACTTTCTGCATATGTTCATACAGCATTAGAAATCTTTTAAGGACAATGACTGCCTGTGGATGATGCTTTGAGTAGATGGATAATGGATGGTAGGATACGTTCTTCCTAACTTGAAGATTTCGGGGACGAAATCCTTTAAGGAGGGGAGAATGTAACAACCCGTATTTTAAACAACACGTTATAACTTAAAACAGGGCAGAATTAAATGTTAAAGTCTGAATCAGGGGAAACGAGCTGTGCCATTGCGTTCGTCTCGGAAAAATACGCGAAATAGGGTCCGAAATTTCGTAAATCGGAGTCTGTATGATCAAGATATGGCCTCGCAAAGTTTCACGAAAAATTCAAATTCAAAAACAAATTCAAATTTTCAGAATTCAGGGTAGGTGGGAAAAATCCCGCCCAGACAGGTCGACAGGGGGGTCGACACTAGGGTCGACCTCCCTCCAACCAGGTCGACACTAGAGTCGACCTGGGGGTCGACCTGTGTGTCGACCTTCCCCCAGGTCGACCGGGGAGTCGACCTGGGTGTCGACCTGGGGGTCGACCTCCCTGGTCGGCCAGGTCGGCCTGGTGCACCTGTTTTGGCTCCTGGGTCTTGTTTTGGGGGCTTGTGACGATTTTAGATGGCTCAGATCTATCCTAGAGTTTATCCTATGGCTAAAACTAATCCTAAACACTATAAAAAGACCCTAAGACCTAGCTTAAATCATACTATTTCATTTTAGCCTCATGCAGCCGCCATTAAACCTAGAACTCTAAATTAAAAATACAAAGAACAAAATTAAAGAAGACGAAGGATGATTCTTGAAGGCTACAACTAGAAGCTACAACAACTACGACGCTTTAGACAACGGATTTGGGGCTATTTGATTTAAAGTTTTGATTTGGATTGCTTGCTTCATATTGTAAGTTCTATGTCACTTTTTAGGCAAAAACGCTGAAATAACATGGACATGCTATGAATTGAAACCGGATTTAGGAACTACTATTAATCCATGTTTATATTGTTTAACTTTGAATCAAAATTTGGGAATATTGCTATGTTAATGTTGCAAGTTAAACTTATCATGATGTTGATGTTGTTATGAATCACTTGGGCTTAATTTTATTGCAAGTTGAACAAGTACATGTCCATGGAATCATTATGTTCATTGAAATTCTCATGATGATTAAACCATGCCTATGATGCTAATTAAACCATGTCTATGATATTAATGAAACTATGCCTGTGATGTTAATATACCTATCATGCTAATGACAAATTGGGAAATTGCTAGGTCATGATGAAAAGTTGGAATCATTATTTCTATAATGCTAGATGAGAATCATTATGTTAAAAATACTAAATTGGAATCCACTATGCCTATTAGAATTACCATGCCTTTAATGTTTCATGTTTGTAATAAAATTATTATTATGCGCACAATGATTATTATGCCTAGGATGTAAAGTTGAATTCATCATGTTGAACTAAGTTGGAACCATTACTATGCCAAGTTATCATCATGCTAGTATTGAAACCATGTGATATGTTATAGCCTGTTTATTATGCAAGTGATGTTGGAATTGTCACGTATGCCTATCACATGTTTGGTGCTATTCCCCTTTATCTCTTGAATTGTTTATGCTTGTGAACGAAGTACGTTTATATACGTTGGGGATACGATTGGGTAGAATAGGCAAAACTTGAATTGATTATAATCATAAACTGTGAAATTTAGCATAAGTAGAACATGAAATATGGCACGAAAACTCGACTTGAACATGCCATAACTTGACTTGAAACATGCCTTAGTTGGGCACGAAATTGACATATGAACATGCTATGAAAATAGCACGAATCTGATAAGAACAT
Organism: Allium sativum; assembly: GCA_030737875.1. Taxonomy (NCBI): domain Eukaryota; kingdom Viridiplantae; phylum Streptophyta; class Magnoliopsida; order Asparagales; family Amaryllidaceae; genus Allium; species Allium sativum. The sequence continues at coordinate 49,460,247 of CM060926.1, forward strand.
GGGCATGACTTTAGAAAACAAGAAAGTGGCCAAATCGAGATTGGGTTGAGTTTGTAGTGTAAAACTGCCCGGAACCGCCCAGCAAATCCATTTGCTACAAACAATAGGATCCAATGTGGGTAGTTGGTCACATCGCGCTTGAAACCCGAGGTTGGGTTGAGTTCGTAGCGTAAACCTGCCCGTAACCGCCCGGCAAATCCAGTGGCTACGAACAATAGGATCCAATGTGAGTGGTTCGGTGCATTAACGAATCAATTAATGCCAATTAGGGTTAAGTCATGAACATGAAAAGACAACTTAACCAACTTGAACACGATTTGTAGGGCTAAGTCATGAACTTGAAACGACAACACTTAGCCAACTTGACATGACATGTAGGCGGGTTAAGTCACGAATTTAAATGACATACTTAACCATCTTGACACGACTAGACTGGAAAAGGATTAAGTCACGAATTACATGACTTAATCGATTAGGCGGGTTAGGTCACGAATTACATGACCTAATCTGTTAGGCGAAACCCAAGACACGACCCTTTTCAGCAGTAACCCTCTAGATGTATCAAGGTACCCTGGGGCTAGGCCGGGTGGGGCACGATTACTGGGCTGATTGTAAGAGGTGAACGACGGCAGTGGGGTATGCCAGTGTAGGTTCGGTGGACTACGGTCGTGCATGTATTCTGAGGCAGGCACTGGGTATCCGTAGATTTATCTGTGCATCTTGAATCGTGTCAGGGGTTGACACCCTAGGGCTGATACACCCGAAGGTGGACCCAGCACAGGTGACTACATTCGTGATTAGCCGTATGACACGGACACTTGACGAGCTAGAACTTGTAGGGAGCCGATCGACTAGATAATCGCTCCGTAGGACCCCGTACTTGGGTCAGACCCCGTTTCAGGGTCATTTCATGATATTGGGCCGTGGGATTTATTTCGTGATTAACTTGTGATATGGGCTTAGTATACTAGTACAGTCGATGCAACGAATCTCGAACATGTGATGCTTTACTTGACTTGTCTTGACTTATCCTGATCACCTTAGTCTATCTTGTTCACCTTGACACCATTCTTAAGTTTAGTTCCAGTTCATACATGACAGGTTGTTTTAACCGTTTTTACACTGAAAGTCACTAGGACTTACTCAGTCTTTATGACTGACCCTTTTCCTTTCGCCTCTTTTTCTATCGTTCCCCCTCCCCCCCAGGTTCTCAGGGAGGAAACACTAGCTCTTAGCTTGGATATCACTTGCTTTGGCTCAGCATGTACGGTTTGCTATGGCTGCTTCTTTTTACTGCACTTGGGGAATAAGCTGTTTTTCTGTTTTTAAGTTATTGCTTCTTTAGCTATTATTACAAGACAGTTGTAATGAAGTTATTTGAAATGTTTGTAAGAGACATGGTTTATTTTGGAATAAAATGAAGTTCTATTTTGCTCATAAATTCTTCCGCTGTTTACTTAAATTTTTTTATTAATGTTCTGTCTTGTGATAATTCTGTGATGTTATCTCGATAATACCCCTCCAAAACTAGTGCATTCCCTTTGTGAGTGACCCTAGCGGGGGTGGGGTGTTACATTTTACTTCAAAATCAATCCAACACCACCCCAAATTCCTCCTATAGGCCCCATAGCCCCACAACATGACCCGACCTGCGTGTAGGCCCCCTCTTTAGCCCATGTTGTCCCTTCTCCTTGGTCCTCGAGCCTTAAACCCTCTTAAAAATCTCACTTTTCTTCTTAATTTGCAAGTTAAAGCATATATATGTATATATATGTAGGTTGTCGATTTAGGTAAAAAGCTGGAAACTTGGAAAAGTAGCAAGCTTAAAAATCTTACATTTGAAGTGTGTGGAGTTTGGATGGCTTTTGTCAGAATTTCACAATTTAATCATTTAACTAGTTTAGTTAAATCATAGTTCACACTATGTAATGTTTGACTGTTAGGTGATTGACTTGGCGATGAATTGTGATATGATTTGGATGTTGAAGTTGGGTTAATTATCATGTTAAATTTTAACTAGTATGATAAAAATATCATTTTTACTTGATATGTGTGTGATTGCTTGGGTATATGGGACTTAAAACATAAACATTGTCGATTTTAAAGTAGTTGAACCTTAAATGGTCTTAATGATGTAACTTACCAATGATTGGTTATTGAATGTGTATCAAATCCCGCACAGGTATTGAGATGATAATTAATCCACACATCTCCCAAGTGTTTATTGAATGTATAGCAAACCCCACATGGGTGTTGGGATGATAATTACTCCACACATCTTCCAAGTGTTTATTGAATGTGTAGCAAACCCCATACGGGTATTGGGATGATAATTAACCACACATCTCCCTAGTGTTTATTGAACTTGTAATAAATCCCAAATGGGTACTGGGATGATAATTAATCCACACATCTCCCAAGTGTTCTATTTGTGTAGTAATTTGTTGATTGATGAGGGCCCAAAGAGGAAAGTTATAGTTACCGATTAACCCGTACAAGGGAGGTTATGGTGAATTTTTTTGAAAATCGAAGGTGTTAGCCAAATAGTTAATAAACTATCATGGAAGTGTGTAGATTTTATATGTAATTATATACGTTGAGTCTTGGTCAGAATAGAACTTGCCGCGCAGCGGCAAGTTGCGAATTTCGACCAGTAACTTTAAGCCGATATACCGGAGGATCCGACTATCGGATTTTCCCAAAACTGGAACCGTTGGGTTCGTAATTAAAAGAGATTTCAAATGATAATAAGAGTTTTGAAATCCAACGGTTAAATTTCGAGAAATGCTCAAATCAGGTTTGAATAAAAACAACGCCAAAACTAATAATGGCCTGTAATGGAAAATTATTAATATGGATTATTTTTATATGAATAAAAATAGGGAAAGATCGTTATAAATGATTTGAAAGAGATATGAACCAATATACTTGGTTTTTGATGTTTATTGTTGTTGATTGATTGTTTGTATTGTGCTCGACCAGTTTATGGGAAAATATGCTTTTATATTCAGCATTGGGTTAGGTAGAATTACTTTTATGCTAACAACTTGTGATTTTTTTCACGATTTGACTATGAGGTATTTAGCGATGTTGGATTCAATTCAATTTAATGAATGTTTTTGAGATGGGATTTTGGTAAGCGAAAGGAAATGTCTTTCCCGATTTTGGACACAATGTTTTATAAAACAAAAAGGAATTTGAGGACTAAACCCGATGTTTTCGAAATGATTTGTAAAGGATTTAAACCAATTATATATGGTTTTAAAGGATAAACTTGTTAAGTAGAATTTGGCTATTTTCTGTAAAGGATTAAATATTACAAGTTTTAGAAAAGATAAAAGATATTTTATCTGAATGATTTAGTTAATCAGTAAAATAAAGAACCAAAAGGAATATGTGATGGTTCCTAAGAGTACAGTCTAGTACCACCTGTGAGATCTAACTAGAAATTATTCCGTTAGGCGAGAGGTCGGAAGAACCAAAAGGACGTCAGATATTTGACTAAGAACATGCAAAGTTTTCTATAAACAAATGATCCAAAGTTTTAAAATAAAATATTGGAATGAAAAGGGTTTTAAAATAACCAAAGTTTTCCAATGTATGAATTTCATTGGATTTGAATGGAAATAATCTTTGGATATTTCGATATTGGATTCCGTAAAAATACGGATACTGTATTGAGGAATTTGGAAGATGTAGATATCGTTATTCCCTATACGGTATATATTGATTGTAGAATTTGGTATTTAATATAAGTCGATATGATTTCTATTTAAAGCCTTATATTTGATATCAAATTGAATTTTAGGTTTGTCGTGAATGGTGTCTTCAATAACATTGTTCTTAAACCCAGTTGAATAGAAAATTATGGAATAAATCTTTTAATTAAGATTTAATGGAATTTTCCAAAGTTAAGTTTCCAATTAATGAATTAAACTAGAATTTAATGGAAATCGATTTAGTGATAATCGAGATGAAACTTCGTGGAGGAAGATCTTTGCTATTTAAGGAATTTAAAAGGATTTCCCGTTATTCCGCTTATAGTATTAGTCTGATACAGAAATTTATATCGATTGTGAACTGATATGATTTTCGTGAAAATTCCATTTTGAATGGAAGTTTATTTTGGGTTTATCGTGAATGATGTTTTAAATAACATTTGTTCTTTAATGCAGTTAAAAAATAATAATTTCTCAAATTAGAATTTAAATAAAGATTTGATTGAATGAAATGGAGATTAAAAACAAGTTAGAATCAATCTTTAATTAGATTTGAAATGGTAGAAGGTAATTAAATTTACCGAAATCCGAGGGGTGTTAGATATGAAGTACCACCATTTTTGCTCTATGGGATGAATAGATCGGGAATGGGGTAAGGATATGAGTGATTACTTTTGGTAAAGCTCGACAATCACAATAAGGCTTATAAACCTTAATTTAAGTAAAGTTTGTGAAAAGACATTATATAACCTTTTGAAATGATTTCCATGGAAAGATTTAAACAAGAAGTTTAAATGAAATCTTTAATTAGATTTAAAGGAATAATTCCAAAAGTAAAGAATACTCGAATAAAAGAATACTCTGAATTGGAATTAGACCTATGATATGTTTATATATCACTTGGTTTTAATAATGTGATAGTTATTCGGAAAGACCGGATTTCAACTTATTCTGAATAACTAATACGATGGTTAAAAGTCAAAGATGATAAAGATGGTGGTTACAGACCAGAGATCTTCACATTGTTTGTATTATTGATGATGTCTCGATTGGGCAGTACACCCAAGACGAGGTTATAACTGGCGATCATCCAAACGTACTTGGAGATTGACCGGATATGCAAGGGCCTCTCTCCCTTAGGGGACGAGGAATAAGGTGCCTTCGGTTTCATTCAGACGCAGAACGAACTTGTAAATGGATTGTGTGTTTGACATTGAATTTCATAACATAACCGATTAGTTGCTATTGATAATGTTTCTGAGGTAGCGTAGAATTTATTCTCTTAGCTTAATACCCTTCTTTGAGGCATATGAACTCAAAGATTACATTATTAATAGAAACTGATCATATGTGTGAATTGACAATGTGGCATGGTAAGATGATGATTGATTAAAGCTTTTGTTGAAAAGCATAACTTTGTGGATGATGATTAAAGCATGGCTGATATAGCGTAGCTTTGTGTTGAAACATGATTTCGGCAAGCCTCACAACCCAGTAATGGCCGAAAACAGGATGAAGGACAACAGAGAAAGGACATATGTTTCCTTCTAGCAAAAAGTTATGCCATGGTATAAAGCCCAGGCAGATTTACTTATGTGGATGTTGGAATCGAGGCGCCTCGAATGATGGTCGACGTACTGACCAGATTGTAGGTCTGATAGGACCAGGGAACGTTATGTTCAGGTAATTGTCTAATCCACCAGGAATTGGTGGACCGACTCTGCCGCTCTAAGGGCACATGCGTGTGGTCCTGGACATCTTGCTAGAGATGGTCTGAATTGGTTAAGGAAAGATCCTTTGCCTTGGTCATTGATGGAAATGCAACTTCCAATAAGAACCTTGTGTTTTCACTTGTAAAACTATATGGCGACATAATAGGATGGGGTATTATGCAGTCTAAGTTTAATATATATATTTTCGAAATTGTTTTCAATACTTAGACACTAATAATAATATCAAATGATTTAGATTTTCACGTATCAACCATGTTTGGCTATTATAAGGTAAAACTGTATTATCCGGTTTGCGCTTGCATTGTGTGATGGGACTTAAGTCTTATAATAGCTTCATGTTTCAAAAAGCATTACAATTGGTTTTATGATTTGTTGGTCCCGTGAATTAGCCAACTTTAAATAAAGTTTTATAACTATTTTAGTTCTCACACCAGTCCCATGACTAACTCGGGGTTTATTGTTTCCCACCTAATCTCTGGGTGCCCATATTTTCCACACGGGAAGATAGTAGTTTTGGTTTTGCATATATCTATTAAACATGATCCAGGATTATGGTTGGATCTATACTCTGGATTATTTGGTAGTCTTCCGCTGTTTGTATTTGTGTAATTATGTTTCCGTTGTATTGTAATTTATTATTCTTTAATATTTTCCATTGTGTATTATTTATCTATACTCTGATGTGAAATTGTTGTAATAACAATGAAATTTTCTCTTGTTCTGTGTTCCGATGTGTTATATCCTATACCAGTCTAAGGATTTCTGACTTTTGGATTGGACCTGTGTAGTTTACGGTCGATTCAAAAAGCGGGGAATTTTGGGCCATCACAAGTTGCATCACAAAAGATAAACAACACGGTGTGGCCTTTAATGGTTGTACCTGTAACACATTTCATTAAAGTTGATTAGTTGGTATTAATTTTTACTTAAACGACAACACATACGACGCCACAAGTCTTATGTAGTATACAATATACTACATGTTAATGTATGTTCAAATAATGTTTTAGAAATTTGTAATATATGACCGCTCACATTAAAATCAAAGCGTTTAAGCACTAACACAATCGTCATAGTCTAATTTCCATTGTTTACAACACTCATTCTACCTTTCATCTTCTAAACCTATTTCTATTCAATTTTCAAAAACATTTATATAATAAAATTATATAATTACACAATATTTATTTGCTACACTTATGTAAAGTCAATGTTATACCGTGTTATCATTTCAATTGTTCAATGATGTATTATGTGTGTGATTGGAGTATCAAACTTCCATGTGACATTAAGTTGCATTAATATAACCAAAGTGGTTTTAAAGAAATATTAGAATGGTTTGGTATAATCCGTTTAAATGTTTTAGCTTCTTACCAGACCCATCAATGGTCAAGAAGATATCCTAAAGCAAACCCAACCAACTTTCCCATCTAACCTGATTTTAATTTTCTTATTTTTAGAATCTTCAAACCTGCGATTCTATTAAATTATCAACCGCTAAATGCAATTTTTCCTGATCTCCAAATTTACAAAAGAAGATTCCTCTCTAAATCTGTGAACCTACAATGGTTATTTCTATAAATCTGGTTTTAGTTTTTTAATGATGCGGGAAATAAAGGAGACCTAGATTTGTTAGTTCTTTAGCTCTGCTATTGGCATTTTCTTTAGTTTATATTCTTCACTGTTTTCTCAAGTTTAAAGACTCTGTATCTCAGTTTTAATTTATGATGATTTCTATTTGAGCAAATCCATTTGCAACTCCTTTGGAAATATTTCCTAAATGGTAAATTTTTTCCTGTATTTCAAATACTCCGCATAGTACTCAATAAATTATTGGGTGTTCTTTTAATTGTTTCAGTACCAAAAGGATTAGCACAACGGTGAAGTAGAATCCATTGCGAAGGGGACGGTGTCGCGTTATTCCTTCATTGGTATTGGCCTAGTTACTTCTCCACACCTGAACTATCATTGGGAGGCCGGATTTATTTGTAGTCTAATAGATCTACATGTTCTAGCGGATATAAAGTAGGTTTGTGTTCCGCAACAGAACGAGGTTTTGTTCTGCCGAGAATATTCACTAGGGGAAGCCGCGAATGGCATACGAGTGCACCTCTCATAGACGAGTACCGACTAAGTCCGCTCCTACCGCCTGGGAGTATCAGCAGGTCATAGTGAGCAAACCGAGACGGACCCTAGGGCACTCGTTGCCTTGCTCGCGGGGACTGATAGAGGGATTAGTTGGCTCCTACTCCTAGCGGGTTATAAGGTTTATCCACTTCTTACTTCCTAAAAAAGGGGAGACAAGTTTTATGTAACAACCCGTAAAATGCGAGCCAGTTTGAAATTTTTATTTTGGCAATTTTAGCGAATTTTGAATATTTAAAATGAATTATTTTAAATAATATCGACGAGAAATTTATGAAGCCGTGTTGATTAGATTGACGCCATTTTGACGTGAACGATATTTGAATCGATTTTAAACGATTTTGAAATGAATTGAAAACGATTTCGAAATGAAATGAATTCAAATCGAATTGAAATTTGAATTGAATAGAAATGAATTTTAAAACGAATTTATAAAGAAGAATTCAATTTTGCTTTGAATTGAAACGGAAGTTGAAATTGCTTTTGAAACGAATTTAAAACTATTTAGATAATTCGTTTTAAATAGAAATCGACGAAATATATATTATATATATTATATATATAATATAATGGCCTGAATAGAACGCGCCGCGCCGCGGCAGTTCGTGAATTTCGACCATTTATTTCAAACGGACATTACGGGAGATCCGACCGTCGGATTCTCCTAAAACCGGAACCGTTGGGTTCGTATCGAAAAGAGCTTTCTAACGAATATTAGAAATTTGAAATCTAACGGTTGTGAGACGACCTGATTTCCCGTTCTCACGGAAACAAGGGCTATCTTTGGAATATAACACAGAAACAGATAATAGCAGAACAGAATTAAATAAATACACCAGAATGAACAACAAAATATACTGGATAAAAGTAATCATCAGAGTTACACAGTATACAGGATCTTACTTAGTACAAATACAGTTCAGCTATACATAAATGTCTACAGCGGAAATAAACAAAATATGTACGATAGGAGCTGAACAGCATAAAAAGAAATAAATGATAGAATCCATCTTCAGCTCCAGCTATCCAGAAAGAACCAGCTAAACCTGAATACAAGGCTGCCCGTGTAGAAAAAGGGGCACCCGAGTTTGAGAGTGAAACAAACTACGAGTCAGTCATGGGACTGGTATGAGAAATCCACTCAACACATATATAATTGGCTAATCACAGGACCACGCCACTTTCGTGGAACGGGTTTACTCCATTGGATTGCCAGTGCTTTAAAACAAATCTTTCTTTTAAACATCGCTATGCTTTTTATAAAATGAAGCCGTTATAAGACTCAGTTCCCATCACACAATGCAACGCAAACCGGAGGATAGAGTTTTACCTTATAACGGCCAAAATATGCTTGATACGAATAAAACAAAGGCATTTGATATTATTGCTAGTGTCTATATGTTTTGAAAATAATTTCAAATCATAACTATCAATCATAGACGGCATGGGTACCATATATCATGTCGCCATATATATATACAATCAAAACCGCACGATGTCGTATTTGGAAATTGGATTTCCGTCATGAACCAAGGCAAAAGATAGTCCTTACCGAATTCGTGACTCTCTAGCCCGAGCCACAGGCAAGTACTCATTCAAGCCTTCGGAGCGACAGGGCCGGTCCACCGATGTGGATTAAAATGCCTGAACACTACGTTTCCCCGCCCTTTGGGGCGTAAACGAGCCAACGAATGACTCCATCGGACCCGGATCGTCCGATCAAACCGAGGCGCCTCGCAACAGCAACAACCACATAGGTGAAAAGTATATAAATGTCAGGGCTGGTAGGTCACTGACACCACCCTAGCTAGAAAGAAACGCATGCCCTCCCTGAGGTCCTTCTCCCGTTTTATGTTCATACCGGGGTGTGAGGCTCGCGAATTCACGTTATACACAAAGCTACGCCACACAGGCGGTGCTTTGATCATCACCACAAGACTTTGCTTTTCAACAGAAGCCCTGATCACTGCATCTTAGCATGCCACACAGGCAATTCATGCCATGCGACTGATGTCCATCGATATACAACCTCTGAGCTCGTACGTCTCAGAGAAGGGCGTTAAGAAAAAGAATAAATTCTCTGCCGCCAAACAGATGTATATTTAACAGAAATCAATCAACACAGAATAAACTCCAATGTCAGACACACAGTCCATTTACAAGTCCGTTCTGGGTCCGAACGAAACCGGAGGCACTAAATACCTCGCAAACCCTTCGATCACCACTTACGTCTAGACGATCACCACTCATTATCCATATTTCGGGATGCCTCCCAATCAGGACCTCGGTTACCACCCAAACGAGGTGAAGATCTCCGGTCTTCGACCATTGTGTTCATCTTCGACTTTCAATCGTCGGTCAATTATTTGAAATGAGAATTAACTCGGCCTTCTCAAATAATTCACGCATATTTAGAATTTCAATTCGATTTATTTCAATGGTTAAATTATTCGACAACACCAATTCTGTTCTTTAATGTAATTTTCACACCAAACACATTCAACCATCAAATATCACATAAATCAAGCAAATTCAGTTTATTTCCATTCCATATCGTTTATGATATTTTATAATGATTTATCGCTATTTTTATTTATTTTAAAATAGCCCATTCATTCAAAACGACGCTTCGGGCCATAAGGCGGCCGTGGCGCTGTTTTTCTTCAGATTTGATTTACACATATCTGAAAATCTAACCGTTGGATCTTCACAAAATTTACATCATTAGAAAGGTCTTTTCAAAACGAATCCAACGGTTCCAGTTTCGGGAAAATCCGACGGTCGGATCTCACGGTACAATCGTTTGAAATTTCGATTTCAAAATACGAACTGCAGCGTCGTTATTCGATTAAATATAATTATATTTATATATATAAATAAATATAATCGTTTCTGGCGCTGTTTTTCTTCAGAATTGAATTAAACATTCCAGACAATCCAACCGTTGGATTTTAACAAGGTTGGTGCCGTTGGAAAGATATTTCCAAGGCGAACCCGACGGTTGAGGTTTCGGGAAAATCCAATGGTCGGATTTCCCGCACTAGTCGTTTGAAATCACGGTTTCAAAATACGAACTGCACGGCCTCGTTTCGTTTTAATTTATATTTATATTTATATATTTATATAAATATAGTTCATTCAATGATTTCCATATCGTTTTCACTTCAAAAAATTTTCTAACACCTTAAATTTTGGAAAAATTTCGCCATAACCTCCCCTGCACCGGGAGCATCGGGAAATCGCAAATAGCGTTCGCGGTCCTTCTAATCTCAAAAAGAAAAAGAAAAAGCCAAGCGTCTAGCCAACAGGCTCAAAATCATCACCCAAACAAATCAGTAAATGTGTACCTATTTGTCGGGCACAAAATTTTATTCCCCTTCTCTAGCCCCTTTGCTATAACCTGTTCAATGAATATTGCATGCACATATATATACAGTTCTTATCATTTATCAATTTCTATTCGACTTCATATTTGATTTCTATTTGGTTTAAAAACTCCATTCATTCTAATGTTACATAAATAGGTGCAAATCATTTCATTAGCTAATTAATGAATATTTCATCTCATATATGTTTATTTTGAACAAGTGGCTATTTTTAACACTTCACGTTTCAACGATTATGCATACAATAAAAATGTGATTTTTATTGTAAAACGATTCATTTCATAACACTGTTTTTCTATATAGTTCATATAGTCGATAAAAGGTGATTTTTATTATCAAACAGTTTATTTCAAAATATGAATACCATTCAACACATGAATTTCTAATCAACGAATGAATATCAATTCAACACATGAATGTTTTCTATAGTTTCTATATATAGATAAAAATGTGATTTTTATTGTCAAACGATTTATTTCAAAATATGAATACCATTCAACACATGAATTTCTAAACAACGAATGAATATCAATTCAACACATGAATGTTTTCTATAGTTTTTATATATAGATAAAAATGTGACTTTTATTATCGAACGATTTATTTCAAAATATGAATACCATTCAACACATGAATTTCTAAACAACGAATGAATATCAATTCAATACATGAATGTTTTCTATAGTTTTTATATATAGATAAAAATGTGACTTTTATTTTCGAACGATTTATTTCAAAATATGAATACCATTCAACACATGAATTTCTAAACAACGAATGAATATCAATTCAACACATGAATGTTTTCTATAGTTTTTATATATAGATAAAAATGTGACTTTTATTATCGAACGATTTATTTCAAAATATGAATACCATTCAACACATGAATTTCTAAACAACGAATGAATATCAATTTAACACATGAATGTTTTCTATAGTTTTTATATATAGATAAAAATGTGACTTTTATTATCGAACGATTTATTTCAAAATATGAATACCATTCAACACATGAATTTCTAAACAACGAATGAATATCAATTCAACACATGAATGTTTTCTATAGTTTTTATATATAGATAAAAATGTGACTTTTATTATCGAACGATTTATTTCAAATTATGAATACCATTCAACACATGAATTTCTAAACAACGAATGAATATCAATTCAACACATGAATGTTTTCTATACAATGAATAAATATAGTTTAAGCATATGAAAATAATTCAAACACAAGAATATTATTCAAAATTTCGGCAGCATAACGGCAGGGTAGTTACACCGGCACCGTCCCTAGTACGGCTCCTCGCTCTACCTTAAAACCTCGCGGTTTTTGACAATGGGGTTCATGCATCTAGTTCGCACGCAGGCGGCATGTATATATTTATTTCATTCCCACAAACTAATCCTATGTGGTTTCAACTAAATATTTCACAACCACAAATGGGTATTTTTCAACCACAATCAATCACAAACAATCCCAAACAATCATTCGCTATCAATCAATTTTCACACAATTTCAACCAATAAATATCGTCCATGGTTTGTGGACGAGGGGCGTATATATATATATATATATATATATATATATATATATATATATATATATATATATATATATATTTATATATAGCAATTTATATATAGCTATTCACTTTCATTTCACACATATATAATATTTTTAAATCAGAAATCTCACCAATAGCTATCCAACTGCACGACACTTCCTTAGAGAAATCTTCGCCTTTCTGTCGCTTTCACCCGTATTCTCTACATATGTAAAAATCGAATTTTTACGATGCTATTCAATATATAAAAATATGATTTTTTCCACGCTATTCAATATATAAAAATATGATTTTTCCCACGCTATTCAATATATAAAAATATGATTTTTCCCTCGACTTTCAATATCTAAAAATCTGATTTTTACTTTCGACTTTCGATATATAAAAATATGATTTTTCTTTCGACTTTCGATATATAAAAATATGATTTTTACTTTTTAAAGTTCAAATCCTTTTTCGAAAAATCAGTTTTAACCTTTCTTTAAAAACAGTTTTAACTTTTCTAAAAAAAACAGTTTTAATCTTTTAAAGAAAATCAGTTTTTTTTTTCTCTTTTAAAAATTTCAGTTTTTTATTCTTTATAAATTTCATTTTTATACTGTTAAAAATTTCAGTTTTAAAATGCTTTTCAAATCAGTTTTTCTTCTTATTAAAAATCAGTTTTCAATTGCTTTAAAAATCGGTTTTTCTTTGCTTTTAAAAATCAGTTTTTCTTTTTCCTTTTTAAAAAAAAACAGTTTTTAAAAAGCAGTTTAAAAATCTTTAAAAAAACTCAGTTTTTATTTCTTTATAAAATCCGTTTTTATTTCTATTAAAAAAAAATCAGTTCAGTTTTTTTTTTATTCTAAAAATTCAGAAATTAGCAAAACAAAAATAAAATAAAAATAAACTAAATTAGATTCTCACCAATGGCTTACGAAGCGGAGGGAAGAAGAAGGCGGCGTCGCTAGGGTTTCGAACGATGGTGGCAGGAGGAGTTGCTTCGAGGGGGGGTGGCGCGACGTCTTCGCGAGCTTCGAGGGGGGGCGCCGAGGCTTCAGGGAGGTGCGGGATCTTCGTTGGCGACTTCGAGACGAGGCGGCGGCTCCGAGGGTTCAGGCGGCGGCTTCGATTCGATTTAGGTTTTTTTTTTATTTAGTTTCTGGTAAATGAATCGGGGGGGGGGGGGGCAAGCAGAAGGAAAAAGGGGGGAAAGAAAATTAAAATAATATATAATTTTTTTTATTAATTAATTATTTAATTTTTTGTAAAAAGGTTGACTTTTACATACGACCTCGAAACGAGGCCCACCGCCTGTCGCCCATAGCGTTTTACCCCCATTCCGAACACAATGGGATATGTATCGTAAGCTGATTTGCTCGTTACAATCAGTTTCCTTTTGAATTTTCATTTAAATCACTATATTGAATTTTAAACGCACATTTCAAATTACCGGGGTCACATACTAACTAGAAAAATTCCAGAAAAATATTTTCTAGCTTCGTATTGACGATACGGTCCTAACAAAACTAGTTTCGTCGAATTCTGAGACCGTTTGAAAAATGGCCAATTTCCAGTCGATTAAAATCAACTGAAATCAGTCAAACGCGTTTTCCTTTGCCACGCTCACATATTGATTCGAAAAATTATGAAATTTGGAATCTAACAATAACTTGACCCTGCGGATCCAACAAAAGTGGTTTCGTCGAAATCCGAGGTCATTTGCATATTGTCCATTTTTAAGGGCCTGAATTCCATAGCGACTCTTCAGAATTTTCAACTGGACATATCTTTTGATTCCCGCTATCAAATTTCGATTGGTCAGATTCGTTGGAAAGATATTATCAATTAGACTCTAATGTTTTTGGTTTCACTAAAATCCGGATTGTTTTGCACCCGGTATATTCAATTGAAGTTTGAAATCGAATTATCGAACTACCGCGCCATTTTCAATTCTATATATAATTATAATTAATTATATTGGTTTTCAAATGTCGATTCAACTCAGTTTTCATCGCCATTATTTAAAATATTTATTTTAAATATTTAAAATCCATTATTTTAGCCAATTTAAAAATTTTAAATTGGTTCAGATTTTCTGGGTCGTTACAGGTTGGATTTGGAATTATGTCCAAATCAAATTCGAAAAAGGTCGCTGTAAGTGCAGTTCGATGGCCATTGATGGAAATCGACTGTACGGGCCTTGATAAAATTATTAAAAATAGCAATAATTCGTGTAAAATCATAAGAAATAATTTAGAAAGAATTGGGATGAAAAACTCCATATTTGAAAAGATAAAAATAGATTTTTATCGAAATGAACTAGTTTTGAACTAGAATTATAATTCTATTTATTTTTAGATAAATAAATTGAATTCGAAAGAGTTTTAAAAATAACCAGAATTTCCAATGATTGCATTGGAGTGGATTTGAATCGAAACTGTCTTCGGAATATTTCGATGTTGGAATTCGTGATTATACAGATGTTGTTACGGAAATTTGAAAGATATATATTTATATCGCTATTTCCAATACGACATTTGTTAGTCGTAGAATTTGATATTGAATATAAGCCAATATATTTTCTATTCAGAGCCTTGTATTGAATATCAAATGTGATTTGGGTTTGTCGTGAATGGTGTCTTCACTAACACCGTTCTTGAACCCAGTTGAGAAAAGATTAAATCTTTTTATTTAGATTTAATGAAGTGTACCAATTAAATAATATTTAATTGGAATTGAATTGATATTGATTTTTGGGTTTATCGTGAACAGTGTTTTAAATAACACTCGTTCTTTAACCCGATAATTAATGAATGTGATTTTGGGTTTATCGTGAACTGTGTTTTTAAATGACACTGATTCTTTAACCCAGTTAAAGATTAAAACTAAGTGGAGTTTTAATGAATCTTTAATTAGATTGAAAAGATCGAAAATGGAGTACCACCAGTTTTGCTCCAGGCGATAGTCAAATCTTTAATTAGATTTGAACGTGAAATGGTAATTGAATTTACCGATAACACCGTGGTGTTAGATATGAAGTATTACTAGTTTTACTTCATGGGATGAATAGGTTGGGATTGGGAAATTAAAACAAATGATTACTTCAGTAAGTTCGTAAATCCCGACTAGTTGAATCGAAATTCAAAAGTAGATTAAAGAATAAATTCAAGGAATTTATCTTTGATAAAATTAATGGGAATCTTTCCCTATGAATGTGAAATTTAGAAACTAACTGTCGGTTAGCCAAGCAGAATGGTTTTCTGGATATTGATCTGATGTTGGTTTCGGCCTTCGGGGTTAATATTTGGGGAATTATTCTCTTGATTAATTTGCGGTTAGTGACTGATGAATTGGAATGAGGCGTATGTTGTGTTTGTGTAGCACTTTTATAAAATATACGCGAGTTATTCGGAAAGATCGGGTTTATCCCATCCTGAATAACTGATACGACGATAAGTCGAAGATGAAGACGATGGTCGAAGACCGGAAGTCTTCACGTCGTTTGGGTAATTACTGATGATCTTGATTGGGCTGTACACCCAAGAAGATGGAAACAGTTAGTGATCGTCCAGACGTACTTGGAGATCGATGGATATGCGGGGTACTAGGTGCCTCCGGTTTCGTTCAGACCCAGAACGGACTTGTAAATGGACTGTGTGTCTGACATTGGATTTTAGTCCGTGTGATTGATCTCTATTAAATATATATCTGTTTGGCGGCGGAGAATTTATTCTCTTGCTTAACGCCCTTCTCTGAGACGTACGAGCTCAGGGGTTATATATTGATGGATATCAAACGCATGGAGTGAATTGCCTGTGTGGCATGCCTAAGTGGCAATTGATCGAGGCTTCTGTTGAAAAGCAAAGTCTTGTGGTGATGATCAAAGCACGGCCTTTGTGGCGTAGCTTTGTGTAACGTTTACCTCGCGTGTTTCACACCCGGTATGAACCAAAAACGGGAGAGGACCTCAGGGAGGGCATGCGTTTCCTTCTAGCTAAAAAGTGGCGTCAGTGGTTTTACACGCCCTGACGAGTTTGACTTATGTGGTTGTTGCTGTTGCGAGGCGCCTCGGATTGATCGGTCGTTCTCGAACCGATGGAGTCGTTTAGTTGGCTCACCTACGCCCCATAGGGCGGGGAAACGCATGTTCAGGGTTTAAGTTTAATCCACATCGGTGGACTGGCCCTGACGATCCAAGGGTCACTCGAGCTCTGATCCTGAGACATGGGCTAGATTGTCTCGAATCGGTTGAGGACTATCTTTTGCCTCGGTTCATAGATGGAAATCCAATTTCCAAATACGTGACATTTGCGGTTTTATTTGTAAACCTATATATGGCGACATAGTGGTATGGGGCATTCATGCCGCCTATGATTGATACTTATGATTCGAAGTTGTTTTATACACTATGCACTTATAATAGTATCAAATGATTTGTTTTAACCGTATCAAGCATTCTTTGGCTGTTATAAGGGAAAACCCTATCCTCGGCTGCGTTGCATTGTGTGATGGGACCTGGGTCTTATAACAGCTTCATTTTTCTTTATTTAGCATTGCGCTGTTTGTTTTATGCACTGGTATTCTTGGGAGGAAACCCGTTCCGTGTTATACGGCGTGGTCCCTTGATTTACCTAACTTTAAAAATAAAGATTAATAACTGTTTTAGTTCTCACACCAGTCCCATGACTGACCTAGAGTTTATTGTTTTAACCTAAACTCTGGGTGCCCTTATTTTGACACGGGCAGCTAGTAGTTTTGGTTTTGCAGATTTATATTCACAGGATCCTGGTTTACAGCTGGAACGATATCCGGAAAGCTTTGTATCCGTATATCTCCTTCTAGTTGTGTATTGTGTTATTTTCCGCTGCTATGTATTTAAATGTAATTTAAATCTCTGATATTTCTGTGTAATATTCATTTATACTCTGTATATTCTCGTAATCTGATGTATTGTTGTAATATACAGTGAAACGTTCTTTGGTATGCGTTCTATTTTGTCATGTTCTCAAACGATAGGGCGTTTCGAACGGTCTGGGCCGGTTTAGCGACTGGTTCGGACTGAGCGAAATTCCTTCTCGTCACAGTTGGTATTAGAGCTTTGGTTTACAAAGCAGAGAACAAGGCACATTAGAACCATACGAAAGAATTCATCAGATATTGGATTAGTAGTATCCAACGAGAATGGCTCGTTAGAGATAGGATCAGTAGTGTCCTAGAACGAGTGTGAAGAGTATATTTTTAAAATGAAAGCCAATTTTGTTTTGAAAATTTAAAATCAATTATTCGTATTTGATTATTTATTTATATTGTTTTGGACAGTCCAGTATATAAAGAATTTGCATATACGCCTTGCAAACGTATATTCAAAGTTTTAATATACTGGATAGATATAGATTCACACTCTAGTCGCCCGAAGGTGATTCTGATGATTGTAGCTACATCATCAGAATTAGTGTTCGAGAGTCGAAGGTGTGATATTTATATATTTCCAATCGACTGGTGTGAGAACCAAAATTAGATAGGGCCTATTGTTGCGATTTGGCATCAAAAATCTGATTTTTGACTATATATCAAAAGTATGAATTTGAAACGTTAAATTCACTAATTGATTGATGTTTGTGTTGTTTGTTTATTTGTTTGCTAATTTTAGCCATTTGGCCTAATTGAATCAAATATTGAATAGTATTGAAAATTGGTCGCATTTGCTTGCATATACATGTATATCATTGAACAGGTCGTAGCAAGGAGGCTAGAGCCAGAGAATAAAATTTGTTTGCCCGACAAATAGGTACATGTTTACTACATAATTTACTGTTTTGTTTGGGTGATGATGATTTTATGAGCCTATTGGCTAGCCGCTTGGCTTTTTCTTTTTCTTTTTGAGATCTGAAGGACCGGGGAAGCTATTTGAAATTCCCCGATGCTCCCGGTGCAGGGGAGGTTATGGCGAAATTTTTCGAAAATTTAGGGTGTTAGCCAAATTTTTGAAATTTTGAAAATTCTCAGAAACTAAAAAAGTTGGAGGATGGAAGCCAGATCGAACGTAGAGTTGATTAATCAAACCACTTTCGACTTTGTTCCTTTTCGGGGACGAAAAGTTTTAAGTGGGGGAGATTGTAACAACCCGTAAAATGCGAGCCAGTTTGAAATTTTTATTTTGGCAATTTTAGCGAATTTTGAATATTTAAAATGAATTATTTTAAATAATATCGACGAGAAATTTATGAAGCCGTGTTGATTAGATTGACGCCATTTTGACGTGAACGATATTTGAATCGATTTTAAACGATTTTGAAATGAATTGAAAACGATTTCGAAATGAAATGAATTCAAATCGAATTGAAATTTGAATTGAATAGAAATGAATTTTAAAACGAATTTATAAAGAAGAATTCAATTTTGCTTTGAATTGAAACGGAAGTTGAAATTGCTTTTGAAACGAATTTAAAACTATTTAGATAATTCGTTTTAAATAGAAATCGACGAAATATATATTATATATATTATATATATAATATAATGGCCTGAATAGAACGCGCCGCGCCGCGGCAGTTCGTGAATTTCGACCATTTATTTCAAACGGACATTACGGGAGATCCGACCGTCGGATTCTCCTAAAACCGGAACCGTTGGGTTCGTATCGAAAAGAGCTTTCTAACGAATATTAGAAATTTGAAATCTAACGGTTGGATTTGGAATTATGTCCAAATCAAATTCGAAAAAGGTCGCTGTAAGTGCAGTTCGATGGCCATTGATGGAAATCGACTGTACGGGCCTTGATAAAATTATTAAAAATAGCAATAATTTGTGTAAAATCATAAGAAATGATTTAGAAAGAATTGGGATGAAAAACTCCATATTTGAAAAGATAAAAATAGATTTTTATCGAAATGAACTAGTTTTGAACTAGAATTATAATTCTATTTATTTTTAAATAAATAAATTGAATTCGAAAGAGTTTTAAAAATAACCAGAATTTCCAATGATTGCATTGGAGTGGATTTGAATCGAAATTGTCTTCGGAATATTTCGATGTTGGAATTCGTGATTATACAGATGTTGTTACGGAAATTTGAAAGATATATATTTATATCGTTATTTCCAATACGACATTTGTTAGTCGTAGAATTTGATATTGAATATAAGCCGATATATTTTCTATTCAGAGCCTTGTATTGAATATCAAATGTGATTTGGGTTTGTCGTGAATGGTGTCTTCACTAACACCGTTCTTGAACCCAGTTGAGAAAAGATTAAATCTTTTTATTTAGATTTAATGAAGTGTACCAATTAAATAATATTTAATTGGAATTGAATTGATATTGATTTTTGGGTTTATCGTGAACAGTGTTTTAAATAACACTCATTCTTTAACCCGATAATTAATGAATGTGATTTTGGGTTTATCGTGAACTGTGTTTTTAAATGACACTGATTCTTTAACCCAGTTAAAGATTAAAACTAAGTGGAGTTTTAATGAATCTTTAATTAGATTGAAAAGATCGAAAATGGAGTACCACCAGTTTTTCTCCAGGCGATAGTCAAATCTTTAATTAGATTTGAACGTGAAATGGTAATTGAATTTACCGATAACACCGTGGTGTTAGATATGAAGTATTACCAGTTTTACTTCATGGGATGAATAGGTTGGGATTGGGAAATTAAAACAAACGATTACTTCAGTAAGTTCGTAAATCCCGACTAGTTGAATCGAAATTCAAAAGTAGATTAAAGAATAAATTCAAGGAATTTATCTTTGATAAAATTAATGGGAATCTTTCCCTATGAATGTGAAATTTAGAAACTAACTGTCGGTTAGCCAAGCAGAATGGTTTTCTGGATATTGATCTGATGTTGGTTTCGGCCTTCGGGGTTAATATTTGGGGAATTATTCTCTTGATTAATTTGCGGTTAGTGACTGATGAATTGGAATGAGGCGTATGTTGTGTTTGTGTAGCACTTTTATAAAATATACGCGAGTTATTCGGAAAGACCGGGTTTATCCCATCCTGAATAACTGATACGACGATAAGTCGAAGATGAAGACGATGGTCGAAGATCGGAAGTCTTCACGTCGTTTGGGTAATTACTGATGATCTTGATTGGGCTGTACACCCAAGAAGATGGAAACAGTTAGTGATCGTCCAGACGTACTTGGAGATCGATGGATATGCGGGGTACTAGGTGCCTCCGGTTTCGTTCAGACCCAGAACGGACTTGTAAATGGACTGTGTGTCTGACATTGGATTTTAGTCCGTGTGATTGATCTCTATTAATTATATATCTGTTTGGCGGCGGAGAATTTATTCTCTTGCTTAACGCCCTTCTCTGAGACGTACGAGCTCAGGGGTTATATATTGATGGATATCAAACGCATGGAGTGAATTGCCTGTGTGGCATGCCTAAGTGGCAATTGATCGAGGCTTCTGTTGAAAAGCAAAGTCTTGTGGTGATGATCAAAGCACGGCCTTTGTGGCGTAGCTTTGTGTAACGTTTACCTCGCGTGTTTCACACCCAGTATGAACCAAAAACGGGAGAGGACCTCAGGGAGGGCATGCGTTTCCTTCTAGCTAAAAAGTGGCGTCAGTGGTTTTACACGCCCTGACGAGTTTGACTTATGTGGTTGTTGCTGCTGCGAGGCGCCTCGGATTGATCGGTCGTTCTCGAACCGATGGAGTCATTTAGTTGGCTCACCTACGCCCCATAGGGCGGGGAAACGCATGTTCAGGGTTTAAGTTTAATCCACATCGGTGGACTGGCCCTGACGATCCAAGGGTCACTCGAGCTCTGATCCTGAGACATGGGCTAGATTGTCTCGAATCGGTTGAGGACTATCTTTTGCCTCGGTTCATAGATGGAAATCCAATTTCCAAATACGTGACATTTGCGGTTTTATTTGTAAACCTATATATGGCGACATAGTGGTATGGGGCATTCATGCCGCCTATGATTGATACTTATGATTCGAAGTTGTTTTATACACTATGCACTTATAATAGTATCAAATGATTTGTTTTAACCGTATCAAGCATTCTTTGGCTGTTATAAGGGAAAACCCTATCCTCGGCTGCGTTGCATTGTGTGATGGGACCTGGGTCTTATAACAGCTTCATTTTTCTTTATTTAGCATTGCGCTGTTTGTTTTATGCACTGGTATTCTTGGGAGGAAACCCGTTCCGTGTTATACGGCGTGGTCCCTTGATTTACCTAACTTTAAAAATAAAGATTAATAACTGTTTTAGTTCTCACACCAGTCCCATGACTGACCTGGAGTTTATTGTTTTAACCTAAACTCTGGGTGCCCTTATTTTGACACGGGCAGCTAGTAGTTTTGGTTTTGCAGATTTATATTCACAGGATCCTGGTTTACAGCTGGAACGATATCCGGAAAGCTTTGTATCCGTATATCTCCTTCTAGTTGTGTATTGTGTTATTTTCCGCTGCTATGTATTTAAATGTAATTTAAATCTCTGATATTTCTGTGTAATATTCATTTATACTCTGTATATTCTCGTAATCTGATGTATTGTTGTAATATACAGTGAAACGTTCTTTGGTATGCGTTCTATTTTGTCATGTTCTCAAACGATAGGGCGTTTCGAACGGTCTGGGCCGGTTTAGCGACTGGTTCGGACCGAGCGAAATTCCTTCTCGTCACATTTTAGAACCAGCAAACCCTAGAAGTAAAAATAAGGTTAGGTTCTAAAGCAGTTATCCCGAAGTAAGAGTCGGAGTCAGCCTCGTTCTGGTGCAAGGTTCTCTTTTAAGTCATTATCGAGGATAGCACTCTATTTAAGTAATCCCTTTTTGGAGAATGTTAATAAATTCCAAAATCCATTTCGTCGCCCAGTTGCTACAACAGTTTTTTGATCAGTACCACATTAGCTCTTTGGTTAGGTATCGGAGCAACATTACCTATAGATAAATCTCTAACTTTAGGTCTTTTTCAAATTGATTAAATTGTGAAATACCACGATGTAGCTATCTAGGGAATAGTCATTTCTAAATCGAACCCTCCCTATATACATGAATTTTATTATGATCTATTTCGCAAAAAAACGAATTGTGTGTCGAAGACAAAAAATGAAGTTTTTTTGGATTTATTTGATGGTATGGTAAAGATTTCTTATGAATGTAAAATGGAAAATATGACTACGGTATTATTTCTCATCTAAACGTTTACTATTTATATTAAATGTTGTCTAAAATACTCTAAGAAAGTGCATTAACCATTGGATCATTTTTGTTCTTACCATTTAAATGCATGGTATTGGTGTTTTGAAAATCAACTTTCTTCCACATCCATTATCTTCAAATCTTATCGACTTTATATTCGCTTGTGAAATCAATCCCCTCCTCGTACTCTCTAGCAGATAGATTACTTTTCTCTCATAACATCAAGAGATTTATACTCCTTTTCTTCTCTCTTCTTTGAATTAAAGTTGAGCAATCTAAGGGCTTGTGCTGCGATTTCTCTGGTCTAGACTGAGATTTTCGGCCTTTTAGGTACGCTTCTTTTTCCAATCATACTTTTTGATTTTTTTGATTAAATACATGTTCTTTGGTTAGATCTAATTATGGTTATGAAACAACTCAGAATTCCCTTTTTTTCCAAAAATTATATTGTCATTAATCTCTACTGAGGGCATTAGGAAAACATTAACTTTGCTAGATGTATTGTTTTAAATATAGATTTGTCTGCTGCTTTGATCGATCTTTAGCTATCACCTTTTTCATGTTTGGTTCATTGATTTGATGACTAATTTTTCTTTTAGATTTACAATTTTCACTAACTTATGGAAACTATGGATATTATCTAAATTTTTTAATTTTGTAGATTGATTGCTCAATTACTGTCTAATCTATTGAAAATAAAAGAAATATGTTTGCTCTTCTTTTACTTTGCATTATAACAGAAAGATTTAAGAAATTCTAATTATTTATATTTCCTATTGTGTATTCTCTAATTATATGTATAATTCTTTTTAATAGTCCAATTAAATCTTATTTATATGTTTAGTTTATATGCAGGTGTTCTTTAATTATATATTCGTAATGTCACAATAATGTCTTTTCGATAGCTATTTATATGACTAGTTTATACTCTTCAAGGGATGGATTACAAAGTACTGCTTATAAACTTGAGAAATCACACTGTCTAAGGAAATTTTGTTTGTTTAATTTTTTGAGGAAATACAATTTTTAGCAAGTAAAAGATGAACAACAATAAGTCTTTATTAAAAATTTTGTCAACGTTGTAAGCAAATTTCTTCCATTATTATCTGTGGGGTAGGGAAAATGGTTAGTTTTGTTGTTAACGTTAGTGAAAATATTTTAGAAATTGTAGAAGAGTCAAAATAGATTGATGGATGGTTTTTCTTTTGATGTGTAGGTTTTTTTTTGAATGGGCTGTAGAAACTATTGATTGTTTTCATATTTTGGAGTGTTGTGCATACGATTTTTTATCGTTACCTACATGAATTATTCATAGCTTTTTATTATAGAAAAAACAAATAAGTAGAAATATGGTTGGACTATAGTAAATTATGATGTTGAAGGTTTGATAATCTTACAAAATCAAGATGTTCCATGCCATGAATAATTGTGTGCTTTTATGGAAATGTGTATGTATATATTCATAAGATAAGAGCATTCGATGGTAGGCCTATTTTGTAGCACTCCTCTAACCCTTTGATTTTCATCACATGGCCTGATTTAAATGATACTTGTTTTTCTCTCTTCGACATCATAGAAAAAACAAGTATATTATTGAATGCTTGTCATATATAATAATAATAATAATAATAATAATAATAATTTTCTTCTCAAGCAATTTTGGTGAATCATTATTTAGTTCATACAGTTCGTTAACAATGTAGTGTCTTTTATTTGTTACATATGATTTGATTTCTCTATAAGTTTGTCCCTTGGATTGTGTTGTTCTTTGATTGCTTTAGGTGATTCTTTCCATTATTTATATTGTTGTCAGCTCTTTTTCTTTGTAATTGAAGGCTGGTGATTTTAGGTCCTAGTTTTTTGCTAATGACTTTATGTTTACTTTTATAACATTTTTCTTCCATCGACACAAAAATGACATATAAAGTTGTCGATCATTGATGGTTACTAATTTATTTTTGTTGTTGTCGATTACAGTATTTGATACAATATTTATTGGGATTCATTCTTTATGCTAACTGTCAATCCGAACAGAGTTTTTAATAGTTAAACTAATTTGGCTGGGTTCATTTTTCCTGTATGGTGAAAACAAAGTTTAGTAGGGTTGGAAACATGCTAACTCGTTTAGCGATGCAGGTAGTCCTTTCTTATTTTATGTACATATAATGGATGTACATTCATATTGGCAATATAAATGTACATAAGATATGTTAGTTTGATCTTTTATGCATATATTTCAAATATGTATAGTTATTCAGAATTACATTTAAATATTCTGATACCTTTATAGTTAATATAATATCCATAATATCGGCAAAAGTTATTTTTTTTCCATAATTATAAAGTACACATATTAAATTTCATTTTTGAGTTCATTTGGAAATATCTCGAATGAAATAATTATATATTTGCATAATGAGCTCATTGTAAGTTACAAGTAACAAATTAACATGATAACTATTCACCGAATATAAAATGAGTAAAGGGAACTTCCCTTCTTGAAAACATGTTATATAAAAGAAAAAACCTCGTATTTTTAAGTTTCCATGAATAAATGTGAGATCATACAAGTTCACCCTGCTTTAGACATATTTCCCATGGGAACAATATCATATATATATATATATATACATATATATATATATATATATACATATATATATATATATATATATACATATATATATATATATATATATATATATATATATATATTAGTGCTCCTTTATTTCTATAATACTATTTTTTAATCTTATTCTACAAATTTTGGCACATAATAAAATCAAATATGATTGATTTTCTACTTTTTGGGTTTCATATATAGTAAGCAACTAAGCATACATTCTATTTATGTGACCAATTAAATGTCAATCCACTTGAGAGCACTAGTTTCATATTATTTTATGCATATCTTTTTTTCTATACCGTCTTTTTCAGGTGAATGAAATGAAACCTACCTGTTGATTTTTCATAACAAGTCGTTGGTAATTATATTATCTTTCACTCTAATTTGTAATTAAGTAATTTGTCAGATTTGTGAGTATAAATGTTCGTTCGTGGACAAGTGTAATATGTTAGCTAAAATTATTTATTAATATTCTATGTAAAGATCACAAAAAAGTGATCATGCTATATTCATTGATACATTCTTAAAACTTTTATTTTGAGAACTAAAATTTGAATGCATATATAATATATTGAGGTAATTTATGAAGATGGTTTAAAAATTATATGTTTAGGGTTTACATTAAATTACTTTGCTGCATCATTTGTTTGTATAATGGTTCATTGAAAACAATCATATATTACTTAATCAATCTTTTATGTGGATGAAAAGATATCTTACCACCTTTGTAGATAAGTTTTTCTTAGACTATAAATTGGAGAACTAAAACTAAAGTATGTCAAATTAAATTAATTTTCTTTGTAACAATCATTAATTGTAATAATAAATAAATTAGTCACTTGTAACCATTTTGATGAACGTAAGAGCAAAATTTAGTTCTCTTTTATTAAACTGGCATTTCTCCTAATTTCAGTAATTATATTAGTATATCTTTACATGGCATTCTTTCATGGTATTGTTTTGTGTAACCCTCATATTTCATTGAGTTGTCTGTATATTTTTAATTATCAAGAAATTCATTTGCAATTTTAACTAAAATTACTGCTAAAATTGATTTAGAACCGATGAAAGTTCAGTGTTTTTAGGTTTTCCCTTCTACCCATGTACTTAGATCTATAATGTTCAATTGTAAGTTTTATCTTATATATAATTCCTTGGTGTTTAAATAAGTCACTTCCTGTTAACATGAACAATAGACTCGTGTTTCCTTTTATATGTAGTAAGTTTTAATTGAACAATGTACATGCAGTATTTTGAAGGAATTGGAACTACTACATTGTCATGATAATCTTGGTAAGTTCAAAATGGAGAGTACTTTTGTTTGATGCTGATGATAATGACAATGATGATGTTGAAGATGGTGACAACGATGAGATTCAATGTTCAACCCGGTAACCAAGTATGTCTTACCCTCACAACTTTATTAATACTAAAAAATTAATGAAGTAACATTTGTTTGGTATATATTGTAGTTTATTATATTACTAATATTAAAAATATCGCAATAGCCTTTTTGTGAAGAAAAAAAAAAGTAAGTTCATGAAAATGCACAGTTGTTTTCTATCGAATGTGAGCCACAAATGGATTTTGTATATTTAATGTGTCTTTGAAAATTTTTAAGCTACACATTGTAATATTATCGTTTTTGAAAATGGAAATTATATTATTATTTTTAAATGGCAATTATATTAGTTAAAACTCATTTCACTACAACAAAAATACTCCATTACAACTGTAATCTTACAAGTGTCACAAAGTGCCAGTTGTAGTAGATGTATTCTACAGCTGTTTTATTTAGAAAGTCATTATACATATACATATACATACATATATATATATATATATATGTGTGTGTGTGTGTGTGTGTGTGTGTGTGTACACACACACATACTACGTGTGTGTGTTTTCAATAACTCTTTTATTTTACATGTTGTAATAGAGCCTATTGCAACAGTTCTTTTTTCTTTTTTGTCAGCTGTAAAAGATACCCATTTTTGACAACTTTTCTTTTTGTCAATTGTAAAAGATGCCAAGTAAAAGTTTTTTTGTTGGTTATAAGAAATGTTAGTTTTTAACAACTCTTTTTTTTCATTTGTAATAGATGTCTATTACAACTCTTTTTGTCAGTTGTAAAGATTTTTTACCAGCCCTTCTCCTTTGTCAATTATAATATGTCTATTAATTTTTTTCTTTTACCTATATAGTTATTATAATTAAATAATAATACTTAATAATTAGTAATTAATTAATTAGTTAGTAAAAAATACTATTAATAATTAATATGATTATTAAAAAATAACTAAACAATTAGTAAATATGAATTTACTTTTAACTAATAATTAATAAGTAATATTTAATATTTAATTTTTGATACTCCTTTACTAATAATTAAGTATTTATTTTTTTAAATATTAATATTTTATACGTAATATTTAATAATTAATTATTAATAATATCATTACTAAAGAATAATTGTTAATAAATACTTAATAGTAACCTGATAAATCAATAATTACTTTTAATAATTAACTTGTAAAAATTAATAATTAATAAATAGTAATTAGTTTCTAATTATTATTGTTAAAAATTTAATAAATAATAATTGATAATATTAACTTTCAGTAACTAATATTAAATTATAATTAAGATGTAATAAGCAATAATTAATTAAAAATAAGCAACAATTAGTAATGAATTTTTTCTTGTTAATTTAGTATTATTTATTTACTAATTACAAATTATAATTATATTTAATATTTTAGAAAGTTTAAAACTCGGAAATTTGTTAAAATAAATTTAAAGATATTCATAAAATTTGTAAACAAAATTTTGAAATTTTCATAAATTAAAATATTACCTAAATTTAAAGCTAATAAAATATTCAAATTTCATAAAACTCATAAACATTGAAATTTTTTAAAATCAGTAAGTACAAAAAATATGTTGTAAATTATTACTTCTTTAATGTTTTGAGGTTTTCTTTAGTAACAATCTTTTACTTGTATATACAAATATTATTTTGTTTTAAATAGCTAAAATTTTGGCTCTACCTCAACTTTTCCCCTCAAATTGAAAATTTCCTTTTTTTCGCACCATTTCAAACTTTCCCTCCAAATAATTTTTTTTGCCACTTCTGCTCGTTCAAATTTGGGATCAAACTCTGCCATGTTGCTCCCCATCAAGCATTATTTTTTAGCTTACATCTATTCTCACCTTGAATTTTACTTTCGACACCCCACAATTTTTTTTAAAAGTACACCCCGCGAATTACTTTTAGTCCCACTATTTATCTCAAAAATACAATCATCTTTCTTGCTTAAATTACAATCCACGATTAATGAGAATCAAACTCGCTTGTTCCAAGCATGATTAACTTGAAATCTACATTTGGCTCATGTGTCTATTTCAATAGATCCATGCTTGAGCTTAATGTCGTTATTTAATGAATCGTACGCAGTCGGAACGTGATTCTCTATACAACGTCTTGCTGGAACAAGATTGACATGAACTGCCTTTTGTTTTCCATGTTTCTTCAAAACAACCTTTTGTTTCCATGTTTATTCAAAATAGCGAGAGTCGTATAATCAAGTCAAAAACGATAAGCATCGTCGTCTCAGGTGGTTAAAGAATGGAAGGAGAATGAGTCATTAATTCGATTCTTTTGAACCCATTTGACATGATAATATGTTCATACTATAAAATTTGTATATTGTACCGAGTTTCAAAAAAATAAGTCAACAACTTTATTTTCATTGAGGGTAAAAAACAATGGGAAATGGGAATAGATGCATTCTAATTTTTTATTTATTGCCTTTATCCATCCGCTCGTTCCACTTGCACTTCCCCACCTCCGTTAAAATTAAAACCTTATCATCATCGTCTTCCCCATTTCTTTATTCTTACGTTCAGATCCAAATAAAAGCCAATTGCGCGGCTACTTTGTTCCCAATCAAAACAAAAACGAATCAAGTAAGTTCGCAATGCTTAAAAATAAAACTTTCATTGTCAAACTAATTACGCTGCCTGGAGCCGTCATGGTTCGGTCTGGGGTTCCCGCCTGAATTGCGTTGTGCATAATGGGATCTAGGTTTGTCTCGTTCACCTATGTCACGCAATGGCCATCAGACAAAATTTTAAGGAGTTCCTTCAGCATAGCTAATCCTTGGCTACAGTAGTTCAGGCTCGTTGTTTCATCTTATAGATTAGAAATGTTTCTGAGCACATGCATTTTATTTTCATGATCTTTTTAAAAAAAAAATAGTTTTTGCAAGTTTCGTTTGCCTATTTGCGTAGATTGCATTTACGAAGCCAATCTGTAGTTGGAAGTTTATTGTTAATATCTTTCAATGTTGCATGCGCCATTTTGGGTTATTACTTCTACTCCATACCACCAGAGACCATTGACATTCAGGACAGGATGTTCATATAGCATCCCAAACTCCACTAATAATAAATTCAGGATAGGACGTTCATATAGCTTCATCTCGCCATAAACAGATTTGCAGGTGCAGAAGCGGCTGAAGTAAATGCAACACTGTCATATGAAGCTAAACGCTCTGAATTTGACATGAAAAGAAGATGTATAGTACGGAAGCGCCTAGTCCCCGACAGAGACCAAATGTGGACACTACATATAATAAAGTGACTTGGGCATCAAATGCACAGAAGCAGACTTCAACTTTCTGGATCGTGTTATAATTGCTTCACAAAATCTCAATATCACCGCGCTCTCAAAATTTCAAAACTGTGTTGCCAGAGCTGCATGTCTACTTATGTAGCTATTGAAGTGAATTTTGATGTGCCAAAATACAATCAAAATTCCACGCTTAGATTCTACGTCCGTGTCAGAGAAGTTAATCAATATCCATTTAGTTTGTGTTCCACGTGGTTGGCGCACATTCCTAAATCTGAATCTAAACAACATTGGGATAGAGAAAGTCTCCCAGTTGCTTGTGGAAACTATAGATATGGCACAGCAAAATTCACACAGAACCTGGATATGTTCTCTTATGAAATTTCATGGGAGAAAGGAACAAAATGAAACACATATGATGTATATCCTAGAAAAAGTGAAATTTGGGCAGTCTTTAAAGGTTGGAATGATAGTTGGACTTCTAGTGTGATTAAAAATAACGGTTTTGAGTATGAGTTGGTAGAAGTTATTTCAGACTGTTCAGATGGACTTGATTTTTCAGTTGTACAGTTAGTCAAAGCAGAAGGATTCGTAAGCAATAGATGGTACATTTCAAATACCAATGTCGAAAATTCTTATGTTTTCTCATAGGGACCTTGCCTATAGATGTTCTAAAAACGAGAAAGAAGGTGTTGTTGAAGGTTCTTTCGAGCTTGGTTCTTCTTCTCTTCCTGAAAATTTGGAAATCAATCAAAGGAAGGTGGAAAGAATTTTTCTAGTCCAAACACAAAGACCATCTATGACTTTTTCGAACTTGATTCTGAATATGTGCACTAAAGGGTACAATAATGTGTGGAACTGGTCGTGTATATAGCAGCATTTGAGATGCTTTTTTAGGATATCTTATAAGTTGCATATAAGAATTGTTCTTCTTTTTTGAGAATCCAGCTACAGAAGATGGTTGCCCCTGTCTGATGATGCAAGTGAAAACGCATGTGTCCATTAAGAGCTCGGCTGTTGTCGAAGCTCCGGCTGCATTGCTTGAAGGTGTGCTTCTTCATGCTACTATTCATGCTAAAAAACTATGGCTTTTCCACTTGTGAACTAACAAAGGTGTGCTTCTTCATGCTACTATTCATGCTAAAAAACTATGGCGCTTCCACTTATGAACTAACAAACTCTACTCGTTTTTTTTTCCTCTCTTTTGGGTCTATAACAGGGAAGCTTTAGTTCTGATGATGAATCTGCACTAAAGTAAACAACGGTGACTCGAATGAGATTCAATGATCAACCCGAATATCCAACCAAGTTTCCAGATATGTATCTTCTTTGCTATTCTGATAGATGGTCCAGGCAACGGAAAATTTGTTGACAAAATAAGATCACGACTATATATTTCATCTGTAATTTGAATCTAGTCCTTGTCCCTGTCTACCACTGTAGGTTGTCACAACCACATTTACTTAGAAGAAGAAGAAGAGCTACAATTGAAAAACATATCAAGTTGATTCTGAGGACTAGCTAGGAAAGGATTTCCTACTATTGTAAATATTATTTTTGAATTAGTCAACATTTATATTTATCTGTTTTATCAAAAAATTCCAGTCCTCTTGTGTAAGTATTATTTGAATTGTTGAATCCATTTAAACGTTGTTGCATGACGATCACCATGAACATGCCAAATGAGTGAAATATAATGCAACCAAATGTGCATATAATTTACCTCTGGTTTTGGTAATGTATGGAAGTGATTTTGCAATTTCAGTGATTGTTCTAAAAGATATTGAAGTGCATATAATTGAAAACTGTGTCGCTAGAGATGCATGTCTACTTATGTAGCTACTGAAGTGAATATTTTGATGTGCCAAAATACAATCAAAATTCCAGGCCTCGACCTAATCAAAATTTCACAACATCATCGAATGTTTATCATAATGTGAAACAGGAGGTTCCGGTTTCGAAAAAAAAAGAAATTAAGAAAAGATATTGATGATTGTTCTAAAAGGGTTTTAAGTCTGAGTTAGTAGAAGTTATTTCAGATTGTTCAGATGGACCTGAGTTTTCAGTTGTACACTTAGTCAAAGCAGAAGGGTTCGTAAGCAATAGATGGTACATTTCAAATACCAATGTCGAAAATTCTTATGTTTTCTCATAGGGTTGTTGCCTATAGATGTTCTAAAATCAAGAAAGAAGGTGTTGTTGAAGGTTCTTTCGAGCTTTATTCTTCTTCTCTTCCTGAATTTTTTTGGAGATCAATCAAAGGAAGGCAGCAAGAAATTTTCTAGTCCAAGCATAAAGACCATCTATGAGTTTGCAAATGGTAGGTCCATTGTGAAATTCAATAGGAGGCAAATCTGGGCAATATACAGCAATGTGGACCGATATTCCAAGTTCTACGTCAAAATAAGGAAGGTTGATTGTGACCGTAACATAATAACGGCATTGTATGTCGACCATCAAAATAGTACTGGGCCATATCACATAATATGATTATGGAATTTTCTCATCAAATATCTGCTTTTAAACTAACAGATGAATTATGTGGTGCATTGCGCGATTGCTGGGAACTCGATTCTGCATATGTGCCATAAAGGTTACGATGGTTTTTGCTAATAGTAAACATTGGCAAAGGGTACGATATTTTTTTACTAAAATTCCATATTTGCACCCAGGTGATGTTAGGGTACTTGAAGGCTGAAGCAACTGATGTGCCGAAATTGAAGCATCTTGTGAACTATTTGGTTTTTCCTCAAAAGGGAGGTAGACCGCATCCGAATGAGGCTAGTGGAAGAGGCTTTGATGGCGATTTGTATTTTGTTATGTAACATACCGTCTTTCGTCCACTTCAAGCTGGTAATTAAACCAACTCAAACCGTTCGAAATGGCATAATGTTATTAGCTTCTGAGGTAAATAGAATAAATCACAGAATCACAGACATAGAAAACAGAATATCTCGCAGCGGAATAAATAAATTATACAATAGTAGTTCATGAAGCTACTAAATAAAAATCAAATTTATACATACTATCAGAGTTACAAAATTAAATACAGCGGAAGTCTAAATACAAGAATTTCTAATACAAAGGAGAAATAGCCAGAATCAACAGGTAGAGATGATATCTTCAATAGTCTCCAGCTTCAGAAGGTGAAATCTCAACACTGCATTACTCGATCTGACCCGAGCAATAATGCAAAACAAAATAACTCGGATCAGACTAACATTCTTATGGAAGTAAATCAACTCAAATGAAATGTTCAATAAAATGCAATCAGTGACGTAAAGGATGTTTGGGATCATCATCCTCTAAGGATCCGTCAAACTAATATCATATAATATAATACGCTATTATAATAGTGGCTATGGTTAAATATAACATATTAAAATAGCGTAAGCGGGATTACATTTTTACCCTTACACTGTTTATAAACATTGTCGTAAACATTGCACATAAAACACCAGTAAAGGTCGGTGGATAGTGATGCGCCGCTATACGACAACGTCAAAGCAAAATTGTAGGAAGCTCGATCAGGATAATATGACAAGGCACACGAGGAATACCCACGGTAGGATTCTACCGTGCACGCCCGGACCGGTGGTAACGCATAGCCGCAACTACCGCCCAACTCGAACAACACTCCCATAATCAAGGGTGCCCACCAATCAAATCACAAAGTAATAGATATAGTTCGAAGAAGTGTGTCTGATGGAGGTGCGACCTCACTTAATCACGGTATAGCACCTGTTTTAGTCATTTTAATTATGACCCGAAGGTCAAGGCTATCCATCAACGTTCTCTTTCTTCAATCCAGTAATCGCCACCAAACCATCCTACTTCATTCTGAAACTCCACCGCGTACACAGTTGTTAAAGTGGTTTTCGGTATTGGCAGAGAGTATGACAATATCCGATCCCGGTCTCTTTAACAACTAAACGTTTACATTTTTCACACCGTGGCCATTTTAATAAAATCATATCTTGAAATAAATTGATTTAAGAAATTTCTTTAATTCAAACCAAACAGTTTATGAATCAATTTCATATATAAAATTATATATATACCGATTCATATTCAGTTACTTAAAATCGAATTCACTTCATATCAAATATAAATTAAAAAAAAAATCAGTTTACACAATTTACGTTCATTTCTTATAAAAGTTCATAATTTAAATCAATTCAAATTCGCATTCAGTTGATTTAAAATCAAATTCATTCCTTAATTAGGAAATTCAATTTCAAAACAAGTTCACAATTCAAGTTCACCTCTTAAGTCTGAATTAATTTCAAATTCAAATTCTCATCTTACATGAGTTCATTTATTAAACCAATATCGTTATATAAATTCAAATCTTTAAACCTCGAATTTAAATCGAAAAATCAAAACTTATCCACCTACTGAGTTTATTATTAAATTTTATAAAATGTATATAAAATAAGCATTGAAAATATTATTTATAAATTATAAATTTATATAGAAAATAACTTTATAAACATATATAGGTTTAAATTAACTTATAAATATGTTTAAAAAGAATAATTTATTATAATATATTAATTTAAAGTTAAAAATACATATATGATTAAATTATATAGTTTAAAATAAATAAATTATAAGTAAAACCTTAAATAAGCATTTAAATACATTTTTACTCATAAAATCATTTTAAAACATATAATTTATAATTTACAAAATTTTAGTATAAATCCTATAAAATATAAATATAAAATATAAGATCTTAAATTAATATTATTACAATCAAATTTTCCAAATCATTTTAATTCAAAAACATGACCAACGATGTCCGTATAAAATTTTCTATCCTATGGTCAAGTGATACGGATATTTATCATTTCAACCCGCAATTCATAAAATTTCTACAGGTTTATCATTTCAACCCGCAATCCCAAATTCAGTAAAAATCATTCAGGTCTATCATTTCAACCCATAACGATTTCTCCCTAATCTAATGTCCGTTCGGGTATGTATCATTTCAACCCTTAGTGATTTTCCTAAACTAGGGGTGTCTACAACATAACAAATCATCACATATCATCAATCACATCATAGTCATATAAAATCAGTGTACATACATGTCATATGAATATCGTGTCACATATGAAAGTGTATATTTTAAACAAGCAATTTCTACTGACAATCCTATACATTTCATAACAGTTCATTTAGTTGATCTAACATCTATGAAGTAATGTGAGTCAGGTATGAGATAAACTCACTTTTTGTGGTATAGATTGGAGACAGCAGACGAATTGACATAGAACGAAACACCGACTTCCAGGCACAATTCAGCATGGATTAGAACTCGATAACCACTCAATATTATATTTCATTAAGAAGAGGAAATTTTTCAGCAAAGATCAAAGAAGAAGGAGGTTGACTTTCTCATAACCCGACATGAAAATCAGCACAGCAAACAAGAACTGATTTCAGGCGCAAAGGCTCCTAACAAGGCTTATAGTAGTATGGAAAAACACCATCATGTACTCAGCAAACAGTGACATAAAATTCACGTTTTCTTTTTAAACCACACAACACAAGTTTAAACATACCCAAAAAAATACATGCCTCCCCAGAATTCGAAAATAGGAAGGCAACACAACAACATGTCATGCTACAGGAAACACACATGAATCTCAGTAACTGTTTAAAACTTTGAACGCAAATTTATATATATATATATATATATATATATATATATATATATATACAAATAAGACACGCACGCTACTCACGCAGACACCACGCCTCAGCCCAGTCGCACATGCTGATAGGGAAGAAGAGGAGGAATATCAAGATGGACAGACATGGTTCGGGCATCAAGGGATGAACGAAGGCGGCATCCTGAAGTAGGAGACGGTCGGTTGCTAAGGGAGGGGTCGGAAATGTCACAGCAAAACACATGGGTCCTAGGGATGAAAACGCGTTCGGGTATTGAGTTAACGGGTCGGGTTTGGAAGGCTAACAGGTCGGATTTGGAGGGTGGTTGCAGGTGGACCTAGAGGTGGAGGTGTGACAAGCATAGGCGATGTAGATGAACAACATGGTAAAATAAAATAAAGTAATGGGTCTTTGTACTAAAATGAAGACAGGTTTGGAAAGATGAACATGCTTCACAGCATAATAGAAAATATGAGAAGAAAGAAATAGAGAAATGGAGAGGAGGATGGTGCTACAGGTTATGCAATATATAAAGGCATGGATTTTGGAATATTTTTGTGGCTTATTCAGGTGTTGGCTTCATTTGTTTGCAAGAGAACGATGTTACAGAGAAGATAAGAGAAAAAAAATAAGGAAGATGTCAAGAAAGAAGGTGGGATGAGTTATATGCATGAAAAATGAAAAGAATTAACGCATGTATTACTTGGATGGTTTGGAAAGTAATGTATGCTTTAAAAATGGAATAGGTGGCGCATGCATGAATAAAATGAATGAATGCAAGAAAATGAATGAATGCAAATGGAAAGTTATTGAAAACAAAACGTGAAGGGTGGTGAATTGCATTGAATGCGGACGACAAATGCATATATCTAGTTGGAACATGAATGGATTTTAAAGAGGGAATTAAATTTATTTTCTGAAAAATCCGGGGAACAAAAATAAGTAAATAAAAGAAAAGGAATGGTTTAAAAGGGAAGAATGAAATATAACAAACGGAAGAGCATTGGAAACAAAGCAGACGTGCATGTTAGATGAAAAGTACACTTGCTCATTTGGAAGACAAAAGGAATGCATGCATGTAAATAAAAGTGGAAACATGCATGCCCTTGTAAATAAAATGAACGCATGGAACAAATGTCAATGCATGTATTTTAGAAGTGTCCACTTACATAAAAAAAAACTAAACGGATGAGTTATAAAAGTGAAATGACAGGTTTTGCAGACCCAAAATATCTAGAAAAATGTGCTGAATTCAAATAGGGACACGTTGAACTCAAATGGCTTTGTTTCAAAAATGAACTGTGCAAGGTTTTTCGCAATTACATTGCGAACCGAGCACCTAAACTGACAAATGAATATATATCGGAAATCAGCTCGATGAGACGGTCGCAACGATATACAGTTTGCAGTGTCAGGATGCACCGTTCAAAAAGACATTACGGACCGCTTTTAAAAGGAAAAATGACACGATAAAACAATCAAACGAGGATCAAAATGTTCGAAATTTGCGAAACGAATTTTACCGTTGGATTCGTGACAACGAATAGAATATATTTCATGTTTGTCTGAACTGGTTTCAGAGAGATTTTACGGTCGCTAAAATTTGAACTGTTAGGCGCATCTTTGCACTGAAAATGCGCGATCGACAAACATTCCAATTATTCAACGAATTTTTCATTACTGCTACATCTCACTATACGTATTTCAAATACCAAATTCCCGTTACCAAAAACTATAAAAAAATATTTAAAAATAAAAATTCAATTTAAAGCAGAATTTAAATCGTTAAAAATAGCGGGATGTTACAGTCTCCCCCACTTAAAACTTTTCGTCCTCGAAAAGGAACGAGGTAGAGAAATAGTAATTAAATAACTAATATTTAAACCAGATGGTTCATATTTATCGACATACATATATATAAAATTTTGAAATATGTGTAAATCAAAAATTAAAATATTTTCAAACCTATGTTATCTATATTTAACTTATAAAACTTGTCAAATTCCATAAGTTTAATATATAAACATCACAAAATAAAATCTTTATAAACCGATTTGAATTTTCAAATTCCTTTATATATATATATATATATACATATATATACATTTATAAACAATAGCGATATAGATTTCAATCAAGAGAAATCATTTTCTTATAAAATTTATATAAAATATATGGTTTATAAAAAAATCTTAAAGTATAAACATCAAATCTTTTAAAAATATAGGTTTTACCAAACATAATGTTATTTACAACTATATATCAAAATTATATCAAGAAAATATCAATTTCAAACCAATATTCAATTAGAATGAACTCGCTAGAAAATTTATACGCTCCTTCTACTTTCTATCTTGTTAGTGACAAGGATAAATTATAGAAATCAAGTTGAAAGCTGAACGAATGAAAGAACCTAAGCAAAGAGGATATACGAAGGAAGATGGATTCGAATGGAAAAGAAATTTCAGAAAAGGATTCAGATGTTAAACGAAATTTTATATACGAAAATATTTGTATTAAAACATTTAGAAACCATTAAAAAATATTTATACTTTCAAAATACGCTCTCTCTCAAGAAGGATTCTGCGATTGATTCTATTCATTCTAGGGTATCACTACCCTATCTCTAATGAGCTTTTTTCCCATAAGCTAAAGCTTTGAAAAACCAAAGCTCTGATACCAAATGTAACGGCCCTAGGCTTTGCAACCATCAGGCAGTGGGCTAACCTCCGACCGTGACATACAGTGATACCTCAGAACTAATTTTACGGCCAGCCTCTCGACTGCAACAACCAACCCAATCTTCCCATTGGGACATGTAGGGGTAAGAGTCTCCTGCTCGCCACCAAATAGCCAAGTGAGAACCCCCTATCATGTTCTCTAACCAGCAAACCTAAGCAAAGAGTATGACAATATCCGATCCCGGTCTCTTTAACAACAAAACGTTTACATTTTCCACACCGTGACCATTTTAATAAAATCATATCTTGAAATAAATTGATTTAAGAAATTTATTTAATTCAAACCAAACAGTTTATGAATCAATTTCATATATAAAATTATATATATACCGATTCATATTCAGTTACTTAAAATCGAATTCACTTCATATCAAATATAAATTCAAAAAAAATCAATTTACACAATTTACGTTCATTTCCTATAAAAGTTCATAATTTAAATCAATTCAAATTCGCATTCAGTTGATTTAAAATCAAATTCATTCCTTAATTAGGAAATTCAATTTCAAAACAAGTTCACAATTCAAGTTCACCTCTTAAGTCCGAATTAATTTCAAATTCAAATTCTCATCTTACATGATATCGTTATATAAATTCAAATCTTTAAACCTTGAATTTAAATCAAAAAATCAAAACTTATCCACCTACTGAGTTTATTATTAAAGTTTATAAAATATATATAAAATAAGCATTGAAAATATTATTTATAAATTATAAATTTATATAGAAAATAACTTTATAAACATATATAGGTTTAAATTAACTTATAAATATGTTTAAAAAGAATAATTTATTATAATATATTAATTTAAAGTTAAAAATACATATATGATTAAATTATATAGTTTAAAATAAATAAATTATAAGTAAAACCTTAAATAAGCATTTAAATACATTTTTACTCATAAAATCATTTTAAAACATATAATTTATAATTTACAAAATTTAAGTACAAATCCTATAAAATATAAATATAAAATATAAGATCTTAAATTAATATTATTACAATCAAATTTTCCAAATCATTTTAATTCAAAAACATGACCAACGATGTCCGTATAAAATTTTCTATCCTATGGTCAAGTGATACGGATATTTATCATTTCAACCCGCAATTCATAAAATTTCTACAGGTTTATCATTTCAACCCGCAATCCCAAATTCAGTAAAAATCATTCAGGTCTATCATTTCAACCCATAACGATTTTTCCCTAATCTAATGTCCATTCGGGTATGTATCATTTCAACCCTTAGTGATTTTCCTAAACTAGGGGTGTCTACAACATAACAAATCATCACATATCATCAATCACATCATAGTCATATAAAATCAGTGTACATACATGTCATATGAATATCGTGTCACATATGAAAGTGTATATTTTAAACAAGCAATTTCTACTGACAGTCCTATACATTTCATAACAGTTCATTTAGTTGATCTAACATCTATGAAGTAATGTGAGTCAGGTGTGAGATAAACTCACTTTTTGTGGTATAGATTGGAGACAGCAGACTAATTGACATAGAACGAAACACCGACTTCCAGGCACAATTCAGCATGGATTAGAACTCGATAACCACTCAATATTATATTTCATTAAGAAGAGGAAATTTTTCAGCAAAGATCAAAGAAGAAGGAGGTGGATTTTCTCATAACCCGACATGAAAATCAGCACAGCAAACAAGAACTGATTTCAGGCGCAAAGGCTCCTAACAAAGCTTATAGTAGTATGGAAAATCACCATCATGTACTCAGCAAACAGTGACATAAAATTCACATTTTCTTTTTAAACCACACAACACAAGTTTAAACATACCCAAAAAAATACACGCCTCCCCAGAATTCGAAAATAGGAAGGCAACACAACATGTCATGCTACAGGAAACGCACATGAATCTCAGTAACTGTTTAAAACTTTGAACGCAATTATATATATATATATATATATATATATATATATATATATATATATATACACACACACACACACAAACAAGACACGCACGCTACTCACGCAGACACCACGCCTCATCCCAGTCGCACATGCTGATAGGGAAGAAGAGGAGGAATATCAAGATGGACAGACATGGTTCGGGCATCAAGAGATGAACGAAGGCGGCATGCTGAAGTAGGAGACGGTCGGTTGCTAAGGGAGGGGTCGGAAATGTCACAGCAAAACACATGGGTCCTAGGGATGAAAACGCGTTTGGGTATTGAGTTAACGGGTCGGGTTTGGAAGGCTAACAGGTCGGATTTGGAGGGTGGTTGCAGGTGGACCTAGAGGTGGAGGTGTGACAAGCATAGGCGATGTAGATGAACAACATGGTAAAATAAAATAAAGTAATGGGTCTTTGTACTAAAATGAAGACAGGTTTGGAAAGATGAACATGCTTCACAGCATAATAGAAAATATGAGAAGAAAGAAATAGAGAAATGGAGAGGAGGATGGTGCTACAGGTTATGCAATATATAAAGGCATGACGTTTGGAATATTTTTGTGGCTTATTCAGGTGTTGGCTTCATTTGTTTGCAAGAGAACGATGTTACAGAGAAGATAAGAGAAAAAAAAAAGGAAGATGTCAAGAAAGAAGGTGGGATGAGTTATATGCATGAATAATGAAAAGAAGTAACGCATGTATTAATTGGATGGTTTGGAAAGTAATGTATGCTTTAAAAATGGAATAGGTGGCGCATGCATGAATAAAATGAATGAATGCAAGAAAATGAATGAATGCAAATAGGGGTGAGCATTATTCGGTTAAACCAAATAAACCAACCGAACCAATTTATTTTGGTCGGTTTGGTTCGGTTTTGAAATTAAATCGGTTTGTAATCGGCCCGAAAAAATATTAAGTTCGGTTATCGGTTTAACCAAATTAACCGAATTTTTACTATATTTTCAAAATTATTTGTATTATAATAAATATTTTAGGTTAGTTTAGTTATTTAAGTAAATATTAATCATCACCTATGTGTCAAAATTAATACTAAAAGGCATAACAATCAAAAATATTAATACTGTAATCATATATTTATAATTTGTTTCAAGTTATAGTGATATTTCAAACAAAAAGTGTAAAACATTTTTAGTTCGGTTTAATCGGATAACCAACCGAACCAACCAAACTTAATTTGGTTGGTTTGGTTTGGTTTTCATTCTTATTGGTTTTAGTTTGGTTTGACAAATTTATTATTGGATAAACCAAACCAACCAAACACTCACCCCTAAATGCAAATGGAAAGTTATTGGAAACAGAACGTAAAGGGTGGTGAATTGCATTGAATGCGGACGACAAATGCATGTATCTAGTTGGAACATGAATGGATTTTAAAGAGGGAATTAA
This sequence comes from Allium sativum, assembly GCA_030737875.1. NCBI lineage: Eukaryota > Viridiplantae > Streptophyta > Magnoliopsida > Asparagales > Amaryllidaceae > Allium > Allium sativum. The sequence continues at coordinate 49,501,989 of CM060926.1, forward strand.
ATTTATTTTCTGAAAAAATCCGAGGAACAAAAATAAGTAAATAAAAGAAAAGGAATGGTTTAAAAGGGAAGAATGAAATATAACAAACGGAAGAGCATTGGAAATAAAGCACGTGCATGTTAGATGAAAAGTACACTTGCTCATTTGGAAGACAAAAGGAATGCATGCATGTAAATAAAAGTGGAAACATGCATGCCCTTGTAAATAAAATGAACGCATGGAACAAATGTCAATGCATGTATTTTAGAAGTGTCCACTTACAAAAAAAAAAAAAAAAAAAAAAAACTAAACGGATGAGTTACAAAAGTGAAATGACAGGTTTTGCAGACCCAAAATATCTAGAAAAATGTGCTGAATTCAAATAGGGACACGTTGAACTCAAATGACTTTGTTTCAAAAATGAACTGTGCAAGGTTTTTCGCAATTACATTGCGAACCGAGCACCGAAACTGACAAATGAATATATATCGGAAATCAGCTCGATGAGACGGTCGTAACGATATACAGTTTGCAGTGTCAGGATGCACCGTTCAAAAAGATATTACGGACCGCTTTTAAAAGGAAAAATGACACGATAAAACAATCAAACGAGGATCAAAATGTCCGAAATTTGCGAAACGAATTTTACCGTTGGATTCGTGACAACGAATAGAATATATTTCATGTTTGTCCGAACTGGTTTCAGAGAGATTTTACGGTCGCTAAAATTTGAACCGTTAGGCGCATCTTTGCACTGAAAATGCGCGATCGACAAACATTCCAATTTTTCAACGAATTTTTCACTACTGCTACATCTCACTATACGTATTTCAAATACCAAATTCCCGTTACCAAAAACTATAAAAAAATATTTAAAAATAAAAATTCAATTTAAAGCAGAATTTAAATCGTTAAAAATAGCGGGATGTTACATGTTACTTGGGATGGTAAAAGTAGTCGGCCTTCGATGGATTCTACTGCAGCTGAGGCCAAGGATGAGCCGCAACCCACTGTTCATTAAGTGAGTTATTGGCTTCTTTTTTTTCTTTCCTTTTTCTGTTTTCTCAAGAAAAACCTTATATTATGTCCTATTTAATTTTGTTTGGTTGATTGTAAATATTGTACATTACTCTCTTGTATATTTTATATTAACCATAGGATTAGAGTAAAATTGTCTGTATTGTATAGTGGAAATTAGATATAAGAAGTCCTAAAGTTGCAGCTGAAAATGACTTTTGACTTTTAAGTACTTATAAACTGAGGTCTGTCTGGGTCTATAACAGGGAAGCATGAGTTCTGATGATGAATCTACACTGAAGCAAACAGCGGTGATTCCAATGTGATTCAATGATCAACCCGAATATCCAACCAAGTTTCCAGATATGTATCTTATTTGCTATTCTCATAGATGGTCCAGGCAACTGAAATTTGCGCACAAAATAAGATCACACCATATATGTATACTTGACACAACCACATTTATTTGCAGAAGAAGAAGAGCTACAATTGAAAATATATCCAGTTGATTTTGAGGATTAGCATGGAAAGGATTTCCTACTGTTGTAATATTATTTTCAAATTAGTCAACATTTGTATTTATCTGTTTTATCAAAATTTTCTAGTCCTCTTGTGCAAGTATTATTTGAATTGTTGAATCCATTTGAATTGCCAAATGAGTGAAATATAATGCAACCAATTGTGCATATAATTTACCTCTGATTTTGATAATGTATGGGAGTGAATTTGCAATTTCAGTGACTGTTTAGGGGGAACGTTTCCTACTAGGCTACTTGTAGCATTCAAATTCAGTGACAAGATATATATGCATATTAAATATTATAGGCGCAACATATTTCACCTATTCTTCTTTTCTTTCCTGGTTGTCCCATGTCAGCTTCTGGCTTCTTTGATCATGCAAATCACTATTCAGACGCATTTGCTTTAAGAAAAAAAAAATAGTTCTTGTCTTACTTGGATAACTGAGGTTGATGTTTTGTGTCTACTCCAAATTCCTATTTCGAGAAGTCTTAGAATTGCAAACCAATTTACGATTTAGCGTAAAAAGCATCACAGTTGGACTCTGGAGGCAATCCATCCGTCGAATGATGTGATCAATTATGGAGGTTGTTCCACGTATTAGGAGAAATATGTTAGAACATTTGTTAAATTTCTTTTTAGAAATATTTATGAAAATAACCTGCTTGTTGAATAAAATTGTGCATGCATAGTTCCAGAATGTAATTTTAAACTTTTTCGCAAAACCATACGATTTGAAACTGTATGGTAACGCATTTATTTGAATGTATAAGATAAACATTTTTTCATTACCATATATTTTTATGTGTAGGTATAATTTATATTCTTTAGAATTATACATTCGTTGAAACAAGATAATAACCGACTAAATACAACAATCAATTAAATATATAATTATACTTTTTCTGAAGATACTATAATGTAAAAAATAAAAAATAAAATAAAAAAGTATAATATTTGAAAAGTTATGACAGTTAAATTGTATTTTCAAATATTGGATTAAGTGTCATTGCCAATAGATTTATCATGGTGGATTTCAATTATTTTTTCCATTAATTTGCACGAAATCTTTTATTTGCATTTATCAAAAATAAGTATTTGTCTATACTAATCAAAATTTAGTCGGACTAATCGAAGATGTTCAATTTATTTTAATTAATTTAATAAATTAAAACATTTATTTAATATCAATGTTTATATTATTTACTTATTGTCAAATTTAAAATTAATGAATCAAACTTCAATTTATTTATTATATAATTGTACCTATATTCACAATATTTGTATCATATACATATGAATGATGAAATTAGTAATTGTACCTATATTCACAATATTTGTATCGTACACACACATAGATTATAGATATAAATATATACTACGTGTATAAATAATAGGTGAATGGACAAATTATATACTTTTTAAGTTAACACTACACAATGACATCTTCTCCTAGAAACGTAAATCCTGATATGGCGGTTTTCTTCTGGACCGCCCATCTTTTCTCGCCTCGCATCGTACTTTCGCTCTATCCTCTTCCCTTTCATGACGTCCTCTCCGTCTATCTCAGGGCTGCCTTCCTCGACCCGCTCTGGACGAGCCTACACCATTAACGGTGCAAAACAATCCTCTCCTCCAAGATGTGGCTCGGTCGTCAATTTACCCAATTTGATTGAGTCTGCAATGATATCTACATTGAACCCCTTTTCTGCGCTCCAAGCTTCGCTCCAGAGTTCGGAGAATGGGGTTGTTTTAGCTTCTGGCCTGCTGGCTTCTGATACAATTTTTTGCTTTTCCTCTATCACACTAATGTTAGCATCTGTTTCTGATGCTACACAGTGGCAAGATTGTCAGACTTCTTCAAGGGGCCTTCACCAAATAAATCACCTTATCCCGAACTACTTCACCCAGAATTCAAAGCTCGATGCCGCACCTACTTTACCATCTTTCGAAGTCACATCACCGGGATCTAGGATTGCCCTTGTCGAACTATCAATATGAAGAAAAATGACGGAGGCTGCAACCAAACTGTGGCGGCGGCGATAGCGAAATCACCTTCTAAACAAGCTTCGCCTTCGAAATCACAATCGGAAAACCAGTCAGCGTTAGGGGTATTGACGGTAGATGATCTGCCGAAGACTGTCGTGTGGCGAATTGTAAAGGATAACTATCTGAGCTTGCAGAAGAAGGAGAAGATGTTTGGCAGAAGGTGTTTGTATTTTGGATTTGATATGCTGAGTGTTTCGTCGGCAGTGGAAGAGGGAGTTGTGAATTATTTGGTGAGCTGAGGGATGTGATTAGATTGTAGCAGTTTTGATAGTTGTAAATGATGGTGGGTTTTGATTGCTGACTCCGATATGGAGGCATTGCTGCCAGAAGTTTCTGGTATTGCAATTAAGGGCGAGAGGTGATTTGGTGTTGTAGGTTCTATTCCGTGAGAATGTAGTGAGCAAGAAATGGAGTTTGGTATTCGAAAGCTTGTAGGCTGGTGCTTGGTGATGAGGACCGAGGCAGGTAATTTTGAGATGGTGGTTGGCGGTTGTCATGTCTTAGGAGAATGTGAATGGAGCAGGTGGTTCAAGTTTTTAAGGGAGGAGGTGTTAAATGAATTTTAGGCAGTTTTAAGGTGAGGTGGTGATATCCAAAAGCAATATGGCTTTGCTAAAGTGAAGTGGCGGTTGTCTACTGTGTTTGTGAGGAGATTGCTGCGTATTTCAGAGCAGCAAGTGGTTGTTGCGAATTTTGTGTTTTGTGTGTGAAGTGGACTATGTGCTGTTGGAGCTGTGTGTTCAAAGGAAAATGTGATTTTGTTTTAGAGGACAGTTAGAGGAATGTTTTATTATTGTGTATGAAGGAGAATGATGGTAGTAAAGTTGAAGAGCTTGCAATGAAGTTGTTCTATGAAGGAAGTGTTGATATGAAGTTGAAGACGATGAAGAGTAGAATGTCGCTTATAGGGTTGGACATTTTTGAAGCGCTCGAGAACTGTTGATGATATGCCTAAGAGAATATAGGCATGCCTACATGCGAAGTAGGTTGAGCCAAGAAGATTTGATTGTGTCTCATCCAACAAAACAGTGAAGAAGAGTTGCGGTTCTCACTTGTTGGGAAGATGACAGATACAGCAGTATTAAGGGATGACTTGAGTGGAGAGGTCCGTGAATTCCTAAGAGAAAACCAAGAGTTATTTGTTGATGGGTTGAAGAGTGAATAAACAATCAACATGAAACAGTTGAGCATGTCCAACCATGAAGAGATGAAACTTGTGGCGGAAGTCGTCTTTGTATGACGATGAAAAAATTGAGAATCGTAGTTGTAAACTGAATATTAACACATTCAGTTTAAGGGAGGGTGTTACAGTTAACACATGTTTAAGAAGAAGTCTGACACATGTGTGCTATTTGTGTGGGGGAAGTGGTGTTGTGGTTATCTTAGTGGCTTAAGTTTAGGAGTAATTTATAATTTTATTATCTATGTATAGCTTTGTATTTTTTTATCTTCATTAAGAAATAACAATGTAGTTTTCTGTCCATTTACGTTTAAATCTCTCACCGTCTTCTCTGTGCAAAATCATAACAAAGATAAGGTTGACGTGGGTGATACACTCAATCCAATGGGTGAGTATTGTTGTTAAACCGGTTGAAAATTCTGGAATGGTTAGTGCTGAAAACGAACTAAATGCGAGCAATGTCTTGAATGGTCATTTAGGTGATTTGATTGGAGTTGTTCTAGTGTAGATTGCTGCAGCTAGCCCATCCCCTAAGTTGGTTTCCATGTTTGAATCGATGCCTAGAAATGTGGGTGAATTCACCCAATTCAGATTGAAATTGCCAACTCCCCTGTGGAAGTGCCAAATGATGTTATCCATGCTGGTTTCAACTTTTAGCCCGACTTCCTAGTTTTTTTTTTTGAGCTCTCCTCCAATTAAAGACGATGTCTATGATCATGTTTGCCGCTTTTGGAAGCTAAGAGGTGGTTTGCGTGTTAACTTTATCGACAATATGTACTACCTTAAATTCTCTAATTTAGAGGAGAGATGATGGGTACTAGGGTCTGAACCATCCATTTTAGTTGGAAGCCTTTTATAATCACATCTTGGTGTCCTTCTATCGATAGCTCTAGAGACCAGGTATTTTCTATTTCGTTTGGGCTCAATTTACTCACGTTCCATTAATCTTGCAATCTCTCTTGGATTTGAATTGGTTAGCTTGTCATATTGGCAAATTGAAATGTTTTGGTGCTAACACTGTAGAAAGAAGGAAACTTGCTTACGCTTAGGCTCTAATTAAGATTACCCCGAGAAAGCCTTTTCCTTCTACGATTGAGGTGCGTATTAAAGGCCTTACGGTAGTGATAGATGTTAGATATATTTGGAAGCCAGACTTATGCTCATTTTATCGCACTTCTAATCAAAGCGATAAAACATGTAATCAATTTTCTGTAGTTACTCCATTGCCTTTACCTGTTAAAGTTCCTCACCCTTGTCCTTCGATCAGAAATTGGGTTCCGAAACATGCGGTGCCGTCGACAGTTGCCCAACTTGTTACTGTACCAAGTCAAGAAACTACTGTTATTCCTGTAAAAGTTGTTACTTCTATTTCATGTTTGACATCCTATATAGAAATATAATGGAATACTCATGAGAAAGCGTGGATACACGAGCCATTCGATATGCGATGTGATCCTTCTGGTAAGGATTTTTATATGTTTGTTTATAATAATGAGAAGGAATTCAGACGACTACACTACTTCGACGATGGGAATGATCTTGTTCTCCATATTGATGGTTATTATGGAAGTAAGATCAAATTGTTCCTAGATGATGAAAGTTGGGATAGAAAGCTTATTTATTGTAAAGATTATGCTTGTTATGTCTCAAATCTTGCATCCATGTTCTTAGGTTACATGCATGTTAGCAGACTGATTCTTCTGGCTCCCAAAGCGAATCCTTTTCCAATGAAGAGGATTAGCATAAGATATTAGATGTTGAGACATATAGTCTATCTTCGTCTGTATATTTGCAGTGGTCTGGACACTATAAATCCATCTATAGTTGCTTTCGCTCATGTGCAATACACCTGTTTCTTATATAATAGTGGCATGGTTCACTATAAAGCCTGCTTACCATGCAAGAAAAATCCGTAATAAAGTATTTAAATGAAATTGAACATATAAATATGTAGCCATACACACACACACACACACACACACACACACACACACATATATATATATATATATTCAATCTTAGTTTTTAGCTATATATATGCATATATTAGAATTCAAAGTTCATTTTTTTTATTTTATCCAAAAGAATAAAAAAATTAACTATTGTGGCCAATAATGTATAAGATTTTTTTCATAAATAAGTCGGAACAAAAAACTATAGTATGAATATTGAAGTAAATTTAAAATTTGAAACTTGAAATTTTTTACTTAACGTTTAAAAGAAAATAAAAAATCATTAAATAAAAATAACTTTTTGTTTAATATATTTGTCCATATGTGTACAAATGTATATATATGATAAGTATTTTTTATATTCGAAAATGTAAGGCAAAAATGTAATTTTTTTTTGAAATCTTAAACTTAAAATATCAATGTTAAAGAATTTGATTTCGTTTAGTAAATAATCTTTAATTTTAATTACTAAAATTATTCTTTTATTTGCTACCGAAATATAATATTGTTGTTGAATCATGTTAATAATGTTCTTACATTTGTCCTACTTTATATATATACATTAATTATATATATACATACATATTCCTACACGATTAATAATTAAGGTAATACAAGTTAACCCCTTATTATATCTTTAATTATTATTTCAGCTTCGTAATTACTAGTAATTACCTTTCTAAGAATGTAGTATAATTTGTTATTATATTCTATAATTCCTAATCATTACGTTCAACAAGCAGTAGTCACTACGTTATTAATACTTTAATAATCAATAAATCAATAACACACACACACACATATAAGATCTTAAATTCAGATGATTGTTTCAAATCATTACTACAATAACTCACTTTTTATATTAATTAAAATAACAAACTCATTGAAAGCTCCAAATTCCAAATAAGAAGAGTTACCACCATAGCAAACAAAAGTTTATTTTTATTGTAATGGAATTGTACCAACTTATCCCATATTAACATACTAGATTCGCTTTTTCATCTAAAATAAATAAATCTTCGAATTTAGATCATTAATGTACTATTAAACTTCTATACATACAACCTTGGAGTGAGAAAGTAATATATATTTATTTAAGTGGAAATTAGATTAAAGGGCTTCTTATTTCAACATAATATGTTTTAAGGACAACACCATTGAATAATTATTCGAAGGATGATTTTCAAGTAAATGATAAATTCGTTTATCATTTTAAGTTATATAGTAAAATGATAAATTCATTTGTCATTATTTCAATATAATTGAAAATCACAAATTCATTTATCTTTTTCGTGGAAATTATCCTTAAAACTATTTTTTTCGAAGTATTTTCCTTAAAAATTCTTAATCTAAACTAGAAGCCCTTTAAGTAAACATCCCCTTTGTTTGATGTATAGAAATAGGCAGTGCAGTACGAACAATTAACTTCTTACTTTGCCCACCTTTCCAAAATTTATTTCACAAACACTCAAGCAAAGGTAAAATGGATAAGTTGTAAAGATTATAAATTACCTAATTCTAAACAATAAAATTGATTTTAATATATTAAAAATAAGACAAATGAAATTCCAAAAAAAATTAAAGGATTTATATTGTAACGACTTGTATTTTAACAATTGGGTATTTAAATATTAATCGTTTGTTGAGTGATGGTACCAATGGTTACTTTTTGGAGTGCAGGCCATTTATGTAAAATTGTCATTCCGGGGAATAGTGTTGGATTATGATGAAATTCATAATTTTGGGTAGTAGTGAGTTGTTACATGTCGTCAAGTTTCTTAGCGATTGGATGTACGGTTTGATTGCGTGAATTTAAAATACATGTCAATTTCTATATGGAATTGTATTTCTACAATTCAGATGTTAAAGGATAACTTCTATATATAATCGTATTTGGTCACAAAACTAGTTCATTTGTATTCAAAGGGCCTTTCTATATAGGAATCGACAGGCGACACGCCTCAATTGGAGATCGCGAGTTTTTGGGCCTTATATGTGAACTAATTAAGCAATTACCCTAAACAAAGTAATTTGATTGGCCCAACACTATTCACTTTACATGATTTCTCCACGCTACAGTAACTGATTGTTGTCCCTTTCAAAAATGGACGACCCTCAATGTCAATTATAGATGGTAAACAAGAGCTAATCGTCTATAGGGATGCTTCTGGGAAGCAGTTAGTGCGGTATTAATGCAGAAAGGAAAAGTATTTGCTTATGCAAGTAGGCAGTTGAAACAACATGAGAAGAAATATGCCACTCATGACCTGGAGTCAGTTGTATTCACCTTTAAGATTTGGAGACACCATCTATTGGGTGAAAAATTTGAGCTCTTTACTGATCATAAACAAATGAAGTATCTTTTTATCCAAAAGGATTTGAACATGAGGCAACAACGTTGGTAAGAGTTTCTAGCAGCATATGATCTGGGTATACTTTATGCTATGGGAAAAGCCAATGTTGTAGCGCATACTCTCAGCAGGAAGCATACTATTATTTCTCATCTAGTTGTTACACCCACCCTGATTGAAAAAATTTCTATCCAATAGAAGGTGATGAACTATTCGAAAAATATGCAGAAGGATTCAAGAGGGTGAAGTCTCAAACTTTAAAATTGATATCAAGGAGTTCTGAGATTGAAAAGTCGAATTTGCGTTCCGGATATCCCAAAGCTTAAAAGAGAAGTACTGGATGAGTGTCATAAGTCCAAACTCTGTATCCTTCCAGGAGTTCATAAAATGTATCGAGATTTGAAGCGCACATTTTGGTGGAAATCAATGAAGAGAGATATCTCGATATACGTCAGCAGGTGCCCAACTTGTCAATAGGTCAAAAGTGACCAGCAGAAGGTTGCTCGATTACTTCAACCACTAGAAATTCCTGAATGGAAGTAGGACTAGATATCAATGGATTTTACTGATGGTTTACCTCGAACCAAGAAAGGTAATGAAGGTATCTGGGTTATCGTTGATCGCCTGACAAAGAGCGCCCATTTTATTCCAGTAAGATCAACAAAAACAGTTGATAGTCTTGCTCAGTTGTATGTGAAAAAAGTAGTCCGACTACATTGGATACCCAGGAGTAATGCTAATGATCGAGATCCAATCTTTACTAGTATGTTCTGGGAAGCATTTCAGTCAGAATTGGGTACAATGTTGAGCCTTAGCATTGTTATCACCCCAAATGGACGGGCAGACTAAAAAAGTGAATCTTATTTTGGAAGACTTGCTGCAGGCTTGCATCCTTGATTTTAGAGGATCATGGGAAGATTACTTGCATCTCATGGAATTCTCTTATATCAATAGCTTCTAGACAAGTATTAAGATGTCACCTTTTGAAGTGTTTTATGGTCGACCTTGCAGGTCTTCCGTATGTTGGATTGATTCTGGAAACCAACTTGTATTAGGTCCGGACATAATCTGTGAGGCAGCAGATAAAGTAGACTTTAACAAGAAGAAGTTGAAAGCGGCGCAATAGGCAGATTCTAGAAGAAGGGATTTGCAATTTGCAGTAGGAGATCTAGTATTTTTTAAAGTTTCTCCACTAAGAGGAGTTATCTGATGTGGGAAAACTAGGAAATTATCACCTAAGTATATTGGTCCATTCCCGATATTGTAAAGAATTGGAACCCCAGCTTACATGACTCAGATACCAGAATGATTATCCGGAGTGCATAATGTTTTTCACATTTCCCATCTTCAAAAATATGTACATGATCCTGATTTAGTTGTTGAGGATGCAACACAACAGGACTTGGAAATCACACCAAGTTTAGCAGTTCCAAGTCTTTGAAGATACTTGGCAAAGAAATAAAGGAACTGAGAAATAAAAAGGTAAAACTAGTCAAATTGCAATGGTGCGAAGATCCAAGGGACTGTACATAAGAGACAGAGGACAGTATTAGAAAGTCTTATCCCAGATGCAGAGTAGATATCTTGGAGTAGCTCGTTTGAGAGGTAAACTCACTTCTTAGATATCGTTTCTATTCATCCTTACTTTCATCCTAATTTCGAGGACAAAATTCTTTTAGGTGGGGGTGATTGTAATGACCAGAAATTATGGAACTAATTTTAAAAATCCAAGTTTAAATAAATTGTGACAACCCTCCTTTTCTAAATAATCCAAGTTGACAATAAAACCACACATGTCCAACTTGAACTATTCAAAATATGACAGATAATCAATTTGGGGTGTATAATAGAATCTATACATAGAATCACATATACAGAATAACACAGAATCTCGCAGCGGAAATGAAATAATATACATAAGCAATTCATGAAGCTACTTAAACAGTTACAATTTAATTATACAATATAGCGACTCATAAAGTTCGCAAATACAAGCCAAACAGAAATAGGAACTAATACTGGATAGGATGGAGTCTTCGACTAGGTCTTCGGCTCCAAATGAAGTGCTCCTCGAGAACACTGCAATACTCAGTCTGACCCGAGCGAAATGAGAAAAACACAAAACACTCGAGTCAGGTCTAAACATTCTAATGTGATTAGATCTAAACTCAAATGCAAATAACTCAAGAGATGTTACGGTATTTTCCATCTCTTAAGGATCCATTAAACTATCTATATATAGTATGATACGCTATTATATGTAATGTCTATTAGTAATATAAAATATTTAAAAATAGCGTTAAGGCTCTACATTGATCCCCATTAACACGTTTTTAAACAATGTGGTCTATACAGGTCCTGTAACACAACCAGTAGAACGTCGGTAGCCAGTGAGTCCCCTATAGGCACATGTTAAATAGAAACTCGTAGTGGTCGCGCATAAGGATAAAACGTATGACAAGGCACATGAGGCAATGCCCTAGGTTGGATACTACCAATTTGCTTGATCAGGACTGATGGTAACCCCTAACGGCCCACCGCAACACAACACTTCCAAAATCAAGGCTGATCACCAAATAACAAAAATAGAATACACGAAGAAGTGTGTCTGCTAGAGGTAGCTAGCCCCAATGGTCCGACACGGCTCCTGTTTTAGTCATTTCAAATTTGACACAAGTGTCGGTCATCCATTATCGTTCACTTTCTTCAATCCAGCAACGTACATAAAAAACAACCACTTCATTCCGGATCATCACTTCATGAACGTAGTTGTCAAAGTGGTTCCAGTATCGACAAAGAATGTGTCCAGAACTGGCTCCGGTCTCTTTGAAAACTAACGTCGTTCAATTTTCATTTATTAGTTTGTCGAATAGATCAAACATAATTTGTATTTCAACCTCCTTATATATCTTGAACTACTAAATATTCCACTTTGAAATATTAACGGTATTTTGTCGTTTACAATTATACACTTAACTTCGTGTCTAATTCCAAAGTTTTAAATTAATAAACTAAAGCTGTATTTTTCTTTTTATAAGATTTACAATTTCCAAATATTGAATATTTCTTAAGTTCACTTTCAAATTTCATAATTTTACTTCATTTAACTAAATTGTTTTTCTCAACTAAATTTGTATCCAAGATTTACAATTTCAAAATTTATTTCCTTAAATATTTAGGCTAACATTTTTTTTAAAATAAGAGATTCAACAATGGTTATTTTAATAAGTTTAAATAAAATTTAAATCACTTATATTTTCATTTATCAATTTTAATCAAATTTTCATGTATAAAATTTAAACCAAAGTTTAATCTTCGAAATTTGAAACAATTCTATTTTTTATCAAAATGCGAATTCGAAATTTGAAATAGTATAGTGAAATATAGCAGCTGTGAAAATTTCGTCGAAAAATTTGAATGTCGTCGGTCGCGCAAATTTCAGTGCAAAACTGCGCATAATAGTTCAAATTTTAGCGATTTTAAAATCTCTTCAAAACAAGTTTGGACAAACATGAAAAATATTCTTTTCGTAGACAGTAATCCAACGACAGAATTTGTTTCGCAAAATCGGATGTTTTGACCTCCGTTTCACATCTGCATTTTTACATCAAAGGGGTCCGTAACGCGTTTTTGAACGGAGCATGCAGACACTGCAAATTATATACCGTTGTGTCCGTATCGTCGCGCTGATTATCGAAACATATTCATTTGTCGGTTTCAGTGTTCGGTTCGCGATGAAACTGCGAAAATGCTTGCACATTTCATTTTTAAAATAGAGTCATTTGAGTTCGATGTGTCCTTTTTACGATCTTACATACCTTTCTAAATATTTTATCCTTGCGATGTGTTCTATTATATTTTATCCTTGCGATGTGAGTTTACGTCAGGTTCAGTGATTGTTACCTTGCCTTAATGATCGTCCATAGCTGCCTGGCACACCTTTCGGCGCATTAATCCTCTTGTTTAGTGCAGGGGTTATGGGAGGCCGTCACATATGCACGCTCATGACTCCGCTGACCCTATGTGAACCTATTACTATCCAGTTCAGTAAAGCGTTCCCTGGCCCCTACCTATTGCGAGGACTCCTCTAATAAGATACAAACAGGGATACTGACTGATATGGGTTCCAAATAGCAGATTGACACAAGCCAAACCCCCTAAGCTTGTGCCCCTCAAAATAGGATTTAAGAGTCCCCAAAACCCAATACAACAACAGAATGAGGGACCTCTTAGCTTATTCATACTCATGTTTAACCTAACAGGTTTAGGTTTACTAATAAGCGTGCATGTCATTTTGTGTACAACCCTACCCAAAGCACCTGCCTAGATGTATACAATTCCCACAACATTTCAGTTTATTAACCTACATCTGGTACTTACCCTATTCTAACATGTCATTTACTTAATGTCTGTTTTAAGTAAAATCTAACATGTCCATTTCATATGCATATTATTCATTAACTATGTTCCCAAGTTACTACATATACAGGTTAATGCATATTATCCATTTACAAGTATAAACACATTGTCCCTTTTTATCAGTTTACAACAAGTCTAAACGTGTGTATATTATCCTTTTTCCTAAAATTATAGTTAATCAGCCCCAAAATAACATGCCTATATTCATCTTGTTATGTCATTCATTATTGCCCCAATTATACGCACACTCAAATCGGGTATAGCCTAGGCTTAGCGTAAAATAAAACAGGAAACAGAGGAATAAGAATAGAATCAAATCATATAGGCATATAAGAAAGACTGGAAATAAACATAAAACATAGAAATAGGAAAAAAGAAGATAGATACATAATACTTGTTAATTATCCAACAATACAGGCCTATGACTACAACATAAGTGTTTAACTTGTATAACGTCAACACTATAAATCCTAAGACAATTTTATTTAACTGTCATGTTTAAAGTCTAAGAAACCAAATCTGTAAATGACAAGAATTCACAGTGGGTCTTGGCGAAGAAGAGAATAAATCTCTTATATATATAACTATGCCGCAGAAAAAGTCCAAGTCCAATCCAAGTTGTATGTATGCAACTCCTAATGTTGTCTCTGTTTGATCCAATCCTCAGCAGCGTTCTCTTATTATATGTTTATATTTTTAGAATAGATTTACAGAGGGAGAGGTATGAAGAAATGGTGTAAATCAGAAGAAGCCACATATTTATAGATTCATAGAGTCAACCTCAGCCTTTAGATCCTGGGTTTTAAATCCAAACTGTACAACTCATGCTGAGTCAGTAATGAACGTAGTCCAAAAATCGTCCAAAATTGAAGTACGAATCTTCCCAGATCTGTTGTGGGTCGATCCACCTACCCCTTTGGTCGACCCAGCCCCCCTTTGGTCGACCCGGGCTGAGAGTGGGTCATCCCTCAACGGGCTTGTTTCCTGCTCGTTTTCCCGCCTCGTTTCATTTTGATTTTCTGGAATTATTTTAGTAGTATGTTTATATATATGACCCTTATACGTATCCAAACTTCTAATGTCCATAACTTCTTCATACGTTATCTGTTTTACGTGGGATCTATTTGAACCAGAATTCCAAGACGAACTCAAAGGTAATGTCGATTTCACTTTATTTTGAATTTAATTAAGTTATTCCTAATTCATTATCTTAAGGTATGGTTATAGTGCATTAAATTTTGAGTGTTACAAGTGGTATTCATTCAAAGTCTGATGGTTCCCTTAGACTATGCGTAGACTATCAAGATCTCAATAAGAAAACTCTCAAAGATAAGTACCTTCTTCATCGTATTGATGATTTGCTAGATTGTTTAAGTGGAGCTCGAGTATTTTCAAAGATGGATCTAGCTACCAGGTTTCATCAGTTAAGAATTATAGAAGAATGCATTCCTTTACCCACTTTCATGGAACCTGACTTATTTTACGAATGGTTAACGATGCCCTTCGGACTATGTAACGCCCCTGCTTACTTTGTAGACTTGATGAGCTGGGTGGTTCGAGAGGTAATAAACAAATTCGTGCTAGTCTTTATTGACGATATTCTTATCTTCTCTAAGACAGAGGAAGAGCACACGAAGCATTTGGAAATGATCCTCGAAATTCTAAAAAACAATGTATTAAAGGCCAAATTTTCCAAATGTCATTTCTGTAAGAAAGAAGTGAAGTTTCTTGAACATATGGTGTCAAAGGATGGAATCTTAGTAGATCCGAGTAAAATTGTTGCCATCCAAAGTTGGAAGCAACCGAGAACCCCTACAGAAGTCAGAAGCTTTCTTGGGTTGGCCAGTTACTATAGGAATTTTGTAAAGGATTTTTCAAAATTATTTAGCCCTCTAACGAAGCAAACCAAAAAACTTGGTAGATTTGTTTGGACTGCTAAATGCGAGAATATTTCCAGGAATTGAAAACGAGGTTAACCACTGCCCCGGTCCAAACAATTATAGATGGCAACCAGGAGTTAATCGTCTTTATGAAAGCTTCTGGAGAAGGAGTTAGTGAGGTATCAATGTAGAAAGGAAAAGTAATTGCTTATGCAAGTAGGCAGTTGATACCACATGAGAAGAAATATGTTAGTTATGACCTAGAGTTGCTTGTTGTTGTATTTGACTTGAAGATTTGGAGACACTACCTGTTGGGTGAAAAGTTTGAGCTTTTTACTGATCATAAACCACTAAAGTATCTTTTTACCTAGAAAGACTTGAACATGAGGCAACAATGTTGGTTAGAGTTTCTAGCAGCGTACGATCTGGATATACTTTATACTCTGGGAAAAGCCAATGTTATAGCAGATGCTCTCAGCAGGAAGCATAATATTATTGCTCATGTAGTTGTTACACCCACCCAGATTAAGAAAATTTCTGTCCATCAGAAGGATGATGAATTTTTTCGAAAATGTTTAGAAGGATTCAAGAGTGTGAAGTCTCGAACTTTAAAATTGATGATCAAGGAGTTCTGACATTGAATAGTCGAATTTCCGTTCCGTATATCCCAGAGCTTATAAAAGAAGTACTGGATGAGTGATATAAATCCAACTCTGTATCCTTCCAGGAGTTCATAAAATGTATCGAGATTTGAAGCGCACATTTTGGTGGAAATCAATGAAGAGAGATATCTCGATATAAGTCAGCAGGTGCCCAACTTGCCATCAGGTCAAAAGTGATCAACAGAAGGTTGTTCGGTTGCTTCAACCACTGGAAATTCCTGAATGGAAGTGGGACGAGATATCAATGGATCTTATTGATGGTTTACCTCGAGCCAAGAAAGGTAATGAAGGTATATGGGTTAACATTGATAGCCTGACGAAGAGTTCCCATATTCTTCTAGTAAGATCAACAAGAACAACTGGTAGTCTTTCTCAGTTGTACGTGAAAGAAGTGGTCCGACTACATGGGATACCCAACAATATTGTTAGTGATCGAAATATGATCTTTACCAGTAAGTTATGGGAAGCATTTCAATCAGCATTAGGGACAACTTTGAGCCTTAGCACTGCTTATGACCCCCTAACGGATGGGCAGACTGAAAGAGTGAATCAAATTTTGGAAGATTTGCTGTAGGCTTGTATCCTTGATTTTGGAGGATCATGGGAAGATCACTTGCATCTCGTGGAATTCTCTTATAACAATAACTTCCAAGCAAGTATTAATATGCCACGTTTAGAAGCGATGTATGGTCGACATTGCAGGTCTCCTATATGTTGGACTGAGTTTGGAAACCAACTTGTATTAGGTCCGAACATGATCCGTGAGGCAGTAGATAAAGTGGACTTTATGAAGAAGAAGTTGAAAGCAGCGCAAAGCATACATAAAAGTTATGCAAATTCTAGAAGAAGGGATTTGGAATTTGCAGTAGGAGATCAAGTGTTTTTGAAAGTTCCTCCACTGAGAAGAGTTTTCCGATTCAGGAAAAGTGGGAAATTAATATCACCCAAGTATATTGGTCCATTCCCGACATTGGAAAGAATCGGACCCTAGCTAACATGATTCAGTTACCAGAATGGTTATCCGGAGTGCATAATGCTTTTCACATTTCTCATCTTTAGAAATATGTACATGATCCTGATTTAGTTGTTAGGGAAGCAGCACAACAGGACTTGGAGATCACACCAAGTTTAGCAGTTCCAAGAGAGACTTTGAAGATAATTGGCAAAGAAATAAAGGAACTGAGAAATAAAAAGGTAAAACTAGTCAAAGTGAAGTGGAGATCCAAAGGACTGTACATGGAAGACCGAGGATAATATTCATAAGTCTTACCCCAGGTGCAGAGTGGATATCTCGGAGTAGCCATTCGAGAGGTAAACTCACTTCTTAGATATCTTTCAATTAAGCTTTACTTTCATCCAAATTTCGAGGATGAAATTCTTTTAAGTGAGGGTGATTGTAACGATCTGAAATTTTGAAACTAGTTTAAAATTTTAAAATTTCAAGTTTAAATAAATTATATATGGATTTATAGTCAATTAGAGCTCGTTTTAATTAATTATAAATAATAAACAAAGTCTATTTTAAATTTTGTTTACATATTATCGAAGAGCACGAAAAACTGGTGAGCATGACTGGAAAATATATTTAATATTGTGTGTAATGAGAGGACAAAGAACAATTGATATCTAATATAAGGCTCTAAATAGAAATCATATCGACTTATATTCAACATCAAATTCTAAAATCAACAGATACCGTATAGAGAATAACGATATATATATATATCTTTCAAATTTCTCAAACAATATCAATATAATTACGGAATCCAATGTCAAAATATCCGAAGATTATTTCCATTCAAATCAAATGTTCATACATTGGAAAAACTTAACTTGGTTAAGTATTTCTGCACTTCAAACTATTTCAATCACTTTTGTTACAGTAGCTAATTTTCACAAAATAGCTTTATTTTATCCAAAACTTAATATATTCAGTCCAAATCACATTTAAATCATTTATTACGATTTATAGAAAAATTTCCCTTATTTTAATAATTAAAAAATAACATATTTCTTTAAAATCCATTTTCTAGTCATTTACAACACTAGCGTTGTTTATATTCAAATTTGATTTGAATTTATCTCAAAACTTACCTTGGATTTAAAAACTTCACATATCACTGGGAAGCTCTTTCATTCTGATTGAAACATTTTTCATTTCGGGAGAATCCGACAGTCGGATCTTCTGGTACTTCAATTTCAAGTTAATGGTCGAAATTCGCGAACGGCCGCTACGCGACATGTTATATTCAAACCATTTTATTTTTTATAATAAAATTCGTCGATTAAGTTCAAACATATTTTATAAAACATTGTAAACTCGTTTTAAAATGATTCAACCTCCAGTTCAATTTTAAATCAAAACTGAATAATCCATATTATTATATTACAATAATAATATTTTTCAAAATATCATATTTTTGTATTCCCAACTTTTCTAACATCCATTATAAAAATAAATAAGATTAATAGAAAAATCCATTTGAGTTAAAAACGTCATTTATATACCTAATTCGAATTCACATTTTGAATTTACTATTAAAAATCCAATTTGAATTAAAACAAGTCATTTTTAATCCAAATTTTCCCTCAAATCCATTTGAGTCATTTCAATAGTTGTTTGAAATTACATTAACTTCATTTTCAAATCATTTTTTGGATTTAAAAATCCATTTTCTTCATGAATATAAAATTCATTTAAAGTTTCAATAAAATGAAATTCAGTCAATTTCCAAATTTTACAATTGTGTTATAAATTTATGTCAATAATATAAACACATTCATATCAACTAGCATCCATCAACCAATAGTTATAATACTATCGATAGTGCTTACATTCACAATTTAATACTAATAACAGTAATAACTACAAAATCATCCATCAACCACGAAGCAAACATTGCAAACAGATGCAATCAATGCATATTCAGATATGAATATAATAATTATAAAAATCAGTTGAGTGAGAGTTCCCACTTTGATCGGTTCGAAATCATTATAAAACGATTATTTTTAATTAAATTAAACTGGGCATTTAATTAAACTGGGTAAATAGTGATAGTAGGAATCTGCCCTTAAATAAATTTAGGTAATGACCTTAAGTGACTAGGTAGACCACACCTCGTGGGGGTATTAAGTGACTGTAAGGATGCCCACCCTTGTATCAACAAGTAGGACTTAGGTGACTGTAAGGATGTCGCCTCATATGTTTAGTTGCGTGTGTTCGCTTGCGTAGACATAACATGAAGAATTTACATTGCCAAATATATGAAATAGCCATTCCTAAACTTATATGATTTTTATTCACCATAACTTTATGTTCCTCCTCTTAACATAAACATGTTAGTAGGTGAGGACGCTTGGTATCAGTGATGCTTTGGAGATGGAGCTTGACGATGGAGGCTTTTAGTATTCATGGTAGCATTATTATTATATTATTGGGATATATGTTGATGTTAGTGACCTTTTGTTTGAGACTCATTGCACCATGACATTTATGATGATTTTATTTATGGTACATCTATTTTGAGATATTATATTTTATCCCTTTCTTTGTATGAGACTCTAATATTGTTTAGATTATTCTGTTATGTTTTAGTATTTTTTTTATATAGGAACCAACAATCCGTTTGGAATGGTTATAAGTTCTGATGGACCTTTTCTGGATTAGAATTTAGGCCCATTCCGGGTGGCTTGTTATAGTATTTCTCTTGTGCAAAGGGTATTGGTATATTATATTTTATTCATTCACTATGAGATTCCGATCATTTCATATTCTGATATGTTTTTTTTGTTCGTCTTCTTTTTCTATTCTAACATTTCTTTCCTTCTCACCCTTTAACTTATTTCTTCTAACTTTCTGGGTTTTTGGTACTTGAGTTTAGGCAGTGAATACAGAGAATGTGTTAGTGTCAAAATTCTAACCTCGAAGGTCATTATAGTTGGTATCAGAGTTGAAGGTTAAGTGATAACCTTGGCTTGTGGTGTAACCTAATAGTTGATGAGCTGTTGAATGCCCTATTATGAGTTTGTGTGTGTGTGTGTATATATGTATATGAGCATATTTGTTAGTGATATTAAATGTTTTATGTTATGTTTGTTTATTTGTTGAGTGGTATATAAATTTCAAATTGTGCGTTTGGCTGATGTCGTTGATACATATTTTTAAACACTTGAACTAGGAAAATCCACATAGTATTATTTTGAAGAGCTGGTAAATGAAATAATTTTACCATGGTTTTATATATTTTTATATATAAAGGAATTTTCAAACTAAATTTATTTTTATGAATAATTAGTGTGGTTTGATAAGAAAGGATGATATTTAATTATTATCTTTTATTATTGGATTAGTCATGCTAACTTTCGAGCATTGACTAGATTAACTATAGTTGTACCCGAGCAGTTTATGGGTAGTAGCTATATTGTTTGGTATGAGAGAAATATTTTTATACTTTTGCATGGGTTGAATAGATTTATTAATTAGAAAAACCTTAGAAATGAACACCGTATGTATTCGGTGTCACGATTTAATTGTACAACATGCAATGACGATGTTAGATAAGAATTTAACCTAAGTAAGTTGTTTAATATGAATATAAAACAAGGAGTAACTTAGATCAAGTAAACATATATAATAATTAGAAATATATATAATTGTAATTTTATACACAAGGGTTATAAAAAGGAAATGGATTTGAGTTGAGAATTGAAGGATGTGAATTTCCGGTAAATTTGGAAAATCGTTTTTCAAGATTTAAAAGGAATATTGTGTTTATTTAAAAGATGTTTATAAAATGAACGGATTTTAAAAGCACGAATCTTACTACGGTCACTGGAAAATAAGTTCAATGATGATCGCAGCATCATCGGTGTTTAATTTCGAATTTCTAAGTGAGAACTTGCTACCATGAAAATTGTTTGGGTCAAAGTGAAAGTTAATTTGAATCTAAGATAAATGCTTCTGAAATGCGGGAGTTTAGTCCTGAAATTTTAAACAAAATATAATATGAATGCATATATTCTAAGTAGTAGAGTAGGTTGGTTGGGCGTTTCAATTGTTATAATGTTTCGTAGGTTTGGTTCTAAGTGCAATTGAATATTCGACGATTTTGGATAGTCCAGATTTCCAAGTTGAAAAGTAGGAATAAGCTAAGTTTATACGGATGCTTAGGTAATATGTTTATAATTTATTAATTAAACGAAGTTAGAACGTATAATTGAAATTTAATTAAAACGAGCTCATCGCACGGCGGCAGTTCGTAAGTTTACGATTCAAACTATATGATCCAATATAAGTCAGAATTCTTTAAAACAAGATTCTTCCGACTCTATTCAATTATAGTTTTCTAATGGAAGAGGAAATTCAAGATTTCACTTTGTAGATTTTGAGTTATGTCGAAATCAAGTTTTCAGAATAATTGCGGTGTGGTAGTTTATGAGCTATAACCATTTATTTAATAAAATGAAAGGATTTTGATAGAATAAAATAAAATTTTCCATCAATAAAATATATCTTTTTGGTATATCGACTTGTGGTGAATTTGGATTATATTTTTTTTGTTGCTTGAGGCAGCCTGAATGATTGGTCAAGTAATGACCTGAGGTTGTCGAGCGTATGGTAACGCTTAATGGATTGTTATCATTCTTGTGTGATGATGATGTTTATTTTCCGAACGAACGTCAAGTTAAGCTTATTAGTGTTTATAGCACTATATGATAATAATGTGTGTTGATATACTGGGGTTGTATGTAGCATTGTGTTACATTATGTTGGTGCTGATTTGGGTCATTTTTGTTAGTTGCATCATATTTGGATGTTGCATATGATGGATGTGTGGTTTGTGCATATGTTGGTTGTTGTGTTACTTGTCTATTTTGCTTAACTCTCTTTTGGGTTGTAACGACCCGCATTTTCCGCTAATTTAATTGGATTATTTTAATTATTTAAAATATTGGTTTGAATTTAAATAATCGAATTTAACGATTATATTGTGAATATATTATTTAAAATAAATAATAAATATTATTTTAATTTCCAAAATATGGGAAATTGTCGAATTTGAAATATACTGTGATGGGACAGTTTAAAGTGGTCAAATGTTGTTTATACTGAAATTTAAGTGACAATTCGTTTTGAAAATGACGACGAATATATATGGTTTATAATTTAATTAGTTAACGAGCTGCAGCGGCGCGGTAGTTCGCGATTTCGCGTTTTGAACTTCAATTGGCCGTACCGGGTTCAAAATAAGTCGGATTTCCTCGAAACAAGAAACGACGGGACCGGTTTGACGATATCTTTCCAATGGTAGAGAAAAATCCAGTTTTCATCGCGTAGATTTTATTTTATGTCCAAATCAAATTCTCAGAAAAACAGCGCCAGGAATTCCTTTATATATATAGCGCTGCAATTATATAAAATAAATGGTTTTTAAATATTTTATATATCAATTTGGCTTGGAATTCAACCCGGGGGATTTTTCCATGCTAGTGTATCAAATTCTGGTCGGGTATGACCAACTGCGATATTCTGATATTATTATATTGAAGTATTTTAAAATTGGGTTATTTTATTCAAAATTGGCCAGTTCAAAAGGGACATTTTTCAAACGACCTCTGTTTTCGACGAAACAAATTTTGTTGGGACCGTAACAGTAAATTATTGCTATATTTTCATATGGCGCATCAATCGAGGTTATTCTGTGAGTGTGGCAAAATAAAATGTAAAATAAATCGATCTAATTGGACGTGTACAAACGCTATTTGAGAAAACAGACACGGAATTCGACGAAACAAGTTTCGTTGGGACCGTATCATCAAAATATACTATGCCGTCCAGTCGCGTCTCAAATGGGGTTTGTATGTGAGCGCAACAGCGAATAAACGATGTTCGAAATAGCGATAGGTACGAAATAAAAATCGTTAGCCAGCGTCAATCATCAAATCAACATAAAATATATTTTCCCTACACTATATTAACCCCTATGATCAGAAATGGCCAGCCCATTCCATTTTTCATCATGTAATTTTGCAATAAAGCCCCTCTTTACAAAATCAATTGTATCTTCCAATCCGTGAGGGTTTTGCTATGGCAACCAAAGAGAAAGATGTAGATCGGCTTGTCCTCTACCTACTGTAAAAAGTTGGGGGAGTCTCGTCAACTGTGGTGGCCGGAATCAGTGTTAAACCATGGAAAATCACTTTCATTTTCAGGCCAAATTGAGGAGCTATGGTTGATTTGAGGTACGGGGACCTTAGGGCTTTCGTAGATGGAAGAAAGACCTTCGATTTGGAGGTGGTCTCAAGGCCTCTAGTGGTTTGTGGTCGGAGAAATCGAGAGATGATCGGAGGGGTCAGTTTTTGAGTTGTTTTTAAAAGTGGCATTTGGTTTTTAGCAAATCCCGGCGGTTGTGTTACTTTCTGGTGTTAGGGTCTGAAGTGTAATCGAAGGTGGAAGAGGGGGCCGTCGATCGACGGTGGTCCGGTGGGGCCTTGTGGTCGGACGGTGTAGAAATTGGCAGATGAACGGCAATTGGAGTCTTGGTCATTTCAGGCGGCAGGAGGGGTTCTGGGGTCGGGCTCTGCTGGCGATGACAACTAGGACGACGGCGGAGATGGGGGTCGGCCCAGGTAGGCGTCCGGTGGCGGAGGTTGTCGTTGGTGACGGATTGAAGGGGCGAGCTTTGTTTTCACCGTAAGGCAAAAGGAAAAATCGGGCACGAGCAAACAGAGGGAGAGGAAGCCGCGTTTTCCTTCAGTACAAGGATGACGTGGCAAGATAGTTGACCAGGTAATTAAATAGGTAATTAGTAGAAATTAGTTTTATTTAATTATCGTTTAATTTTTACAATCTTTAAACGAGCGTAACTTGCACATACGTTAACGAAATTTGACGAAACTAGATCCGTTGGGATCGCAGGGACGAGGCCTAGGCGATGGCACTGACTAGGCACTGATCTAAGACAGTTGAAAATTCAGCTAATTTTGAACGTTCGTTCAAAATTAAAAGCGGCAGACGCGCCAACCGTCGACCAGAACAAACTCTGGTGAGTTAATTCTCACACCTTCTGGAATCCTGTGATGTGGTATATTCACAGGAAAATATATTTTATAGTTAATAGTCTAGATTGGTTGATTGGTTGCGATGGATGCAAATTGGTTGCTATTGTTGATTGCAGTTATTTATAATCCATCGATTCTTTAATTCATATATTTTTATCAACTGACATCTGTGATGCAGAGAAGGACAGGTTGGAGGGATCCAACCGGATTCCTCAAATTAACTGTATTTTTATTGTTATGCATAGATATGAATTGTTCACCTTGACTGACACAAAAACCTGTCTGTATGTTGATGGTTGAATAGATATGCACCTGTGTTGTGTTTAAAATCAACCGACAGTGTTGATTGGAAAATTGGCAGTGAATGGCCAAATTGTGTTGTGTCAGACGTCAGTTGACCTTTCGGTGAATTGACGCAGTTTTAAAATTTTTAATTATTTTAAAACTGGGTTTAAGTTTAAATTAGATTATATAAGGATTTAAATGGGAATTTATAAATATATATATTTTAATCGAGTCTAAAGGGATTATTTAAAAGGATTATACCAGTTTGAAAGCAGAGGAAAAACCCAAGGATTTACCTACGGGTTGGTAAATTTAAATAATTGTTTTAAACAGTTAAATAGCGATTTAAATCAATTAAGTTATTTAAACTAATTTAAAAGGGGAAATGACAAATGTAATTCAGTTAACTGTTGACGGACATGTACAGTTGGCAGAATCAACCGTTGTTAGTTAAATTGAGTAGTTTGATAAATTTGATTGGATATTCATTTAGTTTAATGAATAGTGGAAATAATAGATAATCATTGATCAATTATAAATGTAAGGGGATTATTGAATAGTTGGGGTTAGTGAAGTAAAATTTTAGTTACGAAGATTTTAAAACGATGGTTATACTATACTTAGTCAATGCCAAAAGTCAACTATCTTGAGTGTAGTAAATTTACCTTTTGGTTATAATTAAAATGATGACCTTAGTTAGAATTCAACTAAGGGAAGGTTAAGTAGCGATAAAGTAAAATAGAAAGGCGATGAGAGTTTTGTGACAGATTTGATTTTAAATAAAAATGTACAAGCGAAATGCTGATTTAAGTTAAAGATGATTTTAGGGGGTATTTACTTAATTAAAGGAGTTAAGTAAGATGATTTTATCAAGGATTTCAAATGTAAGAAACGATTGTGTAAACTCAGATTTTGAAATCAAGATTTGTGAACGAGATTTGAATATCGGTGGTTAAGTGACGAACTGATATTATTCTGAGATAAGAACGTTGTCGGTCAAGGTCTGAGAGGTAACTAAAATACCCCAACTTGGTTGGCTTCACTATTATCGAGGAACGGTATTAGTTTGACGTGAGTGAAGGTGATGAATTGGTTTATCTGATACAAGAAATATCAAACTCTGATGCAAGATTTGTAAATTTAATAATATTGCAATTATCAGTTTCAAAAGAAGTAAGAATAAGTGATTTCAAATGGTATTAAACATTTGTTATTCAATTAGAGTTGATCGAATATAGTTAGAGTTAGTCAAACAAAGTTATCTAGGAAAAGGTTCCATTGCGTACGACTGCTAGCGTAATTCGCAGGGCAGCAGATAGCCTACGGCGGTCGGATGTTTCCAGAGGGAATCAGGCGTAACCATTGTGATCGCTGCGATCTAGATTCGAGCGAATGTAGTTAAGTCGAGTATTAGTTAATAGGAGTAATCAAGCCAAGTTTGTCAAGTTAAATAAGTCGAGTTAGTCAAGTTAGAGTTAATCAATCAAAGTAAATCAGTTAAAGTTAGTCAAAAGGGAATTTGGTTAAATATATTTTAAAAGAGGTTGAGTTGTGCCAAGTACTAAATCAGAAAATTCATTGTGTTCACACTATTGTTATTTGATAGTTAAAACACCGACTATCAAACCAGACCAATACGCTTTTTGGTTCGGAAAGTCCGGGATCGAATTATATTCGGAAAACCATGCCGACCATAAAATACGTGAAGATGTCGATTGAAGACGGAGCAAGTGAAGACCGTGGATCTTCATAAGCGGAAGGACTACTTGTCGAATTTCTCTGGCCTGCAACCAGAGTTATTATGATTTGTGATTCTGTCGTGGTTGAAATCCACGGGTTGCAAGGACTTCTCGCTACTGATCCATGGGGTGATTCCTATATGAGATGCAGTAGGAGAGTACCTTCGATTCATCCTGTTCCTGGATGACTTGTATGGACGGATGTCTGACAGAGTATTTCCAAAGGAATTACATGCGTTGATTTCTCCAAACATACCATATTTGATGGCGGAGAAATGGTTATTCTCTAGCCAAATAAACTAGAGTATTTTTGTGGACGTCAATCAAGTGTGATCTGGCGGATCTGATGATGTGGCATTCAAAGTGAATGATGGCTAGATGTTCTAGAGATAAAATTCTAGCCTCAAGCCTCATCAACTGGGAAATGACAAAAATCGGGCAGGCAGCATGGCTATGTGGGTCACTCCCATTAGGATGTATGATCACCTATCTAGAGAAATTCCTTTTGCTTCTTTATCTATTCGATGCTGACCCTATTCGGGTGGAGGTTGCTGATCCCAACCGTCGGTGATATACATTCGATACACTCAAGCGAAATGAGTGGTCGGTCATGTGAGGGCCGGGTTGCAAGACGTTCTTGTTGAACCCAGTGTATTCGCCTCTAGAGATACACGTGCGGAAGGTGGTCCCATACCTTGTCAAGTTGGAATCCAATATCCAATAAGCGCCTGCGGTTTTCGATTGTATACTATATATGTGGAGCGTGAGATGCAAGCGTTCCTCTAGATTGATATTTATTTGTATTTAGACATTATGATAATATCAGAGCAAGCTATGATTTCAAAACTGTTTTGGGTTATAGTAAGGTAAAAACCGTCCGTGTTTATGTGTGGACCGGTTTTACTATTATCCTTTGATTTCATAAAGGATTTTCCAAAGTTAAACAAGTTGTGTGTGCTGTGAATTTATCACTGATAGTATTCCAGACTGACCCGGTGTATTTTGTTTTAAATCAAATGTGCTCGGGTCAGACCGAGTATGTTCCAGGTTAGGTTCTGCTTGGAGTTTCAGGAGCTCGAAGCAGGCGGCTTCACCGCTAGTTATTCAAAGTTATTATTCCGCTGTGACTGATGTATGTGTACTCTGATGATTGGTATGTATATACAGTTTTGTATAAAGGATTGTTATATTTTATTCGTTCCGCTGTGAGATTCTGATGTGGTGTTCTTCTTCTTTCTTCTATTCTAACATTCTTTCTTTCTATTCTCACCCTCTAATTTCTTTCTCATGACAATCCAGTGTTTTTCAGTGCTTGGGGGATCGACATGAGATATGGTAAAGGTGTTATGTCGATTTTCAAGGTTAAAAATCCGCTGGGTCGTTACAGTGGTATCAGAGCTATTGGTTTAGAGATAACCTTGGCTCTGTGGTGTGACTCAATAGAGATGGGATTTGCAGTACCCTAGATTGAGTTGAGCGTGTATATACGAGAGCGCGTATTTGTATTTTGATATAAAATTATTTGTGAAATTATTTTTGCCCGATTAATTTTATAAAAATAAAAGTTATTATAGTATGGGCAATCATCTTGATTGGTTAATTTTGGTTGTATGATATGTTTGTGGTGTATGGTTGATGGCTTGAATATAAACCTGAGGATATATGGAATTGGTTAAAACAAATCTAAAATGAATTATTCGAATAAGACCATCCAGTTAAATAAATTTGAGTAGATAATTATAAGAGATAAATGGATTGTTATAGCTTGGTTATAAATCCCGTGTGGATTAAATTGTGTGTGGTATGGATGATATGTAGGATATGGATGTTTGAACCTTATTGCTTTTGTTTTATGGACTAATGAAACCCATTTGAGTGGAGGACAGGTGCAGAAGTGCCAGTTCAGCTTTAAAATCTATTCGAAAGAAAAATTCTGGAGATAATTGAGTCCAGTTTGAGTAGAGCTGCGAAACAATTAAGCAAGCTCAAATATAATTTACCGCTTATTGCATAATATCGCTCGCCAAAAGGTACGCCTACGAAAATATGAAATTTTGGGTTTTGTTTGGATTTTGGGTTTGAATTTTGAATTTTTACGACCATGAGAGTTGATGTATACATATTTCTTGATCCTGCGATATTGCAGATGTCCCTCCGTGCAGGGGAGACTCTGCAGAAATTTTTCCAAAAATTGAGGAGTTAGAAAATTTTTGAAGATTTTTAGGAAATTATTTTATTTTGAAATAAATTGGTTTTAAAAACCAATTGAGTCAGTTTGAAAATTTATTCGAGTTAAAAAAAAATATTCTTTTTGCAAAGATAATAGTAGACGGCATTTCTTCTACCTTAGCAATTTCGAGGACGAAATTATTTTAAGGGGGAAGGAATGTAACGATCCGCATTTTCTGCCAATTTAATTGGATTATTTTAATTATTTAAAATATTGGTTTGAATTTAAATAATCGAATTTAACGATTATATTGTGAATATATTATTTAAAATAAATAATAAATATTATTTTAATTTCCAAAATATGGGAAATTGTCGAATTTGAAATACACTGTGATGGGACAGTTTAAAGTGGTCAAATATTGTTTATACTGAAATTTTAGTGACAATTCGTTTTGAAAACGACGACGAATATATATGGTTTATAATTTAATTAATTAACGAGCTGCAGCGGCGCGGTAGTTCGCGATTTCGCGTTTTGAACTTCAATTGGTCGTACCGGGTTCAAAATAAGTCGGATTTCCTCGAAACAAGAAACGTCGGGACCGGTTTGACGATATCTTTCCAATGGTAGAGAAAAATCCAGTTTTCATCGTGTAGATTTTATTTTATGTCCAAATCAAATTCTCAGAAAAACAGCGCCAGGAAATCCTTTATATATATAGCGCTGCAATTATATAAAATAAATGGTTTTTAAATATTTTATATATCAATTTGGCTTGGAATTCAATCCGGGGGATTTTTCCATGCTAGTGTATCAAATTCTGGTCGGGTATGACCAACTGCGATATTCTGATATTATTATATTGAAGTATTTTAAAATTGGGTTATTTTATTCAAAATTGGCCAGTTCAAAAGGGACATTTTTCAAACGACCTCTGTTTTCGATGAAACAAATTTTGTTGGGACCGTAACAGTAAATTACTGCTAGATTTTCAGACGGCGCATCAATCGGGGTTATTCTGTGAGTGTGGCAAAATAAAATGTAAAATAAATCGATCTAATTGGACGTGTACAAACGCTATTTGAGCAAACGAACACGGAATTCGACGAAACAAGTTTCGTTGGGACCGTATCGTCAAAATATACTATGTCGTCCAGTCGCGTCTCAAACGGGGTTTGTATGTGAGCGCAGCAGCGAATAAACGATGTTCGAAATAGCGATAGGTACGAAATAAAAATCGTTAGTCAGCGTCAATCGTCAAATCAACTTAAAATATATTTTCCCTACACTATATAAACCCCTATGATCGGAAATGGCCAGCCCATTCCATTTTTCATCATGTAATTTTGCAATAAAGCCCCTCTTTACAAAATCAATTGTATCTTCCAATCCGTGAGGGTTTTGCTATGGCAACCAAAGAGAAAGTTGTAGATCGGCTCGTCCTCTACCTACTGTAAAAAGTTGGGGGAGTCTCGTCAACTGTGGTGGCCGGAATCAATGTTAAACCATGGAAAATCACTTTCGTTTTCAGGCCAAATTGAGGAGCTATGGTTGATTTGAGGTACGGGGACCTTAGGGCTTTCGTAGATGGAAGAAAGACCTTCGATTTGGAGGTGGTCTCAAGGCCTCTAGTGGTTTGTGGTCGGAGAAATCGAGAGATGATCGGAGGGGTCAGTTTTTGAGTTGTTTTTAAAAGTGGCGTTTGGTTTTTAGCAAATTCCGGCGGTTGTGGTACTTTCTGGTTTTGGGGTCTGAAGTGTAGTCGAAGGTGGAAGAGGGGGCCGTCGATCGACGGTGGTCTGGTGGGGCCTTGTGGTCAGACGGTGTAGAAATTGGCAGATGAACGACAATTGGAGTCTTGGTCATTTCAGGCGGCCGGAGGGGTTCTGGGGTCGGGCTCTGCTGGCGATGACAGCTAGGACGACGGCGGAGATGGGGGTCGGCCCAGGTAGGCGTCCGGTGGCGGAGGTTCTCGTTGGTGACGGATTGAAGGCGCGAGCTTTGTTTTCACCGTAAGGCAAAAGGAAAAATCGGGCACGAGCAAACAGAGGGAGAGGAAGCCGCGTTTTCCTTCAGTACAAGGATGACGTGGCAAGATAGTTGACCAGGTAATTAAATAGGTAATTAGTAGAAATTAGTTTTATTTAATTATCGTTTAATTTTTACAATCTTTAAACGAGCGTAACTTGCACATACGTTAACGAAATTTGACGGAACTAGATCCGTTGGGATCGCAGGGACGAGGCCTAGGCGATGGCACTGACTAGGCACTGATCTAAGACAGTTGAAAATTCAGCTAATTTTGAACGTTCGTTCAAAATTAAAAGCGGCAGACGCGCCAACCGTCGACCAGAACAAACTCTGGTGAGTTAATTCTCACACCTTCTGGAATCCTGTGATGTGGTATATTCACAGGAAAATATATTTTATAGTTAATAGTCTAGATTGGTTGATTGGTTGCGATGGATGCAAATTGGTTGCTATTGTTGATTGCAGTTATTTATAATCCATCGATTCTTTAATTCATATATTTTTATCAACTGACATCTGTGATGCAGAGAAGGACAGGTTGGAGGGATCCAACCGGATTCCTCAAATTAACTGTATTTTTATTGTTATGCATAGATATGAATTGTTCACCTTGACTGACACAAAAACCTGTCTGTATGTTGATGGTTGAATAGATATGCACCTGTGTTGTGTTTAAAATCAACCGACAGTGTTGATTGGAAAATTGGCAGTGAATGGCCAAATTGTGTTGTGTCAGACGTCAGTTGACCTTTCGGTGAATTGACGCAGTTTTAAAATTTTTAATTATTTTAAAACTGGGTTTAAGTTTAAATTAGATTATATAAGGATTTAAATGGGAATTTATAAATATATATATTTTAATCGAGTCTAAAGGGATTATTTAAAAGGATTATACCAGTTTGAAAGCAGAGGAAAAACCCAAGGATTTACCTACGGGTTGGTAAATTTAAATAATTGTTTTAAACAGTTAAATAGCGATTTAAATCAATTAAGTTATTTAAACTAATTTAAAAGGGGAAATGACAAATGTAATTCAGTTAACTGTTGACGGACATGTACAGTTGGCAGAATCAACCGTTGTTAGTTAAATTGAGTAGTTTGATAAATTTGATTGGATATTCATTTAGTTTAATGAATAGTGGAAATAATAGATAATCATTGATCAATTATAAATGTAAGGGGATTATTGAATAGTTGGGGTTAGTGAAGTAAAATTTTAGTTACGAAGATTTTAAAACGATGGTTATACTATACTTAGTCAATGCCAAAAGTCAACTATCTTGAGTGTAGTAAATTTACCTTTTGGTTATAATTAAAATGATGACCTTAGTTAGAATTCAACTAAGGGAAGGTTAAGTAGCGATAAAGTAAAATAGAAAGGCGATGAGAGTTTTGTGACAGATTTGATTTTAAATAAAAATGTACAAGCGAAATGCTGATTTAAGTTAAAGATGATTTTAGGGGGTATTTACTTAATTAAAGGAGTTAAGTAAGATGATTTTATCAAGGATTTCAAATGTAAGAAACGATTGTGTAAACTCAGATTTTGAAATCAAGATTTGTGAACGAGATTTGAATATCGGTGGTTAAGTGACGAACTGATATTATTCTGAGATAAGAACGTTGTCGGTCAAGGTCTGAGAGGTAACTAAAATACCCCAACTTGGTTGGCTTCACTATTATCGAGGAACGGTATTAGTTTGACGTGAGTGAAGGTGATGAATTGGTTTATCTGATACAAGAAATATCAAACTCTGATGCAAGATTTGTAAATTTAATAATATTGCAATTATCAGTTTCAAAAGAAGTAAGAATAAGTGATTTCAAATGGTATTAAACATTTGTTATTCAATTAGAGTTGATCGAATATAGTTAGAGTTAGTCAAACAAAGTTATCTAGGAAAAGGTTCCATTGCGTACGACTGCTAGCGTAATTCGCAGGGCAGCAGATAGCCTACGGCGGTCGGATGTTTCCAGAGGGAATCAGGCGTAACCATTGTGATCGCTGCGATCTAGATTCGAGCGAATGTAGTTAAGTCGAGTATTAGTTAATAGGAGTAATCAAGCCAAGTTTGTCAAGTTAAATAAGTCGAGTTAGTCAAGTTAGAGTTAATCAATCAAAGTAAATCAGTTAAAGTTAGTCAAAAGGGAATTTGGTTAAATATATTTTAAAAGAGGTCGAGTTGTGCCAAGTACTAAATCAGAAAACTCATTGTGTATATACTATTGTTATTTGATAGTTAAAACACCGACTATCAAACCAGACCAATATGCTTGTTGGTTCGGAAAGTCCGGGATCGAATTATATTTGGAAAACCATTCCGACCATCAAATACGTGAAGACGTCGATTGAAGACGGAGCAAGTGAAGACCGTGGATCTTCATAAGCGGAAGGACTACTTGTCGAATTTCTCTGGCCTGCAGCCAGAGTTATTTTGATTTGTGATTCTGTCGTGGTTGAAATCCACGGGTTGCAAGGACTTCTCGCTACTGATCCATGGGGTGATTCCTATATGAGATGTAGTAGGAGAGTACCTTCGGTTCATCCTGTTCCTGGATGACTTATATGGACGGATGTCTGATAGAGTATTTCCAAAGGAATTACATGCGTTGATTTCTCCAAACATACCATAGTTGATGGCGGAGAAATGGTTATTCTCTAGCCAAATAAACTAGAGTATTTTTGTGGACGTCAATCAAGTGTGATCTGGCGGATCTGATGATGTGGCATTCAAAGTGAATGATGACTAGATGTTCTAGAGATAAAATTCTAGCCTCAAGCCTCATCAACCGGGAAATGACAAAAATCGGGCAGGCAGCATGGCTATGTGGGTCGCTCCCATTAGGATGTATGATCACCTATCTAGAGAAATTCCTTTTGCTTCTTTATCTATTCGATGCTGACCCTATTCGGGTGGCGGTTGCTGATCCCAACCGTCGGTGATATACATTCGATACACTCAAGCGAAATGAGTGGTCGGTCATGTGAGGGCCGGGTTGCAAGATGTTCTTGTTGAACCCAGTGTATTCGCCTCTAGAGATACATGTGCGGAAGGTGGTCCCATACCTTGTCAAGTTGGAATCCAATATCCAATAAGCGCCCGCGGTTTTCGATTGTATACTATATATGTGGAGCGTGAGATGCAAGCGTTCCTCTAGATTGATATTTATTTGTATTTAGACATTATGATAATATCAGAGTAAGCTATGATTTCAAAACTGTTTTGGGTTATAGTAAGGTAAAAACCGTCCGTGTTTATGTGTGGACCAGTTTTACTATTATCCTTTGATTTCATAAAGGATTTTCCAAAGTTAAACAAGTTGTGTGTGCTGTGAATTTATCACTGATAGTATTCCAGACTGACCCGGTGTATTTTGTTTTAAATCAAATGTGCTCGGGTCAGACCGAGTATGTTCCAGGTTAGGTTTTGCTTGGAGTTTCAGGAGCTCGAAGCAGGCGGCTTCACCGCTAGTTATTCAAAGTTATTATTCCGCTGTGACTGATGTATGTGTACTCTGATGATTGGTATGTATATACAGTTTTGTATAAAGGATTGTTATATTTTATTCGTTCCGCTGTGAGATTCTGATGTGGTTTTCTTCTTCTTTCTTCTATTCTAACATTCTTTCTTTCTATTCTCACCCTCTAATTTCTTTCTCATGACAATCCAGTGTTTTTGAGTGCTTGGGGGATCGACATGAGATATGGTAAAGGTGTTATGTCGATTTTCAAGGCTGAAAATCCGCTGGGTCGTTACATGGGTTGTGTAAGTATATACAACTATTTGGAAGAAAAAGCTTGCTAGTTTCTTATAACTTTTGCCTTCACGGTAAAGACAGCTCGACAAAATGGTACATATTTCGGATTACATACCGTATGTTGATCTTATATATTGTTTCCCCATGGTTTGGGATGACTCATCATTCAGATGTATAGCGTCTTATTTTGATGTGTGAATTTTTTTGGATAGAGCCGTACGAAGGAGGTGCTATCGAAATTTTCTGAAAATCTCAAGTGTTAGAAAATTTAAACAAATTTTTATAGAAATGTATTGAAGTAAAATTAATTGGCTTTTAATAATCTTCTTAACTAGTGATATCTGGAAAAAAAATACTTTTAAGGGAGAAGAATGTAACAGCCCGGAATATTATAGAATATTTAATTAATTTAAATATTACAATGATTAATTTTAAGGTTTAACAACTAGAGTGAAATTTAAAATGAGATTTGAATGTCGAATTATCTAGAATTTGTAAATATTGTGTTTTCAATCCAACTAAGTTTATTTTAAAGATATGTAAAATTCTAATTGAATATGGATGACAATACAAATTTATCATTAATGAATTTGTGTGATTTGAAATCAAAATTATTTTTAATCGATTTTGATTGACACATAAAATAGCATTTTGTAAGTGATCTCATATTTCAATGAAAGTTGTTTCATCGTATCCGAAATATTACGTTATTGTAGAATTTATAATTTCGAAATAATCGAACGATCTATGCAGTCGTACGAACGTCCAATGTTTGAGTAACAAGACATGTGAATATAATATTAAAAACTCATGCCTATAAATATCCTTCTGCTAAACCTAATTCTTCTCCCTTCCTCTATCTTATGGTCAAAATAAATGAGCTGCCACTATAAATCTCAATCCAACGTCTCATGATAATTGGAGCCAATCCGATCACTAATAAGCTTCGCTGGCCATTGCATTATTGGAGAGCTCGACATGATGAAGCTATTCAACGATCATGATCGGAAATGCTGTGGCGGATCTTCGGTAATATCTCCAAGACAATAAGATCATGTGTGGAAAATTCTGGCTATCTCAGGCTAAGGTGGCGAACGTGAAGGGGGAATAGGGGCACCGATTGGGGTTTGTTCACTACAACAAAACTAGTCTATTACAACGTCCATTTTACAGCGGGAGTTGGCTGCCCGTTGTAATAAGCCCATTGTAATAGAATGCTATTACAACGATCATTTTCTGGACCGTTGTAATAGATGTCTGTACTACACTCTTTTTACAATAGGCATAGTCGTCCCGTTGTAATAGAATGCTATTACAACCACCGTTTCTGGACAGTTGTAATAGATATCCTTTACAACGCTCTTTTTACAGTGGGTAACGGTTGCCTGTTGTAATAGAACATTATTACAATGGTCATTTCTGACCCTTTGTAATAGATGTCAATTTCACAATGTTTACAAAATGTCCATTGTAATAGATGTCTATTTTACAACGATCACAAAACATCCATTGTAACAGGTGTCAATTTTCGATGGTCAATAATTAATAATTATAATACTTCCGCAAAATTATTACTGATTATTTTTTATTATTTAATAATTAATCATTAACCATATATTACTAATTATTAGCTATAACATTATATTACTAATTACTAATCATTAATAATATTATATAATTTACTAATATTTGATAATTAATCATTATTAATATTATATTAATCATTTATAACTTATAATAATTAATGATTATTAAAAAATAATATCTAATTACTAATCATTATATATAATCAGTATTCCATAAGTTTAATTTTACTTTCCAATTATTAGTAAGTAATATTGAGTAATTAATAATCAGTAATTAGTTAATAAATTAATAATCAATAATAAATAAATTAATACTAAATATCTAATTAATAATTAATAATTTATATATAAATCTCTATCGAATACTGTAATAATTATTAATTATAAAATTTTATAAAAAAATTGTTGATTAATTGAATGATAATTAAATACTAATAGTTGAAGTAAATATTAAAAATGATACATACTAAGATATTTTACTTATATAAAATGGTAAATGACAACAATTTTATCTGTATAAGTACACAAAGAGTAACTATAAATTTGACTGTACCCGAACGAATAATTATCAAATGCGAATGTGACCGTATCCACATTTGTATTTGGTTTTTAAATATCAGATAATATTTTGTTTCTTGAATATGGATATGAATTTTTTTGATTAATAGACTAAGAATAATTTTAAATTCATTTTTAATTTTGAAGGTTGTTTTTTTATTTTTTAATTAATTTAGTAATGATGAGAAATTAAAGTCAATGTCAACTGATGTAATATAATTTAATTATTGGTTTTGGTCTAGTTATTAAACTTAGTTATTCGTAAGCCTAATTTTATTTTGAATTGTGTTGTTAAAACATTGGTTAACCGACCGCCTTAACAGAATATTTTCAGTTCGGTTAATGGTTAACCAAATTATTGTCGGTCGGATAACCGTTAACCGATGTAGTTTATGATTTATTAAAGCTAGCCCAAAACTGAATAAAACCCAGCTCAGTCCATTACCTAATATCTGACCCACCAACCCGACTATGCGGTAATAGAAGTAGAAGTAAAAAGTGAAAACTGTGGCTTTACTCTTCAATACCAAATACCAAACGAAGTCGAATAAAAAAACCCTAGTATAATCTTTAATGTTCAATCATCAATCAAATCTCCTCAATCGTTGGTTGACTGCCGATGTTGTGCCTGCCACTGGTGCTAGCCTTGAAGGCCCTCAACGATTGTTTATGGCATCGATTTGATTTCGAGAGTAGTGCAGATTGCAGAAATTAAATGGCTCCGACTACGTTAGTGACAAGAAAAAAAAGCATGTGAGTATGACTTGTTTTTAGTTTTCTATTAATCCTTAGGCAAATTGTTATTATCGACCGATTAGAGTTGTACGAACTACAAAGTTAGTGCTGCTTGAATAAGCCTTTGAAGTAACATTATTTGAATTTATTGAATTTGTTTGTACTTCATTTTGAACATTGATTGTACTAGATGGGGTATTGCAGAGTCATGCTGCAACTATAAATATAAGTATTTTTCTTTTTTGTCATGGGGAAGGAAATGAATAATAATTTGCAACTCCATGAGCATTAGCGAAAGATATAGGCTTAAGGGTGAGTAGTTTGCAGATCGCAAGTTTTGATTGAAATTGAAATATAGACTTGGGTATAAACAAAGATAAGCTGTGAATTGTGGATATTGCGTAAATGGGCGAATAATATGTATTGCACTGTGAAATGTGGCAAGATAAGTCATCTGTGGATGTATATGTTAAGTGCCAGTTATGATGTTATTATAATTAAGTATGTCAGTTTCCTGACTTTGAGTATATATTTAGTGCCAGTTTCTGACATTATATATATTAAGTGCCAGTTATGATGTTATTATAATTAAGTATCCCTATGTATGGGGTCTCAGTTATGATGTTATTATAATTATTATTACTTGATGTGTATGTGTATATTGTTAGCATCGTATGTGGACATTATAGAGGTACATACAAAAATTGTATGTATAAATAGTGTGGGCTGTGGAATGTTGCTACTTCTAGTTCCAGCAATCTCAATTTTAATGCAATGTGTAATTCATCACAGTTTCCTGACTTTTGAGTCTGATGCATTTTTAACTTGAGAATATGGCACTTGAATCAGTCTAATGCATATTTGTTTATTTTTACTTCAGTAGTTAGCAAATTAGCATTGGAGTTTAGATATTCTTCAGAATGGAGACTAATTATCCACACGAGGACCGACAAATAGAGTCTGTTATGTCCCCAAAAACTTCTTCAAAAAGTAAGAGCAAATCAAGTGCTGCTAAGAAAGGGAAGATTGAAGTATCAGTGCCATCTCATAGGTCAAATCGCTTGAAAATAACAAGTTCTAGCTTGGACGATTCTTCTCTCAATGGTATTTTCATTTGCTTCATACAATAAAACCTTGCTTATTTATTTATAAACTGAAATACATGACAATGTTGATGACTGTTATCTAGCTTTATCATATGAAAGGGATGAAGAGCTTGTAGACATTATGGATAGGAAAAAATTTCCTATGTCAGAGCGATGTGCAAGTAAAGCTATGAGAAGTATAAATGATCTTGTCATTGGCATTTGTTTCATTTTTGTAGGTTTGTTTATTTTGATTGTTTCATTCAACCGCATGGTGTGATATCAGCAATAAATTAGTCGAATAATAACACAGGCAGAAGAAGTTATGTGGAGAAGAGGACTGCAAAAGCTGTGGGAACAGGGACATCAATCAACCATGCATTGTTAATATTTTTTTAATCCAAATTATTAAATCTGAAATTTTATGTAGTTTGTTAAAATTAAATTAAACAAAAATTATTCAAGTTTCTCTTTTAGAGATAGACGATACTTTTGTTCACAACACTATTCAGCTTTTTGTTTTTATGTAAGAGTATTTTTAGAATTTCGCAAGTATTTTTATTCTAACTATTCACATATTTTAGAAAGAAGTTATAGCGCAAGTATTTGTTTTTACTTATAAGATTATCTATGTGACAGGAAAGACTGAATGTTCGGTCTATCATTCTACAAATGGAGTTTTATGTTGGGCTTGTCTCAAAGTTAGATATGGCGAAGGTATGCTGCATTTGAGAAATTCTGGATGAGCTTTTTTATTATCCCCCAAAAAAGAGTAAAAGAAGTGGTTATGTTTTGGTGAATGAACAGAAATGGAGGAAGTGAAGAGTAAAGAGGATTGGATGTGCCCACATTGTGTAGAGGATAAAGGAATAAATCCATATTGGGTTTGTAATAGGTAACCATTTTATACTACTTTTTAGTTTTTTAAGCATATCTAAATTGTAAAGTTCTGATAAGCATGATTTTTTAATGTTAGAAAGAAAATGCTAAATCATTCTGCTGGTTTAAACGAATACTTACTACCATGGAGCATGCAGAGTTGCTTCAAGGATGGTTGATGAAGTCTGATAAGCCCTCATTCATCAAGGCTATGTTTCCTTCAAATGTATTCACCAGCATCAAACTTGTAAGTTGACAAAATTAATATATTATACATACACATATACCTGCATATGTGCATACTGAAATTTTGAACTATACCAGATATAACGGATATTGAATGTTCGATGATCACTGTTAAAGGAAAATTTTTCATGGTGGTCTGTACCAATCAATTGTATGCATACAGTAATGCGTCAGATTAATTTGTATACACATTGAAACATATGACTATACACATGATACATCAAAATAATTATCGCACACTGGACGGAAATATATAAATTAGATCTTGCTTAATATTAAGAGATTGCTATTCATATCGTTGGTTTTGTTTCAGAACCGAATGAAAGTGGATATGCTAGTCTTCAGTAATCAGGGATGTTCCCTTATTTTGTGGTGTAGATGCAAAGTTAACTATTAGTTCAAGAGTATGTTCTCCTGTTTTAATCTTGTATAAACTCTAAAGCGAGATGCCGAAGACTAAAATTAGAGTGAGAGTATGAGTGACTCTGTATGTGTATATGACTGAATAAGTGTGTAGTGAAGAGTCAGTGTATACAAGTGAAATGCAGTGAGGAAGTGTATGTACAAGTGATTAAGTACATAGAGGGGAAACACTATGTGTACTATTTGAAAGTGTAATAAATATTTATTTGAATAAATATTTGTTTAAAAATAATTTTTGAATTAAATATTCAATTCTTGTAAATATTATGTGTAATATTCAAATCCACTGCAAGTTTCAGCATTTTACAATGGGCATTAGTTGTTGTTATAGAAGATATTACAACGGTCAATGCCTATTGCAAAAAAATATAACAACGGGCTGCTATTCTATTGAAGAAACGTAAAACAACATAAGACCATTGTAAAAAGTCTATTACAACTGTCTGTTACCAGGTTCATCGCCTGTTGTAAAAGACATATTACAGCATGGCCTATTACAGCGGGCAGGCTGGCCACTGTAAAACCCCTATTACGACAGGCATTGCCCGTTGTAATAGATCTATTTTGTTGTAGTGGTTGTTGGGTCTTTGGTGGCCGGAGGACACATAACTATGGAGATGAATGAAAAATAAGGGTGTTTCATTCATTTAGGTCGCGCAGAGCCTACAGGGGATCAAAGGACGTGGGGTCTGGCTGATGAGGTGCGCAGCGAGGAGGCGCTGCCTCTCGTGGTGGTGCAATGGCCAACTAGTTGCTGGGTGATGTTGAACATGGACGATGGATTCAGTTATGGTATGGTGACCGCGTTTAATATAAAACGTGATTATGTTAACTTTAATCAGGTGATTAACGAATTAATAAATTAATTAGTTTTTAAATTATTTATTTTAACTCAGTGAAATCTTGTAATGAGAGTAACTTATTCATGTGACATCAGATTCAGACGAAACAAGTTGTGTTAAGTTCATATTCACGAACATTACGCGTACGAGTTAGATTGGAGTGATTTGGAGCTATTTGGATTTTTATATAATTTCAAACGCTTGTTTGGAATTATATAAATCGACACGTAAATCATCGAATTGGAACGCATGGTGAGTTAACTCTTACACATTCTGGAGTACTGCTGAATATTGTTATACTATAAAACAATATTCATTGTATATTCTTATATCAAATTATGTGTTTGGATGATTAGACGATTTATCGTTTTGTTGACGGTTGTCGATATTTATTCCTGTCTGTGAATGGATGACCTTTTGCATTACCTTCTTTTAAACGGAAGATTCATCGTAAATGAATTAGATTATCTAATTTGTGTGCATATATGAACTGATATATATGAGCTGTAATGCAGGAGGATAGATTGGAGGGATCCAATAGGATTCCTCAATGTTTTGGATGTTACATGCTTTTATATTTTACACATATGAACTGTCTAACGCATGTGACATTAGAATCTGGTTTGGATTATGATTGTTTAATAGAATTCAATATTGTGTGTTATTAATCAATAAACAGTATTGGTTAAGTGATTGACAACTGATGTCCTAAAATCCATCTTTCTAAGACATTGATTTGCCATCAGGCGAAGTGGCTAAGTTTAAAGTTATAAAATTTATTTTTATAACAAAATCAAGGTTTTAAATTTATTGTATATTAATTGTATAAAATAATGGTTTCATAAATAAATCAATGTTTATAGTTGGATTTTATACTAAAAGCATTAAACGTTATGTGCAGGGAAATTTCTGTTTTATAAATAAGTTTTATAATTAGAGTTTTCAAATGTTAAAACTTAACGAAGTTTTATAATTGTGTCTTATGAAGTATAAAAGATGATTTTAGGATTTATTTTTTGAACAAGTTGATAAATGGCTTTGTTTAACTTGTATCAATGTGTAAAATGTTGTTGAAATGATGTTTGTTTTTTAGAATTAAAATTTATGAAAAGTTATATATTCACAAAGAGCTTATAAACGATTTAGTTTGATTCCAAGAATTTTTTTTAAGTGATTTTGTTTTAAAATCAAAGCAAGATTGATAAGATATTAAGTTTCTAAAGAAAATAAAATCAACTTTTGTAATAAGATTTTAAATGAATTTTTATGAAGGATTTTATTAAGGGTTTTTATAATAAATCCAAGTTTTATAAACAAGGTTTATAAAAGAGATTTAAAGATAATGTGTTTGTTTTGAATGGAGGTTTACTTAATAATTGAATGAAGTAAAAATGATTGTAGGTGAATGATATTATCAAATAAAGAAAATAGTTTTTAAAACTTTATTTAAATTGAATAGTAATGGAACTTATTTTGATTTTTACTGAATATCAGATTTTGCGTTAACAAATTTCTATTTATCCTAAAGATAAAAATGTTGTCAAGTCAAGGTCTGAGAGGTAAATAAAATATTCTAACTTGAATGGCTTGTTGTTATCCAGGAGATGATACCGGTTTGAAAACGAAAGTGGATGCTGGAAATTAATTATTGTTTCCATAAGTGGTGTAATAAACTTTAATTGGAAAATTTTATAAATTAAATAAAGCTATTGGGATTTATAATAAACAATGTATCTTATGATATTGTATGGTCAAGAAATGATGTGTGACTATACTTA
This sequence comes from Allium sativum, assembly GCA_030737875.1. Taxonomy (NCBI): domain Eukaryota; kingdom Viridiplantae; phylum Streptophyta; class Magnoliopsida; order Asparagales; family Amaryllidaceae; genus Allium; species Allium sativum. Next base: position 49,544,180 of record CM060926.1, read on the forward strand.
TACCATTAGGTTATATATATAGCATTATTTTCAAAGTAGGGAAAATAATATGGTTTTGTGAATACACTTATTCCAAAGAAATAAATGTATGACTATGGTTTTCGAAGTAATGAAAACAAAAGATTTGTGAATATGCTTATCCCATTGAGATAAGTATATGGAATCAATTTCAAAGAATCAATAAAGTAATTTTAAGAAATGATGTAATTAAAAGGGTTATGCTGCTGTTGTATTTAACTGTACTATTATAATCTGATAGTTAAAGAACCGGATATCAATAAATATCCTTTTAACTTATAACGTGTTGGTTCGAGGAACCACAATTAGAACTAGTTCCAAAACCAATTCGAACCAACTTTGCGTTCTGAAATTGCATGTATGCTTGTGCAAAGCCAAATTATTGAGAGTGCAAGGGTTACCTGCTGCTAATCCTATGGATGCAGCTAGGGAAATGCCTTCGGTTTGTTTTGATCCTAAACAATTTGTATGGACGAATATTTGACATTGCATTTCTTAGATCACCTACATTGACTTTTACAAAGGTACATCTGTTTGGCAGCAGAGAAGGAAATTTCTCTTAGCATAACACCAATATTTGAGATGTATGACCTTGTAGATTGTATTTTTGTGGCACGTCAAGTAGTGATTGATGGAGTGGCGATGTGACATCCAAAAGTGGATATATATCATATATGGAAGGTAAACGTAGCCTCTAGCCTCATCAACTGGTAATGACTGAAACAGGGACAAAGGTAGTAGGGTTATATAGATCTCACCCATTAGGTTATAAACACCACCATTCTAGATTCGTTATTGACCCTTTTGTGTATGTTGCAATGCAGTTGTTGATCCCAAACGTGGTGGTGGAATATTCGGTAGTATCCAAGAACGGGTAGGCTGGTTCTATGTCGTCAGGGAGAAAGAAGTTCTTGTGGTCCTCAGGTGCACCTTCTAGAGGTGTACCATTTTGTGTGCTTCCCCAGTACCCAGTCATTGTATGGAAATCCAAAACGGTTTCAGATGTAAACCAACTACGTCAAAACGTGAGATGCAAGCTTTTCGGCTATATTTCTCTCTTATTTGTGGGTTTTGAACATTATTATAATACCATGGGATTTATAATAAAACTGATTTGGTTATTGCAAGAGAAAAATATGTGCCATGTTTGTAAAACCCCACCCTGTGACCCACCCTAATAAAGAGCATTAACGAGTAATGGCATCTATTAGAGCGGAGAATGGGGATGGTTAGCGGTAACCATAAGAAATTTCATGTTAGATAAGTGTTGAATACATCAATTGGATGTATAAATTTTCTTATCTTTTCTCAAATGTATCGACATACTGTCATACTCAATACATCTAATAAGAAACTACGATGGCTAAGGAGCGAATATAGAACAATATACAACACATCACAGATCATAGATCGAAAAACAGATACATATTGATACAATCAATACATACAACATGTAAATATGCTACATCTTAAATGATAAACAACAACAAAAACAACAATGTCCAAATGAAAAATATATAACAACATGAAATATACGAATGATCAACTGGAAAATGGCTTCAAAGGATAGTCCAAGCTAGATTCGCTGACCAAGAATCTACAGCAGGCTGAACTTGAAACAATTTTGTCTGACCCGAGCATTACATACACGGATCAGTCTAATTTACGTATCAGTTATGGAATAAAAGAAATAAAATATCACTCCAATACTAATTCCTTTCCATAAGAAAAGAATCACAATACACGTGCTTACATAGAAACTCAAATATGGTAATTTCCTTTCTACCAGAAAGGAATGTTATGCTTTAAGGTCAACAAAACACATCATTAGAAGTATACCAGATAATATAAAGCTGTGAGAGTAAGAAGCCCGAACATGGACATAACACTACTTTAGCATAAATTACCCAAATTCCATGATTAGGGTAATCAACACTTGAAATCACATAACACGAGATGGAAGACTCTGGAATCATGAAAATCATAGGATGAAATTGCAAAACCACATAAATCATAGAATCACTAAATCACTGGAACTCTATTAAGAGTTCCAAATCACTAATGAAATCACTACAAATAATAATAATTATCACTGTAGTGAATCAATTGTAACATAAAACATAGAAGCACGGAATATGGATCCATCATAGAGTGGCAAAATGAAGCTATGCCTGCACGTACTATCATACATGATAGCCTAAAGCCACAGCCAGTATTAATATCACGCAAGGGCGTACCCAAATGACCCGAAGGTCCGCCGAGTTCACATAGATTGATTCGAAGGTTCATAAAGTTCACACAGGATGGACATGAAGGTCTATACAGTTCACACAGGATTGACCCAAAGGTTTAGTACTAGCGGTCACACAAGAATGTGCTACCGACCCTCAGTTAGTAACCCGAAAAGTGGTAATCGTGCGTCCCGTGCTGTATGTTCTCACTTAACGGTTCACACACTGCAAGTCCGCTCCACACTAAAAAAAGCCTAAATCACATATAACTATATAAATCATAGAGAAAGGAAGATCACTAAGATTCAAGAATAATCATTAATGACCACTAAGAATCACGGAAATTTATTACTTCGATTATACGGATCTTAGATTAATTGATACCGTACACTGTCGCGTCCCATACCTTGCGATTTACGATATCATTCAACCACACCTTCTCGAAGAGTGCAAATATGTGTGATTTTTGTATTAAGAAATAATTAAGAAAATAGTTCAAAAAAATATAGTTTCTTGGAAAAATCTTTAAAAACCGTAAATTTTGGAAATACTGGTTAAAATAAATTTTCTAATATATTTATAAAACCTTATCAAACAATACTCTCTTTCAAAGCTACATTTTCATACTTAAAACATTCGGAAATGATTTATAAAAGCTTGTGGATGTGTCATGGAATCACAATAAAAGTCACCAGAAATGCACATTTGCAACAAATAAGAAATATTATAAAAGTACAATTTTGAACAAGTTAATCTCAAAATCATAGAAAACTCAAAACATGAAACATGTAGAATATATTCTAAACCTTCTAGAACATCCAAGAATTTGAGTAATAAACGAAAAATTTTATGATCAATTTTGTTTCAGATTCAGCAAAGAGCTACTGTCAATTATTGCTCTGGGGACAGTAATATAAAAGTATAAATTTGAACAAGTTAACCTCAAAACGATAGAAAATTCAAAAAATTAACCTTGTAGAACATATCTAATTCTTTCTATAACATCCAAGATAATCAAATTCAAGTAAGAAACAAAAAAATCATAGTCAAATTCTTTTGAGATTCAACAAAGAGCTACTTTCAATTTTTGCTCTCGGGACAGTAGTATAAAAGCACAAATTTGAACAAGTTAACCTTAAAATCCTAGAAAACATGAAACTTGTTGAATATAGTCTAGACTTTCCTGAACTGTTAAAATTATTTAATTTTGATCTGAAATGGAGAAGATATGGACAAATTAAAGTCGGTCTCAATCTCAGGAATTTTATTTTAAAGACAGAATTGAACATTTGCATTCAACTCTATTTCAGGTCAAGCAAACTTCAATATTTCAAAAAAAATAAAAAGAGGAATTATTCCTCATTGAGTCTAGTTTCAAACACAAAAATAACGGACTAAAACGGGTTAGAAACATGGAATATATCACTATTTTACTTCTGCCTATTTTCTAATGCATTTTCAGCAAATCCTACTCAAAGTCATCTTGCAAATTCACAAATTTAACCAAATATTCATTTGATATAACAAAATAAATCATCCAAACATTAATAAACTAGAAGAGTGAGTGTTCAAACTCACCTTGATTGTATTTGAATGGATTTTGTTTGCAAATTGAGAGCTTGAGGCATAAGGAACTTAACTGAAAAAAGGATACAAACATGTAGCCACAAATTCTTACTTTAACTCTTCATCCAATGATTTCCAGGGATTAGTTGATTGAGATTTAATTTTTGTTGCAAGGCTAGATATTTGCACTTTATCTCTTTTCAACATAAGTATGCTTCTCAGATTTGGAAGTTGGATTTGGAGGAGGCCATGGATTTACATGTAATGGCCCGCAAATCCCTACCATCTGAGTTGACTAAATACACTACACATCCAACCCAAGTTGCACAGAAATACGAATCATTAATTAATAAAGAAGAAGAAAATAGTTGAAGAACAGAAACAACATAGAATCTCACATCACAGCGGAATAAAATATATTTACTTATCTTTGAATTACAAAATTGTACTAACATACATCATTATAGTACATCACATATACAACACAACGGAAATAACAATAGCTATATAACGCTGAAGCCTTCTACCCTAAACTCCTCCAAGGGTATCTGTAAATACCTGGACTACTTGATTACCCGTACAAGTTTGGGCACCCGAGAGTTTAGGGTAAAAAAAACAAAATAAACTATGGGTCAGTCATGAGACTGGTGTAAGTAAACTCCAACCACGGTTTAACTTTTAAAAATCCTTTTTAAAAGAAAGGATAAACGTAAGACTGATCCACACATAAACATGGGTGGTTTTTCCCTTACGATAACCCAATAGAATCTTTGAAACCATATTATACTGATATTATAATAGTGTCTAAATCAAGTAAATAACAATCTAGCGGAACGCTTACATTTCACGCTCCACATACATAGTATACAATCAAAAACGCGGTTTCTTATCAGATAATGGATTCCAACTGGCAAGGTATACAGCCACCTTCCGCTGGTGTATCTCTAGAGAGGAATACACCAGGTTCAAAAAGAGCATCTTGCAACCCAGACTAAACATGACCGGCCAATCACTTCGCTTGAGTGTTCCGAATGTATTATCATCAACAGTTAGGATCAGCAACCGTTTTCCAAAAGGGACAACATCAAAAGAATAAAGAAGCAAATTGAATTTCTCTAGATCAGGTGATAATACACCCTCACTGGTAGCTACCCACTTAGCCATGAGACCTACCCGATTCTATATCATTTCCCGGTTGTGAGGCTTAAGGCCACGCTTATCTTTTTAACGTGCCACATCTTTACTTACTTTAAATGCACCTCGTTAAACCCGCCAAAATCATTTATTGATTTCCCCAAAAATATCTGTAATGACCCGGATTTTGAGCGACTTCGGTTATCGACATAAACAAGATGTTGATAACCAAAACACCGAAAAATCCTGGTAATTAGTGAAAGAAATTAGAGGGTGAGGAAAGATAAGATAGAAACTTAGAATAGAAGAAGAAGAAGAACACAACATCAGAGTAACACGAACCTCACAGCGGAACGAATAACATATAATATATATAACATAACTTGAATTATACATTTGTACTTGCATATACATATCATTATCAAAGTACAGCACTCACAACACAGCGGAATAATAATAGCTATATGATCCTGAAGCCTCCTGCTCCAGCTCTTCACTGTATCTGTAAATCCCGACTACTTGACTGCCCATACAAATTTAGGCACCCAAGAGTTTAGGGAAAACAACAAAGTAAACTCCGGGTCAGTCATGGGACTGGTGTGAGTAAAATAGTTTAACACAGTTTAACAGATATATGATATCTCATAAGACCACGCCGTGAATACGGAACGGGTTTTTCCCTTATGAGAATCCAACATCTTTGATAAGCAATATCATTATGATATTATAATAATGTCTAAGTACAAATATATATCAATCTAGCAGAAACGCTTTCATCTCACGTTCTACATATATAGTATAAAATCAAAACCGCAAGCACGTATTGGGTAATGGGTTTCCAACTATGACAAGGTATGGAACCACCTTTCGCTCGTCTACCTCTAGAGAGGAATACACTGGGTTCAACAAGAACATCTTGCCACCCGGCGACACATGACCGACCACTCATTTCGCTTGAGCGTATCGAATGTATATCACCAACGGTTGGGATCAGCAACCATTTCCCGAATGGGACAGCATCAACAATAGATTTTTAGAAGTAAATGAAACTCTAGATCAGGTGATTATACACCCTACTTCGGTGCGACCGACTTAGCCATGCTGCCTGCCCGATTTCTGTCATTTACCGGATGTGAGGCTAGAAGCTACGCTTTTTCATCACACCAGATTCACTTTGAATGCCACATCGTCAAATCCATCAAATCACCAATTGACGTCCTCAACCATACATTATGTGTTAGCTAAAAGAAGTTTCCTTCTCCGCTTCCACTCTTGGTACGGTTAGAGAAATCAATATACGTGATCGTCTGGAAATACTCTGTTAGACATCTGTCCATACAAGTCATCCAGGAACAGGATGAACCGAAGACACTATTCAATACATCCATCTTAGACACTGTCATCTAAGACTTATACAATAGCCCTTGCACTTTACTCCGTCTTCAATTATCTTTGGCATATATGATTCGCAATGCTTATGCCAATACAGAGTGGTTCTTTGGATAATAATCCAACCGGTCTCTCCATATTAACAACGTTAAAATGGTCAAAAACTTCGATAGTCTGTGATTTAACTATCGAATAAAAACAGGTGTGCAAACAACGATATTATTTCCAAATGGAAATTTATATCGATCAAACATCATTCAACATTTATCTCTTTATTTCATAAATTTACTTATCTCCTGTTTCCCTATATTCAATATTTCTTATTTTCTAAATTTGGAAAAATATACGTTACTAACAATGGAAAACATTTCCATTTCTTGTTTTCTTTATTAGAAAACATTTCTGGTTTCGTATTTGGAAAACATTTCCAAAGCTTCTTCATTGGACTTAGACAGATGTTTAAACAAACCATCGCGATGCCAACTCAAACCATTTTCTTTCCTGCCGAACCTTAACTATTCCTTAGTTAAAAACGAAGCCAATCAAGTTGGGGTAGAACTACCTCTCAGACCTTAACTGAACAACATTTCTAACCTTGAAATAGGCAAAGTTCACTTTATATTCCTTTTACTAACTTCCTTACTTAACCCTCCTTCGAATAGCTATATTCGATTGACTCTTTTCACTTAACTCTATTCGATTAACCCTTATCAATTAACTCTATTGGACAAACACTATTGGATTAACTCCATTTGACTAACGCTATTGATTTACTCATTTTACTTAACTCCTTTCGAATAAACTATATTCGATAACTCCTTTTACTTTCTCTCTAATCGATTAACTAACATCGATTAACTCTTTTTACTTTAACTCTAATCGATTAACTCCTTTTACTTTAACTCTAATCGATTAACTAACATCGATTAACTCCTTTTACTTTATTCTCTAATCGATTAACTAACATCGATTAACTCCTTTTACTTTATCCTCTAATCGATTAACTAACATCGATTAACTCCTTTTAACTTTATTCTCTAATAAATTAACTAACATCGATTAACTCCTTTTAACTTTATTCTCTAATCGATTAACTAACATCGATTAACTCCTTTTAACTTTATTCTCTAATCGATTAACTAACATCGATTAACTCCTTTTAACTTTATTCTCTAATCGATTAACTAACATCGATTAACTTTTAACTTTATTCTCTAACCAATTAACTAACATCGATTAACTCCTTTTAACTTTATTCTCTAATCGATTAACTAACATCGATTGACTCCTTTTAACTTTATTCTCTAATCGATTAACTAACATCAATTAACTCCTTTTAACTTTATTCTCTAATCGATTAACTAACATCGATTAACTCCTTTTAACTTTATTCTCTAATCAATTAACTAACATCGATTAACTCCTTTTAACTTTATTCTCTAATCGATTAACTAACATCGATTAACTCCTTTTCGAATAAACTATTCATTTATAACGATTTACTTTTAGTAGCGGTTCTTCACTTTACAAATGATTTCCTTTTATTCTATCTTATCCTTTGATTTTATAAATATTTATTTTATAAAAATTCTTTTCCTTTTCTATATAAAATCCGTCGATTTTATATAAATAATTCATTTTCAAAATACACTTTGAAAATCCCCTTCCCCATATCCAGTATTTCTTATGGTATTTAACATACCATATAACAACGATAAATATCGTCCAAACACACATAATCAACAACAGATTATATATCACATCATATATCACAATATATGAATCACAGTAAAATAAATGTTGAGGAATCCAGTTGGATTCCTCTACCCTGTTTCCCTGCATCACAGATGTTAAACAATATAGATAACATCACTTTCAGTTCCATATGATATATTCTGTTAAACAGAATCAATATAGAAATTCAACTAACTGACTAGCAGTTCAATCAAACAGTCAACACACGGTCAATCAGCCAATATTTAATAGTTCTAAAAATACAACATGAAATTATAAACTGTTCAGAGTTAGTGAGTTTTACTCACATTGGACGATCATCGTTAATAACGATAACCATCGCTTGATTCAGACGGACAATTTATTTTGCGATAAATTGTAATGAGCCTCGATTCACTCCCAGTCAGTTCCAGTGCGTAGCCACAGTCCATACAATCCCAACAGATCTTACCGTTCGAAATTCTGATGTCATATGACAAAGATATCGAATTTATAAGTTCTAACTATTTAAAATAAAAACAAACTTAATTAATTTTAACTGGGCCTCACCCCCAAATTCTCCCCGGCCCAATTACCACGTACCCGCTTCCTTTATCTTCTTCTCCAAACAAAAATACGATTCCAGTTTCAGTATTCCCCATTACCGCTCATATCCTCCTTAACACACCACAAAATTCACAACGGAAATTACCCTCTCGAACTCCTCCTCAATCTCCTTCTAACCCATCAAGTTTTAGTCAACTCACACCAGAACTGAAATCATGTTTTCCCCATGGTACCGCTCGAGTTACAGAAAACACCGAACTCTATCACAACCGAATTCAACCAAAATACCACGCGCAGATGCTAACTACAACCAAGAACCCAAATCCACTGTCGAAAATCAACATAAATGCTTAAATCTCCAAGCAACCGTAACCCTAGATCCACTGTTCATATTTCGAACCCCAGAAATTTGAATCGCAAGCCACCAAATCAGCACCGAACAGAAGAGAAACCATACTCTAGTTCGAATATAAGTATGAAATGATTTATAGGATTTACCTTGATTTTACTTTGATTTTCTAAGTATCAAAATTTTGGTTTTCTTTCAGAACTGAACGCGGCGGTCAAAAGATGTTATATAAGAGGGATTAAAATTTATATGTGGTTGAAAAAAAAACATGCATGGCCTTTATATTGACCTATAAAGGAGTTAGGATATTTTTTAAGATATTTTTCTTTTAATATTTTATATTCGCTTTGCCTTCTAAAAATCCGTGTGATCACACACGATGCCTAAAAATCATGAAACTGGACATGTAGCTAGAGTTTGACAGTACGGTCCCAACGAAACTGGTTTCGTCGAATTCCGACTTCGTATGCCCGCACAGTGTATTTTTAACCGTCGAAATACTGATTGTTTCTCACTCTAAAAATCCGTACGGACACACAGTGCCTCTAAAAATCACGAAACTGGAAATCTAACAACTATTTGACATTGTGGATCCAACAAGATTAGTTTCGTCGAATTCCGACTTCGTTTGCAAAAGTGGCTATTTTTAAAGCTCGAAATTTAGCCTATTTAAATATATAAATATATTTAAATATAATTAAATTAAATATTTATAAATAAATATTAACATCTATATTCACCGTGGTATACCATACAGCTCTAGAATATTCCTATATGAATTTCTAACTTGATATTTCAAATCTGGGTCAACCCAATATTCGATTTATATTGAAATTCCTTTTTAAAATATAAATAATTCATTTATAAATTATAAAGGAATTCCATAGCGACTTTTCTAAAATTTGATTTGGACATAAATCAAAATCTACACGACGAAATCCCTATTTTTCTCTTCCACCAGAAAGATATACTCCACCAGCTCCACACGTTTCTTGTTTCACAGAAATCCGGTTTAAAACGAATCTTGTATATTCAGTTGAAGTTCGAATCGCCAATTTACGAACTGCAGCGCCATTTCGAGCTCGATTTTAATTATATTATAACCCTACGTTCAAACTGTCGTTTATATAATATATTCATTATTCAAATTAAATTCCAAGCTGAATTAAATATCACAGATGATCCAGTTCACACCATATCGCCATTTCAGTCAATTCTGATTATTTCAGAATTAAATATATTATTTAATTTATTACTTTAATTAAATATTCACCATTATTTAATTCCACGACCATTAAATTCACTATATCACTATTTATATAATTAAATAAATTAATTATAATACCTCTGCCAATGCGGGTCATTACAATCTTTCCCACTTAAAATAATTTCGTCCTCAAAATTGCTAAAAGGTAGAGAACGACCCTATCGACTGGTTAGAACATATTTGTTCACTTCTGAACTTCAGTTTCAACTGAACCAATTTAATTTCAATTAAATTATTAAATAATTCTTATCAACGAAAATTTTCAAAAATCCTGAAAATTTTCTAACGCCTTAACTCTTCGAAAAATTTCGCCAGCACCTCCTTTGTACTGGTCAATACGTCAAACCACCACTCGCCTCTCTGGGCCATTTCCAACCCAAAAGAAAATCAAACAGCCAAGCGGCTTGCCAATTCGGCTCATAAATCATATATCCAATAGAAATATAAACTTGTACCTTTTGTCGGCATATCAACTCTATCACTTCCATATGCTATCAACTCAGCATATACCAATGTTATCCCAATCAAATTCCAATCTGCTTTTATCCACAACACCACCATTCGCTTATATCCGAGCCAAATATCATTTTAACTCGAGTTTCTTCTCGATTCCCAACTCTTAACTTGATTATCATATTACACTTCAAATTTGAATCTCACAATCCAATTTGTCTTTGATATCATTCTAATTCAATCTCAGTTACCACTTTACTGGCTTTACTTTAATTCAAATTTTCTTTCACAAATTTCTGTTAAATTTGTTTTTAATTCAAACAGTCTTTCCCTGGGAGTTTTTAAACAGTTTACTCTTTTCAAAAATCAAATTTTCCTTTTGAACATGTCACTGAGCCCTTAATTAATATTTCATTAGTTAAATCACTTCTCTATTTCTTTATCAATATTTGTTAACCAATTATTTTCAATAACCATATTGGCCTTTTATGTTATTTGGAAAACATCTCCGAATATCGCCTTCCTTTTTTTTCTAAACTTTAGAAAATATATGCTATTTATAATTGGAAAATATTCCAATTACTTATCTCTTTTCCGATCTCGTTTATTTCTATACTTAGGAAATATTTTTTATTATATCTCCAAGCTTACATTTATTTGGGTTAAAATGGATGTTGTGTAAAACATCGTTACGACAACCCAAATACTATATTCAACTAACTCTTATTCAACATTGATCTTCAAGCCTCTAATCTTACTATTTATTTGTTAATAATGACATCAATCAAGTTGGGGTATAACTACCTCTCAGATCTTGACTGAATAACATTTATAACGTCAAAATAGATATGACTACTTACTCGAATAATCAATACCATACAACTACTTATTCACTTTTAAACACGTATACGCTTCCTCTTTCTATTTTTACTAGATTTTATTCTTAGTCTTCCTTTTTGATTTTACTATTCTATTTCTAAGTTCGTTTCCTTATCGACTTCTATATATATCGATACGTTGATTTCTAACTATCAAATTATCTTAAAAATATTCTAACTCCTCAAATTTCCGGAAAAATTCGCCATAACCTCCTTTGTACCAGGAGCATCGGGATATTTCAAATAGTCTCCCATGGCCCTCACCAATCCAAAAGAAGAAGAAAAAGCCAAGCGGCTAGCCGATACGGCGCATAAAATCTCATGTATGAATTAAAAACATACCTTATCGTCGAGCATTCTATTTATATACCTTCATACCTTATCCATACCTATTCATGTATATCTATACCTGTCCAATTTAATTCAACTATACCCAATCGTTTTAACTCAATTCGTTAATAAATTTGTTAATTAACTCTTTAGTCTATTTCACTTTTATATTTGAACATGACATGTTCAAATATATTTTAACTTGTTTATTAACTAATTTGAATCCAAATTTCAAATTTAAGTTCTATATTCGATTTCGAATATACATTTACAAATCCAATTCACCTTTCAAAGTTCAACTTCAAATTCACAACTCGATTAACTAATTCCTCTTCGACTTAGTTAATTCTATTCAATTTCTATTCAAATTTTATATTATAAATTCCATTTGAATTTCTATATTCAAATTCTATATTTGGATTCCTTTATATTTTCTATATTCAAATTCTATATTATAATTAAATTTGAATTTCTATATTCAAACCCCATTTGAATTTCTATATTCAATTTCTATTTCAATTCTATTGAATTTCATATATTCAAACTCCCTTTGAATTTCTATATTCAATTTCTATTTCAATTCCATTGAATTTCATATATTCAAACTCCTTTTGAATTTCTATATTCAATTTCTATTTCAAACTTTCTTTATTCATTCTTTATTATAAATCCCATTTTGAAATTCAACACAACTTGTCTTTCCCAAAACAAATTCAAAACAGTATCTCTGGTAGTAATTCGTCACTTACAACTCGAAAATGAATACTGATGATGCAGCTGTCATCATCAGAATCTATTTTCCAGTGATCGAAGTGAGTTCAATACTATAAACCATTTCTAAACATTTCCACTTTGAAATTTATTTCAAAATTTAATTCACACTGCTTGTAAAACAATTTAAAATCTCCCAGGATCTTAAATTTTCCTTATTTTTAATCCCAAACCATTTACAAACACTTATCCAATTTTCTAGAATTTTAATTCAATTCCTGGTTTAAATTTAGATTTAACTCATTTCGTAACACTTATACGAATTCTAATTGGTTATTTACATAACCATTTAATTTATAATCTTACTCGACTATAATAACAACCAATATATCCAATATATATCAAAATATACGTTGGGTAAACTACTTTCATTTACCCTCTTTTCAAAACATACCATGATGGTTCATCGTATTCAAGTGTTTACAAAATCCCTACCGATATAGTGGATCAAACTGATCGACCAAAACTCATAAACAACTCAACCAATAAATCCCCACGATATAAAACAATTTTTATATCAATAACAAATACTCTCACTCGTATATATACACTCAACTCAATCTAGGGTATTACTAACCCTATCTCTACCGAGTCACACCACAGAGCCAAAGTAATACTAAACCTAAGCTCTGATACCAACTGTAATGACCCGGATTTTGAGCGACTTTGGTTATCGACATAAACAAGATGTCGATAATCAAAACATCGAAAAATCCTGGTAATTAGTGAAAGAAATTAGAGGGTGAGGAAAGATAAGATAGAAAATTAGAATAGAAGAAGAAGAAGAACACAACATCAGAGTAACACGAACATTACAACGGAACGAATAACATATAATATATATAACATAACTTGAATTATACATTTGTACTTGCATATACATATCATTATCAAAGTACAGCACTTACAACACAGCGGAATAATAATAGCTATATGATCCTGAAGCCTCTTGCTCCAGCTCTTCAATGTATCTGTAAATCCCGACTACTTGACTGCCCATACAAATTTAGGCACCCAAGAGTTTAGGGAAAACAACGAAGTAAACTCCGGGTCAATCATGGGACTGGTGTGAGTAAAATAGTTTAACACAGTTTAACAGATATATGATATCTCATAAGACCACGCCGTGAATACGGAACGGGTTTTTCCCTTATGAGAATCCAACATCTTTGATAAGCAATATCATTATGATATTATAATAATGTCTAAGTACAAATATATATCAATCTAGCAGAAACGCTTTCATCTCACGTTCTACATATATAGTATAAAATCAAAACCGCAAGCACGTATTGGGTAATGGGTTTCCAACTATGAAAAGGTATGGAACCACCTTTCGCTCGTGTACCTCTAGAGAGGAATACACTGGGTTCAAAAAGAACATCTTGCCACCCGGCGACACATGACCGACCACTCATTTCGCTTGAGCGTATCGAATGTATATCACCAACGGTTGGGATCAGCAACCATTTCCCGAATGGGACAGCATCAACAATAGATTTTTAGAAGTAAATGAAACTCTAGATTAGGTGATTATACACCCTACTTCGGTGCGACCGACTTAGCCATGCTGCCTGCCCGATTTCTGTCATTTACTGGATGTGAGGCTAGAAGCTACGCTTTTTCATCACATCAGATTCACTTTGAATGCCACATCGTCAAATCCATCAAATCACCGATTGACGTCCTCAACCATACATTATGTGTTAGTTAAAAGAAGTTTCGTTCTCCGCTTCCACTCTTGGTACGGTTAGAGAAATCAATATACGTGATCATTTGGAAATACTCTGTCAGACATCCGTCCATACAAGTCATCCAGGAACAGGATGAACCGAAGACACTATTCAATACATCCATCTTAGACACTGTCATCTAAGACTTATACAATAGCCCTTGCACTTTACTCCGTCTTCAATTATCTTTGGCATATATGATTCGCAACGCTTATGCCAATACAGAGTGGTTCTTTGGATAATAATCCAACAGGTCTCTCCATATTAACAACGTTAAAATGGTCAAAAACTTCGATAGTCTGTGATTTAACTATCGAATAAAAACAGGTGTGCAAACAACGATATTATTTCCAAATGGAAATTTATATCGATCAAACATCATTCAACATTTATCTCTTTATTTCATAAATTTACTTATCTCCTGTTTCCCTATATCAATTTTCTTATTTTCTAAATTTGGAAAAATATACGTTATTATCAATGGAAAACATTTCCATTTCTTGTTTTCTTTATTAGAAAACATTTCTGGTTTCGTATTTGGAAAACATTTCCAAAGCTTCTTCATTGGACTTAGACAGATGTTTAAACAAACCATCGCGATGCCAACTCAAACCATTTCCTTTACTGCCGAACCTTAACTATTCCTTAGTTAAAAACGAAGCCAATCAAGTTGGGGTAGAACTACCTCTCAGACCTTAACTGAACAACATTTCTAACCTTGAAATAGGCAAAGTTCACTTTATATTCCTTTTACTAACTTCCTTACTTAACCCTTCTTCGAATAGCTATATTCGATTGACTCTTTTCACTTAACTCTATTCGATTAACCCTTATCAATTAACTCTATTGGACTAACACTATTGGATTAACTCCATTTGACTAACGCTATTGATTTACTCATTTCACTTAACTCCTTTCGAATAAACTATATTCGATAACTCCTTTTACTTTCTCTCTAATCGATTAACTAACATCGATTAACTCTTTTTACTTTAACTCTAATCGATTAACTAACATCGATTAACTCCTTTTACTTTAACTCTAGTCGATTAATTCCTTTTACTTTATTCTCTAATCGATTAACTAACATCGATCAACTCCTTTTACTTTATTCTCTAGTCGATTAACTGACATCGATTAACTCCTTTTACTTTATCCTCTAATCGATTAACTAACATCGATTAACTCCTTTTACTTTATCCTCTAATCGATTAACTAACATCGATTAAATCCTTTTAACTTTATTCTCTAATCGATAAACTAATATCGATTAACTCCTTTTAACTTTATTCTCTAGTCGATTAACTAAAATCGATTAACTCCTTTTAACTTTATTCTCTAATCGATTAACTAACATCGATTAACTCCTTTTAACTTTATTCTCTAATCGATTAACTATCATCGATTAACTCCTTTTAACTTTATTCTCTAATCGATTAACTAACATCGATTAACTCCTTTTAACTTTATTATCTAATCGATTAACTAACATCGATTAACTCCTTTTAACTTTATTCTCTAATCGATTAACTCCTTTTAACTTTATTCTCTAATCGATTAACTAACATCGATTAACTCCTTTTAACTTTATTCTCTAATCGGTTAACTAACATCGATTAACTCCTTTTAACTTTATTCTCTAATCGGTTAACTAACATCGATTAACTCCTTTTAACTTTATTCTCTAATCGATTAACTAACATCGATTAACTCCTTTTAACTTTATTCTCTAATCGATTAACTAACATCGATTAACTCCTTTTAACTTTATTCTCTAATCGATTAACTAACATCGATTAACTCCTTTTCGAATAAACTATTCATTTATAAAGATTTACTTTTAGTAACGGTTCTTTAGTTTACAAATGATTTCCTTTTATTCTAACTTATCCTTTGATTTTATAAATATTTCTTTTATAAAAATTCTTTTCCTTTTCTATATAAAATCCATCGATTTTATATAAATAATTCATTTTCAAAATACACTTTGAAAATCCCCTTCCCCATATCCAGTATTTCTTATGGTATTTAACATACCATATAACAACGATAAATATCGTCCAAACACACATAATCAACAACAGATTATATATCACATCATATATCACAATATATGAATCACAGTAAAATAAATGTTGAGGAATCCAGTTGGATTCCTCCACCCTGTTTCCCTGCATCATAGATGTTAAACAATATAGATAACATCACTTTCGGTTCCATATGATATAATCTGTTAAACAGAATCAATATAGAAATTCAACTAACTGACTGGAAGTTCAATCAAACAGTCAACACACAGTCAATCAGCCAATATTTAATAGTTCTAAAAATACAACATGAAATTATAAACTGTTCAGAGTTAGTGAGTTTTACTCACATTGGACGATCATCGTTAATAACGATAACCATCGCTTGATTCAGACGGACAATTTATTTTGCGATAAATTGTAATGAGCCTCGATTCACTCCCAGTCAGTTCCAGTGCGTAGCCACTGTCCATACAATCCCAATGGATCTTGCCGTTCGAAATTCTGATGTCATATGACAAAGATATCGAATTTATAAGTTCGAACTATTTAAAATAAAAACAAACTTAATTAATTTTAAATGGGCCTCACCTCCAAATTCTCCCTGGCCCAATTACCACGTACCCGCTTCCTTTATCTTCTTCTCCAAACAAAAATACGATTCCAGTTTTAGTATTCCTCATTACCGCTCATATCCTCCTTAACACACCACAAAATTCACAACAGAAATTACCCTCTCGAACTCCTCCTCAATCTCCTTCTAACCCATCAAGTTTTAGTCAACTCGCACCAGAACTGAAATCGCGTTTTCCCAGTGGTACCGCTCGAGTTACAGAAAACACCGAACTCTATCACAACTGAATTCAACCAAAATACCACGCGCAGATGCTAACTACAACCAAGAACCCAAATCCACTGTCGAAAATCAACATAAATGCTTAAATCTCCAAGCAACCGTAACCCTAGATCCACTGTTCATATTTCGAACCCCAGAAATTTGAATCGCAATCCACCAAATCAGCAATGAACAGAAGAGGAACCATACTCTAGTTCGAATATAAGTATGAAATGATTTATAGGTTTTATCTTGATTTTACTTTGATTTTCTAAGTATCAAAATTTTGGTTTTCTTTAAGAACTGAACGCGGCGGTCAAAAGATGTTATATAAGAGGGATTAAAATTTATATGTGGTTGAAAAAAAAAACATGCGTGGCCTTTATATTGACCTATAAAGGAGTTAGGATATTTTTTTAGATATTTTTCTTTTAATATTTTATATTCGCTTTGCCTTCTAAAAATCCGTGTGATCACACACAATGCCTAAAAATCACGAAATTGGACATGTAGCTAGAGTTTGACAGTACGGTCCCAACGAAACTGGTTTCGTCGAATTCCGACTTCGTATGCCCGCACAGTGTATTTTTAACCATCGAAATACTGACTGTTTCTCACTCTAAAAATCCGTACGGCCACACAGTGCCTCTAAAAATCACGAAACTGGAAATCTAACAACTATTTGACATTGTGGATCCAACAAAATTAGTTTCGTCGAATTCCGACTTCGTTTGCAAAAGTGGCTATTTTTAAAGCTCGAAATTTAGCCTATTTAAATATATATATATATATATTTAAATATAATTAAATTAAATATTTATAAATAAATATTAACGTCTATATTCACCATGGAATACCATACAGCTCTAGAATATTCCTATATGAATTTTTAACTTGATATTTCAAATCTGGGTCAAACCAATATTCTATTTATATTGAAATTCCTTTTTAAAATATAAATAATTCATTTATAAATTATAAAGGAATTCCATAGCGACTTTTGTAAAATTTGATTTGGACATAAATCAAAATCTACACGACGAAATCCCGATTTTTCTGTTCCACTAGAAAGATATACTCCACCAGCTCCACACGTTTCTTGTTTCACAGAAATCCGGTTTAAAACGAATCTTGTATATTCAGTTGAAGTTCGAATCGCCAATTTACGAACTGCAGCGCCATTTCGAGCTCGATTTTAATTATATTATAACCCTACGTTCAAACTATCGTTTATATAATATATTCGTTATTCAAATTAAATTCCAAGATGAATTAAATATCACAGATGATCTAGTTCACACCATATCGCCATTTCAGCCAATTCTGATTATTTCAGAATTAAATATATTATTTAATTTATTACTTTAATTAAATATTCACCATTATTTAATTCCACGACCATTAAATTCACTATATCACTATTTATATAATTAAATAAATTAATTATAATACCTCTACCAATGCGGGTCATGTAACGACCCAGAAAATCTGAACCAATTTAAAATTTTTAAATTGGCTAAAATAATGGATTTTAAATATTTAAAATAAATATTTTAAATAATGGCGATGAAAACTGAGTTTGAATCGACAATTGAAAACGAATATAATTAAATATAATTATATATAGAATTGAAAATGGCGCGGTAGTTCGATAATTCGATTTCAAATTTCAATTGAATATACCGGGTGCAAAACAATCCAGATTTTAGTGAAACCAAAAATAATGGAACCTAATTGGTAATATCTTTCTAACGAATCCGACCAATCGAAATTTGATAGCGGGAATCAAAAGATATGTCCAGTTGAAAATTCTGAATAGTCGCTATGGAATTCAGGCCCTTAAAAATGGATATTTTGCAAATGACCTCGGATTTGGACGAAACCACTTTTGTTAGATCCGCAGTGTCAGGTTATTGTTAGGTTTCAAATTTCATAATTTTTCGAATTAATATGTGAGCGTGGCAAAGGAAAACGCGTTTGACCAGTTTCAGTTGATTTTAATCGACTGGAAATTGGCCATTTTGCAAACGGTCTCAGAATTCGACGAAACTAGTTTTGTTAGGACACTATCGTCAATACAAAGCTAGAAAATATTTTTCTGGAATTTTTCTAGTTAGTATGTGACCCCGGTAATTTGAAATGTACGTTTAAAATTCAATATAGTGATTTAAATGAAAATTCAAAAGGAAACTGATTGTAACAATCGAATCAGCTTGCGATACATATCCCATTGTGTTCGGAATGGGGGTGAAACGCTATGGACGACAGGCGGTGGGCCTCGTTTCGAGGTCATATGTGAAAGTCAACCTTTTTGCGAAATTTAATAATTAAATAATAAAAAAAAAGAAGGAAAAAAAAAACTCTTCCCTCCTTATCTCCCGCTTGGCCCCCCCCCCCGTTCATTACCGATTTCGTTTAATCAGAAAAAAAAAGTAAAAACCCTAATCGCTCGCCGTCGATTTGCGAACCCCACCCCCCCGAAGCGAAGCCGCCGCCCATCACCGTACCCCCCCTCCCTCGTACTTCGAACCCCCACTGAAGCCGCAACCCCTCGAAGCACCTCCACGCAGCCACCATCGTTCGAACTCCGAGCGCCGCCACCGCTTTTCTCCGTTCGAACCCTCGTGAAGCCTCCGACGAACTGAAGAAACCCCCTCCCCTTTCTGTAAGTCGTTTTATTTTATTTTTATTTATTATTTTGTTAAATAATAAAAACTGGAAAATGTTTAAAAGTAAAGTTAAGAACTGATTTTATAAAAAGGTTAAACTGACTTTAAAAGCATTTTTTTTAACTGTTTTTTCTTAGGATTTAAAACTGAAATTTGAATTAGGTTAAAACTGATTTTGTTGAAAATTTAAAACTGATTTGTTTTAATATTAAAAACTGATTTTGTTGAATAAGTAAAACTGATTTGGTTTTTTTAAAAAAATTAAAAAACTGAAATTTTTTAAAAAAAGTTAAAACTGGTTTCTTTAAAGAAACTCGAAATAAAAATCATATTTTTATGTGTCGAAAGCAAAAGTAAAAATCATATTTTTATATGTTGAAAGTCGGAATAAAAATCATATTTTTATGTGTTGAAAGCAAAAGTAAAAATCATATTTTTATATGTTGAAAGTCGGAATAAAAATCATATTTTTATGTGTTGAAAGCAAAAGTAAAAATCATATTTTTATTTAGAGAAAGTCGAAGTAAAAATCATATTTTTATATATTGAATAGCATCGTAAAAATTCGATTTTTACATATGCAGAGAATACGGGCGAAAGCAACAAAAGGCGAAGATGTCTATTAGGAAGAGTCGTGCAGTTGGATAGCTATTGTTGAGATTTCTGATTTAAAAATTATATATATATGTGTTGAAATTGAATGTGAATAGCTATATATAAATTGCTATATATATATATATATATATATATACGCCCCCTCGTCCACAAACCATGGACGATATTTATTGGTTGAAATTGTGGTGAAAATTGAATGATTGTTTGGGATTGTTTGTGATTGATATTGGATTGATTGTGGTTGAAAAATACCCATTTGTGGTTGAGAAATATTTGGTTGAAACCTCATAGGATTAGTTTGTGGAAATGAAATAAATATATACATGCCGCCTGCGTGCGAACTAGATGCATGATTCCCATTGTCAAAAACCGCGAGGTTTTAAGGTAGAGCGAGGAGCCGTACTAGGAACGGTCCCGGTGTAACTACCCTGCCGTTATGCTGCCGAAATTTTGAATAATATTTGTGTGTTTGAATTATTTTCATATGCTTAAACTATATTTATTCATTGTATAGAAAACATTCATGTGTTGAATTGATATTCATTCGTTGTTTAGAAATTCATGTGTTGAATGGTATTCATATTTTGAAATAAATTGTTCGATAACAAAAATCACATTTTTATCTATATATAGAAACTATAGAAAACATTCATGTGTTGAATTGATATTCATTCGTTGTTTAGAAATTCATGTGTTGAATGGTATTCATATTTTGAAATAAATTGTTCGATAACAAAAATCACATTTTTATCTATATATAGAAACTATAGAAAACATTCATGTGTTGAATTGATATTCATTCGTTGTTTAGAAATTCATGTGTTGAATGGTATTCATATTTTGAAATAAATTGTTCGATAACAAAAATCACATTTTTATCTATATATAGAAACTATAGAAAACATTCATGTGTTGAATTGATATTCATTCGTTGTTTAGAAATTCATGTGTTGAATGGTATTCATATTTTGAAATAAATTGTTCGATAACAAAAATCACATTTTTATCTATATATAGAAACTATAGAAAACATTCATGTGTTGAATTGATATTCATTCGTTGTTTAGAAATTCATGTGTTGAATGGTATTCATATTTTGAAATAAATTGTTTGATAATAAAAATCACCTTTTATCGACTATATGAACTATATAGAAAAATAGTGTTTTGAAATGAATCGTTTTACAATAAAAATCGCATTTTTATTGTATGCATAAATCGTTAAAATATGAAGTGTTAAAAATAGCCACTTGTTCAAAATAAACATATACGAGTTGAAATATTCATTAATTAGCTAATGAAATGATTTGCACCTATTTATGTAACATTAGAATGAATGGAGTTTTTAAACCAAATAGAAATCAAATATGAAGTTGAATAGAAAATGAAAAATGATATGAACTGTATATATATATACATGCATATTCATTGAACAGGTTATAGCGAAGGGGCTAGAGAAGAGGAATAAAATTTTGTGCCCGACAAATAGGTACACATTTACTGATTTGTTTGGGTGATGATTTTGAGCCTGTTGGCTAGCCGCTTGGCTTTTTCTTTTTCTTTTTGAGATTAGAAGGACCGGGACGCTATTTGCGATTTCCCGACGCTCCCGGTGCAGGGGAGGTTATGGCGAAATTTTTCCAAAATTTAAGGTGTTAGAAAATTTTTTGAAGTGAAAACGATATTGAAATTGTTGAATGAACTATATTTATATAAATATATAAATATAAATAGAATTAAAACGAAACGAAGCCGTGCAGTTCGTATTTTGAAACCGTGATTTCAAACGACTAGTGCGGGAAATCCGACCATTGGATTTTCCCGAAACCTCAACCGTCGGGTCCGCCTTGGAATAATCTTTCCAACGGCACCAACCTTGTAAAAATCCAACGGTTGGATTGTCTGGAATGTTTAATTCAAATCTGAAGAAAAACAGCGCCAGAAACGATTATATTTATTTATATATATAAATATAATTATATTTAATCGAATAACGACGCTGTAGTTCGTATTTTGAAATCGAAATTTCAAACGATTGTACCGGGAGATCCGACCGTCGGATTTTCCCGAAACTGGAACCGTTGGATTCGTTTTGAAAAACCCTTTCTAATGATGTAAATTTTGTGATGATCCAACGGTTAGATTTTCAGATATGTGTAAATCAAATCTGAAGAAAAACAGCGCCACGACAACGTTATGGCCCGAAGCGTCGTTTTGAATAAAATGGCTATTTTAAAATAAATAAAAATAGCGATAAATAGTTATAAAATATCATAAGCGATATGGAATGGAAATAAACTGAATTTGCTTGATTTATGTGATATTTGATGGTTGAATGTGTTTGGTGTGAAAATTACATTAAAGAACAAAATTGGTTTTGTCGAATAATTTAACCGTTGAAATAAATCGAATTGAAATTCTAAATATACGTGAATTATTTGAAAAGGCCGAGTTAATTCTCATTTCGAATAATTGACCGACGATTGAAATTCGAAGATGAAGACGGTGGTCGAAGACCGGAGATCTTCACCTCGTTTGGATGGTAACCGAGGTCCTGATTGGGAGGCATCCCGAAATATGGATAATGAGTGGTGATCGTTCAGACGTACGTGTTGATCGAAGGGTTTGCGAGGTATTTAGTGCCTCCGGTTTCGTTCAGACCCAGAACGGACTTGTAAATGGACTGTGTGTCTGACATAGGATTTATTTTGTGTGGCATGCTAAGATGCAGTGATCAGGGCTTCTGTTGAAAAGCAAAGTCTTGTGGTGATGATCAAAGCACCGCCTGTGTGGCGTAGCTTTGTGTATAATGTGAATTCGCGAGCCTCACACCCCGGTATGAACCTAAAACGGGAGAACGGACCTCAGGGAGGGCCTACGTTTCCTCCTAGCTAAAAGTGGCGTCAGTGGTTTTACACGCCCTGACGAGTTTGACTTATGTGGTTGTTGCTGTTGCGAGGCGCCTCGGTTAGATCGGACGATCCGGGTCCGATGGAGTCATTCGTTGGCTCGCTTACGCCCCAAAGGGCGGCGAAACGTAGTGCTCAGGTATAATAATCCACGTCGGTGGACCGGCCCTGTCGCTCCAAGGCTTGCCTGCGCGCTTGCCTGAGACTCGGGCTAGGCAGTCTCGAATTCGGTAAGGACTATCTTTTGCCTTGGTTCATGACGGAAATCCAATTTCCAAATACGACATCATGCGGTTTTGATTGTATATAGATATGGCGACATGATATATGGTACCCATGCCGTCTATGATTGATAGTTATGATTTGAAATTGTTTTCAAAACATATAAACACTAGCAATAATATCAAATGCCTTTGTTTTATTCGTATCAAGCATATCTGGGCCGTTATAAGGTAAAAACTCTATCCTCCGGTTTGCGTTGCATTGTGTGATGGGAACTGAGTCTTATAATGGCTTCATTTTTATAAAAAGCATAGCGATGTTTAAAAGAAAGATTTGTTTTAATGCACTGGCAATCCAATGGAGTAAACCCATTCCACGAAAGTGGCGTGGTCCTGTGATTAGCCAATTATGTATGTGTTGAGTAGATTTCTCATACCAGTCCCATGACTGACTCGTAGTTTGTTTCACTCTCAAACTCGGGTGCCCCTTTTTCTACACGGGCAGCCTTGTATTCAGGTTTAGCTGGTTCTTTCTGGATAGCTGGAGCTGAAGATGGATTCTATCATTTATTTCTTTTTATGCTGTTCAGCTCCTATTGTACATATTTTGTTTATTTCCGCTGTAGACATTTATGTATAGCTGAACTGTATTTGTACTAAGTAAGATCCTGTATACTGTGTAACTCTGATGATTACTTTTATCCAGTATATTTTGTTGTTCATTCTGGTGTATTTATGTAATTCTGTTCTGCTATTATATGTTTCTGTGTTATATTCCAAAAGATAACCTTGTTTCCGTGAGAACGGGAAATCGGGTCGTCTCATCGTGGTATCAGAGCTTTGGTTAAGCTTAGTTCTGGAATATAACATTTGAACGAACTCGTCAGAAATAGAACCAGTAGTGTTCTAGGACGGGTGACTCCATACAGATAGGATCAGTAATATCCTAGTATGAGTAAACCAGAATGAAATTACACCTTGATAGACACATTTACATTGAAGTATGTGTTTCTATGTTTTAAAATACCTTTTCTGTGACCTGACACTTGATCTGCTAATTGCAGAAGTACTAGAAAAATGAGTGCCAGAAACAGAAGGAATACAGAACCCGATCTAGAGGCTCTATTCAAGAGATATCGAAATCTGGGTGGAGAAAAATTCTCGGGCAATGAATCTATTATTCAAACTCAAGCTTGGTTGAGTTCTGTCGAAAAAATCTTTGAGCATATCCAGCTGAGAGATGACCAGAAACGGTTAGTAGCATCTTGGGCGCTTAAAGAAGAAGCTTTAATCTGGTGGGAATCAATCATCAGAAATAATCCAGAAGGTGATATCACCTGGGACAGATTCAAATTGATTTTCTTAGAAAGATTTACTCCTCCCGAAGTAACCGAGAGATTATGTGATGAATTTTCTTATCTAATACAAGGTGATATGACCATTCCCGAATATCATAAGAAATTCAATGAACTTGCTCACTTTGCTCCTCATCTAATTCAAAATCCGAAGAGGAAGAATATGAGATTTATTCACGGACTTCAAAGGAAATACCAGAATAAAGTATTGGGGCATGTGAAGCTTCCTTTTTCTGAAATGATTTATATGGCTTATCAGTATGAAGATCTCCATAAGAAAGGAATGTTACGTGACGAAGAAGAAGTCAGTTCTAGTGACAAAACAGAATCGGAAACTGATATCCCTGAAGGCAGTACGAGGTCTGAGGTCAGTAAGGAGCCCAAAGTCAATCGAAAAAGGGCTAGATCTGAAAAAGAACCTGTCACGACTGCCACATGCTCTAACTGCAATAAACAGGGGCATCTGACTAGGAAGTGTAGAACCTCGAAGAAGCGAAGGAGGAGTGAATCTAAAACCAAGAACAAGTCTCCTGTGACTCGAGAGTGCAATCTTTGTCATCAGTCCGGTCATATAAAGAGAGATTGCTGGCTGTTAAAAAGGGCCAAAGAGGCTCAGGTAAATGAAGTAGCAGAAACCTCAGCACCCTCAGATAGTCAGGGAAGGTCTGATGTTTTAGAAGGCACGCTAAATGTCAAAAATATTCCAGTTAAAGTACTGTTTGACACTGGCGCGTCGCGAAGCTTTATTGCAAAGAGTGCAGTCAAGAAGTTGGATTTGAATTTGAAAAAGCTCAAAGAGCCCATGACTGTTCAGAATCCAGTTGGAGGTTCCATCAATCTCAGTTGGATTTGTGCAGTGCCCGTCTCTTTTTCTTGCTATAAATTCCCCATTGTCTCTATCATCATGAATTTTAATGAATTCGATCTTATTCTGGGATTGGATTGGCTAACCAAATATGAAGCTGAAGTTAAATGCGCCGAGAGAGTGGTTAAAGCAAAGGCCCAATCGGGGAATTATATAACCATACCATGTGAAGGCCCGACTTCAAATAGAAAAGATTTCTGGTCAGCTCTCGATGTTTCTCCAGCCCAAATAGAAAATGTCCATGAAATCATAGAGAATATTCCTGACCTCATTAAAGATATTCCTGTCGTCAAGGATTATGCGGATGAGTTTGAGGAAGTTGTTCGCTTACCTCCGCAAAGAGAAATAGACTTCAAAATTGCTTTAATTCCGAATGCAAGGCCAGTAGTTCACGCTATTCGAAGAATGTCCTTGAAAGAGAAGGAGGAATTAGACAATCAAACAAGACAGCTAGTATGGAAAGATCTGATCAGGCCTAGTTTCTCTGACTGGGGTGCAGCAGTGGTGTTTGTACCAAAATCTGACGGTACTCTACGTCTATGTGTGGATTATCGTGATTTAAACAAGCAGACCATAAAGAACAAATATCCATTGCCGCGGATTGATGATTTGTTGGATCGATTAAATGGAGCACAAGTATTCTCACGAATGGACCTAGCTACAGGATTCCATCAACTTCGAATTGCCGAAGAGTGTGTTCCAATGACAGCGTTTAGAGGCCCCGACCTATTCTACGAGTGGTTAGTAATGCCATTCGGCTTATGTAACGCTCCAGCTTATTTCGTCGATCTGATGAATAGAGTATTCAGAGGAGTATTGAATAAATTTGTTTTGGTTTTTATTGATGATATTCTAATCTTCTCTAAATCAAAAGCCGAACATGAAAAGCATCTGGAACAGGTTCTAGAAATTCTGAGACGGAATGTGTTAAAAGCCAAATTTTCCAAATGTATCTTCTGGCAAGATGAAGTGAAATTTCTGGGTCATGTCGTATCGAAAGATGGAATCGCTGTGGACCCAAGCAAAATCACAGCTATTCAGAATTGGAAACAGCCTAGTACTCCCACTGAAGTCCGCAGTTTTCTTGGATTGGCTAGCTATTATCGGAAGTTCGTTAAAGACTTTTCGAAGATATCTGGTCACTTAACGAAGCTTACAAAGAAGCATTCTAAATTCAAATGGACTCAAGAGAGTGAGGAGGCTTTCGAAGAGCTAAAGTTAAGATTGACGACAACTCCAGTGTTAACCATCATCGATGGCAACCAAGATCTAAAAGTCTGGACTGATGCGTCTAGAGAAGGCCTTGGAGCAGTGTTAATGCAAAGAGGCCAAGTAATTGCTTATGCTAGCCGTCAACTGAAGCCACACAAGAAGAACTACGTAACTCATGATCTTGAGTTATTGGCTATCATATTCTCTTTGAAAATCTGGAGACACTATCTTCTAGGCGAGAGGTTTGAACTGTTTACAGACCACCAGTCATTAAAGTATCTGTTCACTCAGAAAGACTTGAACTTGAGGCAGCAACGTTGGCTGGAGTTTCTTGCAGCATATGACTTTGAAATTATATATACTCCAGGAAAAGCCAATGTCGTGGCCGATGCATTAAGCCGAAAGAATGAAATGATCGCCAGTTTTATTATCACGACTTCATTGCTAGATAAGATATCTGCTCTTCAGGAGGATGATCACTTCATTCAGAAGATCAGAGGGATAATTCAACAAAGCGAACCCTCGAGTTTTCAAGTAGACAATGATGGGATTTTATGGCTCAAAGGTCGAATCTGTGTCCCTAACATTCCTGAACTTCGAAAGGAAGTACTGGATGAATGCCACAAGTCAAAACTCAGTATCCATCCGGGAGTAAGCAAAATGTATAATGACATCAAACGCACTTTCTGGTGGAAGTCGATGAAAAGGGACATTTCTTTATATGTAAGCCGATGCCCCACCCGCCAGCTAGTCAAAAGCGACCAACAGAAATTGGCTGGATTATTACAACCGCTGGAAGTTCCTGGTTGGAAGTGGGAGCATATTTCTATGGATTTCATTGATGGTTTGCCCAGAACCAGAAAAGGGAATGACAGTATTTGGGTGATCGTAGATCGTTTCACGAAGACCGCCCATTTCATACCTGTCAAATCAAATAGAACTGCTCAGAGTCTGGCGCAGATATACTTCAGGGAAATAGTTAGACTACATGGAGTGCCACTCAGTATAGTCAGTGATAGAGATACAATATTCACTAGCAAATTCTGGGAAGCATTTCAAGTCGAGCTAGGAACGAAGTTAAACTTGAGCACCGCTTATCATCCTCAGACAGACGGTCAGACTGAGAGGGTGAATCGCATTTTAGAAGATCTATTGCGGGCTTGTGTTATAGATTTCGGTGGATCATGGGAAGACCATCTGCATTTGGCTGAATTCTCTTATAACAACAGCTACCAGGCGAGTCTGACAATGTCGCCATTCGAGGCATTGTATGGTAGACCGTGCCGATCTCCTGCTTGTTGGGTCGAGCCTGGAAATAGACTTGTGTTAGGGCCTGATATGATTCGAGAAGCTGCCGACAAAGTCGATTTTATTAAAAAGCGATTACTCGCCGCTCAAAGCCGACAAAAGAGCTATGCCGATAAAAGAAGAAGAGATATATCCTTTGAAGTTGGCGACTATGTATATTTGAAAGTATCGCCGATGAGAGGAGTTATCAGGTTCGGTAAAACTGGAAAGTTAGCGCCTAAATTTATTGGTCCGTTTCCTATTCTGGAACGGATTGGGACTCTCGCTTATAGGGTCAAACTGCCTGACTGGTTGCCTGGAGTTCATGATGTATTTCATATATCTCAACTTCGAAAGCACGTTCATGATCCAGACTTGATCGTGGAAGAAGCAGCTCAGCAGGATATTGAAATTACTCCAGAATTAGCTGTGAGGCGAGAGCCGCTAAAGATTATCGGCAAAGAAACCAAAGAGCTGAGAAACAAGAAGGTTCACTTAGTCAAAGTGCAATGGAGTGGAGATCCGCGAGATTGTACTTGGGAAACTGAGGAGAGCATTCAGAAAGCTTATCCTAGATCCCGAGTAGATATCTTTGATTGACTCTGGTGCAAGGTACATTTACCCTACTTTGCATTACCGTTTAATTCTCTATTCTGTTGCTATTTTCTTCCCATAGATGTGCATTGTTTATTCTATACTCAGAATATTAAAAACAAATTGGTTGTTGTATTGTGGGATTGTAGATTTATCAAACCACTTTCGACTTTATTCCTTTTCGGGGACGAAAAGTTTTAAGTGGGGGAGATTGTAACGACCCAGAAAATCTGAACCAATTTAAAATTTTTAAATTGGCTAAAATAATGGATTTTAAATATTTAAAATAAATATTTTAAATAATGGCGATGAAAACTGAGTTTGAATCGACAATTGAAAACGAATATAATTAAATATAATTATATATAGAATTGAAAATGGCGCGGTAGTTCGATAATTCGATTTCAAATTTCAATTGAATATACCGGGTGCAAAACAATCCAGATTTTAGTGAAACCAAAAATAATGGAACCTAATTGGTAATATCTTTCTAACGAATCCGACCAATCGAAATTTGATAGCGGGAATCAAAAGATATGTCCAGTTGAAAATTCTGAATAGTCGCTATGGAATTCAGGCCCTTAAAAATGGATATTTTCCAAATGACCTCGGATTTGGACGAAACCACTTTTGTTAGATCCGCAGTGTCAGGTTATTGTTAGGTTTCAAATTTCATAATTTTTCGAATTAATATGTGAGCGTGGCAAAGGAAAACGCGTTTGACCAGTTTCAGTTGATTTTAATCGACTGGAAATTGGCCATTTTGCAAACGGTCTCAGAATTCGACGAAACTAGTTTTGTTAGGACCGTATCGTCAATACGAAGCTAGAAAATATTTTTCTGGAATTTTTCTAGTTAGTATGTGACCCCGGTAATTTGAAATGTACGTTTAAAATTCAATATAGTGATTTAAATGAAAATTCAAAAGGAAACTGATTGTAACAATCGAATCAGCTTGCGATACATATCCCATTGTGTTCGGAATGGGGGTGAAACGCTATGGACGACAGGCGGTGGGCCTCGTTTCGAGGTCATATGTGAAAGTCAACCTTTTTGCGAAATTTAATAATTAAATAATAAAAAAAAAAGAAGGAAAAAAAAAACTCTTCCCTCCTTATCTCCCGCTTGCCCCCCCCCCCCCCCCCCCCGTTCATTACCGATTTCGTTTAATCAGAAAAAAAAAAAAAGTAAAAACCCTAATCGCTCGCCGTCGATTTGCGAACCCCACCCCCCCGAAGCGAAGCCGCCGCCCATCACCGTACCCCCCTCCCTCGTACTTCGAACCCCCACTGAAGCCGCAACCCCTCGAAGCACCTCCACGCAGCCACCATCGTTCGAACTCCGAGCGCCGCCACCGCTTTTCTCCGTTCGAACCCTCGTGAAGCCTCCGACGAACTGAAGAAACCCCCTCCCCTTTCTGTAAGTCGTTTTATTTTATTTTTATTTATTATTTTGTTAAATAATAAAAACTGGAAAATGTTTAAAAGTAAAGTTAAGAACTGATTTTATAAAAAGGTTAAACTGACTTTAAAAGCATTTTTTTAACTGTTTTTTCTTAGGATTTAAAACTGAAATTTGAATTAGGTTAAAACTGATTTTGTTGAAAATTTAAAACTGATTTGTTTTAATATTAAAAACTGATTTTGTTGAATAAGTAAAACTGATTTGGTTTTTTTAAAAAAATTAAAAAACTGAAATTTTTAAAAAAAAGTTAAAACTGGTTTCTTTAAAGAAACTCGAAATAAAAATCATATTTTTATGTGTCGAAAGCAAAAGTAAAAATCATATTTTTATATGTTGAAAGTCGGAATAAAAATCATATTTTTATGTGTTGAAAGCAAAAGTAAAAATCATATTTTTATATGTTGAAAGTCGGAATAAAAATCATATTTTTATGTGTTGAAAGCAAAAGTAAAAATCATATTTTTATTTAGAGAAAGTCGAAGTAAAAATCATATTTTTATATATTGAATAGCATCGTAAAAATTCGATTTTTACATATGCAGAGAATACGGGCGAAAGCAACAAAAGGCGAAGATTTCTATTAGGAAGAGTCGTGCAGTTGGATAGCTATTGGTGAGATTTCTGATTTAAAAATTATATATATATGTGTTGAAATTGAATGTGAATAGCTATATATAAATTGCTATATATATATATATATATATATATATATATATATATATATATACGCCCCCTCGTCCACAAACCATGGACGATATTTATTGGTTGAAATTGTGGTGAAAATTGAATGATTGTTTGGGATTGTTTGTGATTGATATTGGATTGACTGTGGTTGAAAAATACCCATTTGTGGTTGAGAAATATTTGGTTGAAACCACATAGGATTAGTTTGTGGAAATGAAATAAATATATACATGCCGCCTGCGTGCGAACTAGATGCATGATTCCCATTGTCAAAAACCGCGAGGTTTTAAGGTAGAGCGAGGAGCCGTACTAGGAACGGTCCCGGTGTAACTACCCTGCCGTTATGCTGCCGAAATTTTGAATAATATTTGTGTGTTTGAATTATTTCCATATGCTTAAACTATATTTATTCATTGTATAGAAAACATTCATGTGTTGAATTGATATTCATTCGTTGTTTAGAAATTCATGTGTTGAATGGTATTCATATTTTGAAATAAATTGTTCGATAACAAAAATCACATTTTTATCTATATATAGAAACTATAGAAAACATTCATGTGTTGAATTGATATTCATTCGTTGTTTAGAAATTCATGTGTTGAATGGTATTCATATTTTGAAATAAATTGTTCGATAACAAAAATCACATTTTTATCTATATATAGAAACTATAGAAAACATTCATGTGTTGAATTGATATTCATTCGTTGTTTAGAAATTCATGTGTTGAATGGTATTCATATTTTGAAATAAATTGTTCGATAACAAAAATCACATTTTTATCTATATATAGAAACTATAGAAAACATTCATGTGTTGAATTGATATTCATTCGTCGTTTAGAAATTCATGTGTTGAATGGTATTCATATTTTGAAATAAATTGTTCGATAACAAAAATCACATTTTTATCTATATATAGAAACTATAGAAAACATTCATGTGTTGAATTGATATTCATTCGTTGTTTAGAAATTCATGTGTTGAATGGTATTCATATTTTGAAATAAATTGTTTGATAATAAAAATCACCTTTTATTGACTATATGAACTATATAGAAAAATAGTGTTTTGAAATGAATCGTTTTACAATAAAAATCGCATTTTTATTGTATGCATAAATCGTTAAAATATGAAGTGTTAAAAATAGCCACTTGTTCAAAATAAACATATACGAGTTGAAATATTCATTAATTAGCTAATGAAATGATTTGCACCTATTTATGTAACATTAGAATGAATGGAGTTTTTAAACCAAATAGAAATCAAATATGAAGTTGAATAGAAAATGAAAAATGATATGAACTGTATATATAT
The DNA here is from genome assembly GCA_030737875.1 of Allium sativum. Lineage (NCBI taxonomy): Eukaryota > Viridiplantae > Streptophyta > Magnoliopsida > Asparagales > Amaryllidaceae > Allium > Allium sativum. The sequence continues at coordinate 49,576,634 of CM060926.1, forward strand.
ATACATGCATATTCATTGAACAGGTTATAGCGAAGGGGCTAGAGAAGAGGAATAAAATTTTGTGCCCGACAAATAGGTACACATTTACTGATTTGTTTGGGTTATGATTTTGAGCCTGTTGGCTAGCCGCTTGGCTTTTTCTTTTTCTTTTTGAGATTAGAAGGACCGGGACGCTATTTGCGATTTCCCGACGCTCCCGGTGCAGGGGAGGTTATGGCGAAATTTTTCCAAAATTTAAGGTGTTAGAAAAATTTTTGAAGTGAAAACGATATTGAAATTGTTGAATGAACTATATTTATATAAATATATAAATATAAATAGAATTAAAACGAAACGAAGCCGTGCAGTTCGTATTTTGATACCGTGATTTCAAACGACTAGTGCGGGAAATCCGACCATTGGATTTTCCCGAAACCTCAACCGTCGGGTCCGCCTTGGAATAATCTTTCCAACGGCACCAACCTTGTAAAAATCCAACGGTTGGATTGTCTGGAATGTTTAATTCAAATCTGAAGAAAAACAGCGCCAGAAACGATTATATTTATTTATATATATAAATATAATTATATTTAATCGAATAACGACGCTGCAGTTCGTATTTTGAAATCGAAATTTCAAACGATTGTACCGGGAGATCCGACCGTCGGATTTTCCCGAAACTGGAACCGTTGGATTCGTTTTGAAAAACCCTTTCTAATGATGTAAATTTTGTGATGATCCAACGGTTAGATTTTCAGATATGTGTAAATCAAATCTGAAGAAAAACGGCGCCACGGCAACGTTATGGCCCGAAGCGTCGTTTTGAATAAAATGGCTATTTTAAAATAAATAAAAATAGCGATAAATAGTTATAAAATATCATAAGCGATATGGAATGGAAATAAACTGAATTTGCTTGATTTATGTGATATTTGATGGTTGAATGTGTTTGGTGTGAAAATTACATTAAAGAACAAAATTGGTTTTGTCGAATAATTTAACCGTTGAAATAAATCGAATTGAAATTCTAAATATACGTGAATTATTTGAAAAGGCCGAGTTAATTCTCATTTCGAATAATTGACCGACGATTGAAATTCGAAGATGAAGACGGTGGTCGAAGACCGGAGATCTTCACCTCGTTTGGATGGTAACCGAGGTCCTGATTGGGAGGCATCCCGAAATATGGATAATGAGTGGTGATCGTTCAGACGTACGTGTTGATCGAAGGGTTTGCGAGGTATTTAGTGCCTCCGGTTTCGTTCAGACCCAGAACGGACTTGTAAATGGACTGTGTGTCTGACATAGGATTTATTCTGTGTGGCATGCTAAGATGCAGTGATCAGGGCTTCTGTTGAAAAGCAAAGTCTTGTGGTGATGATCAAAGCACCGCCTGTGTGGCGTAGCTTTGTGTATAATGTGAATTCGCGAGCCTCACACCCCGGTATGAACCTAAAACGGGAGAACGGACCTCAGGGAGGGCCTACGTTTCCTCCTAGCTAAAAGTGGCGTCAGTGGTTTTACATGCCCTGACGAGTTTGACTTATGTGGTTGTTGCTGTTGCGAGGCGCCTCGGTTAGATCGGACGATCCGGGTCCGATGGAGTCATTCGTTGGCTCGTTTACGCCCCAAAGGGCGGCGAAACGTAGTGCTCAGGTATAATAATCCACGTCGGTGGACCGGCCCTGTCGCTCCAAGGCTTGCCTGCGCGCTTGCCTGAGACTCGGGCTAGGCAGTCTCGAATTCGGTAAGGACTATCTTTTGCCTTGGTTCATGACGGAAATCCAATTTCCAAATACGACATCATGCGGTTTTGATTGTATATAGATATGGCGACATGATATATGGTACCCATGCCGTCTATGATTGATAGTTATGATTTGAAATTGTTTTCAAAACATATAAACACTAGCAATAATATCAAATGCCTTTGTTTTATTCGTATCAAGCATATCTGGGCCGTTATAAGGTAAAAACTCTATCCTCCGGTTTGCGTTGCATTGTGTGATGGGAACTGAGTCTTATAATGGCTTCATTTTTATAAAAAGCATAGCGATGTTTAAAAGAAAGATTTGTTTTAATGCACTGGCAATCCAATGGAGTAAACCCGTTCCACGAAAGTGGCGTGGTCCTGTGATTAGCCAATTATGTATGTGTTGAGTAGATTTCTCATACCAGTCCCATGACTGACTCGTAGTTTGTTTCACTCTCAAACTCGGGTGCCCCTTTTTCTACACGGGCAGCCTTGTATTCAGGTTTACCTGGTTCTTTCTGGATAGCTGGAGCTGAAGATGGATTCTATCATTTATTTCTTTTTATGCTGTTCAGCTCCTATTGTACATATTTTGTTTATTTCCGCTGTAGACATTTATGTATAGCTGAACTGTATTTGTACTAAGTAAGATCCTGTATACTGTGTAACTCTGATGATTACTTTTATCCAGTATATTTTGTTGTTCATTCTGGTGTATTTATGTAATTCTGTTCTGCTATTATATGTTTCTGTGTTATATTCCAAAAGATAACCTTGTTTCCGTGAGAACGGGAAATCGGGTCGTCTCAGGTCATTACAATATCATGGGAATAAAGCTAAGAGAAATGAATTCCTCCGCCATAAACCTAGATACGTTTGAAGAGGTCAATGTAGATGATGTGTTAGGCATAATCTGTCAGACATTTGTCCCTACAAGTTGTTGAGGCTGAATAAACTGAAGGCACTATTCCATCAATCCATCTTAGGAAATTTCTACCTAGTATTAACAGAACAACCCTTGCATTTTACTTCGTCTTCAATTATCTTCAACATAATATGATTTGCAATGGTTATGCCTATACTGAGTAATTTTTGGATAATAATCCAACTGGTCTCCTCGTATTAACAACGATGGTATTAAATAGGAAATACTTTGATGGTTGGTTATTTAACTATCGAAGAAATAAACATTCATCCAAAGATCCTATTCCCAATAGGAATATTATTAATTAACATCAAACAATCACTGAGCCCCTTTTTAACTAATACTTAGTTAAATTTATCATTTCCCGATTTCTCTTCAATATCTTTACCCAAATATTTCTCCAAACCCGTTTAGCCTCTTACATATCTTGGAAAAACATTTCCATTTATCCTAACAATTTATTTTCTATATTCTAGAAAATATCCCTTTTTAAAATCGGAAAACATTTCCATATATTCACAAGTCACTATTCTTCCATATTCATCAGTCCTTAACCGAAAATTAGTAAGAGAAAAACTTCCTAAGTATCAACCCTGAAGTCCGAAACCAACATCAGATCGACATTCAGGAAGCCATCCAACTCAACTAATCTCCAATCAGTTTCTGATTTCCTTAACTCCATTTCTTAAACTCTTATCAAAAAAATCATTTCAATTTGCTAAACGTTTTCTTTTAAACCATTATTCACTTTAAAATATGTATACGCTTCTCCTTCCAACCTCTCAAGATTTAATTTTATAAATTTCCCTTTTTTTTGGAAAGTTTCATTATCACTTATTAAATTCTATATATATAATTAATAAGTTGATTTTAGTTATCAAACTTTCTTAATATCTCCTTAAATTTCCGTAAAATTTCTCCATCATCTCCTATATTCAAATCAATCGATACAACTACAAATCGCCTCTTTAGGCCCTTTCCATTCAAAAAGAAAATCAAAAAGCCAAGCGGCTTGCAAAATAGGCCCATAAAATCTCATATTTAATCAAATACGTACCTCTTTGTTTAGCAAATAAATTTATATTCCTTCCATTACTTCATTCCATACCTGCTTAACATATATACAACTATTCCCAATTTATTCCAACTCAATCCAATCGTTTTAACTCAATTCGCTAACTTATTCTCTAATATATTTTTAACTTGCTTATAAACTAATTGAATTCCATTTTCAATTCGAGTTTCATATTCGATTTCAAATATGAATTCACAAATCCAATTTATTTATCCAAAGTCACACTCGATCCAAAACTCGATTAACTAATTATTCATTTACTTAATTAATTCTGTTCAATAATAAATATCTGATTTTGTTTCAAAATTCAATCCATTTACTTCACTTGAGTTCATATTTATTTTATAACCCAAGTCTGGATTTTTCTAATGGAAATCTAATTTTTATTTGCTTAAAATCGTTTTATTTATTTAAATAAAATGTTATGGTTTTTAAACGATTATAGTGTTGTTTTTTTGAAAGCTTGATTTTGACATAACACAAAATCTTTAAGACAAAATCCAGATTTTTCTCTTCCATTAGAAAAAATATTAGTCAATAGATTCGGACGATTCTTGTTTCAAGGAATTCCGGCTTAAGTTGTGTTATATATACTCAATTGAAGTTCAAATCGTCAAATTATGAACTACTACGTCGCGCCGAGCTCGTTTTAATTATATTTAAATATAAACGTTTAAATTTCGTTTATTAATAAATTCCAACTCCATTCTTTCATATATTTATAATATATATTAATAAGGTTCTCCAAATCCAACTTAATATTTATGATTATCCCTAATCGTCGATTATTTCATTACTCGATTTTAAATTTATTTACAACTCAATCTTCTATTTTAAATTCCAATCCCCTTTGTCAATTATATTATCTCAATTTAGTTTATATTCCGGATTCCAGAATCAAATCCGTCGTTCCCTTTTTGAAACGATTTGTAATTTCCTTTTTTAATCCATACTTGAATTTAAACATCCAAATTATATGATGATAATTTCTTCACTACATTAAAAACGTCGTTTATAAATTACTACCTTGTTTTATATATTAAACAAGCTTTCATTTCAACATCTATTTAAAACTCAAATCTTATTTTGGAATATTTTATTAACTATAATATATATATCATAGAATTTATTTTCATATTTAATCTTAGTTTCTATCTAATACAATTCAAATATCTTTTTTTGTAGAAATATATTTTTCTCAATTCAACATAGTCAAATTCAATTCGTAAATCCATATGGATTTATTTTAATTCAATTTACATTTTGAACATCGGAATATATTTCATCTTTTTCTATTTAAAACGATTCCCAATTCCTATTTTAAATTCACATTTGAATTTAAATTTCCAATTATCCAATGATAACTATTTCCCTTCATTTTTAAAAATCGCTTATATATTCACTTGTTTTTATTATGCAAACAAAATAATATTTCTTAACACATTAAAAATTCAAATTCTATTTTGGAAAAATAAATTTTCCTTTTTAAAAATCTCAAATCACTTTTCATGATATTTTTAAATATCAATATTTAGGGTGAGTGACATTCTATCATCAAAATCACACAATCATCAATCTTAGATTTTCTAGCACATCGTATATATATATATATATATATATATATATATATATATATATATATATATATATTAAACAAACAATAATAAATTTTGAGGAATCCAGTTGGATTCCTCCAACTTGTTTTTCATGCATCCACAGATGTTAGACAATATAAATAATACTCATCCTGCTTTAAGGCAAGATATCGCGGTATAGAAGGTCATCCAGTATATATATTATGGGGGCGCATAGGGTCATCCGCTAATGATACTGCTGGAAATATCCTATACACACACACAGATATATATATATATATATAACAGCCACAACCACCAAGCCTATATAACTAATATATATATATATATATATATATATATATATATATATATATAGCCACAATTATTCAATGCATCCAAACAATCAGCAAACAACATACAAAAATATTTAAAATAAAAATTCGCTTATAATAAAATTATAAACGAATCCAGAGAGTGAGTTTACTCACATTGATTTTTATTTGCCGAATATCCTGTTAAATTCCAAATCTTGATGCGTTTTTGAATTGACTTGAATGAAATCTGTTACCTACGATTATTTATTTTTATTTAATGATTATTGATTTAAATAAACTAAAGATAAATAAATAAATTATCCTATGTATTTTAAATTACGTAAAATCGTATACCTTACTTATTCCAATTTCTTGATGAATCCATTAAACAAATCCCCAGGAAATCCAAAATACTGCAAACAAGCCTAAATTGACCCAAACCTTCTCGACATTTCGTCGAACACCTTATTAGCAGCCTCCATTATTCCTTTTCTATCACCAATGCCACCAGACCAACATCCCATATATCGAACACCACTGCACTATCCACACATCAACTGTCAATTTCTCGTACATCTTCCACAACACTTCCCTCAACCTGAATCTGTAGTTCGCTCACCTCGCGACGGTTATAAACCGAAGTCCCTCGCCATTATTGTTTGAGCTCGAACACCCATAAAAATGCCATTGCACCCAACTACGACATCAACATAGCAAACTCGAACACCCCACATCCCAATATCGATCCCTACTGCCTTTCCAAACAAAACGTGACAACCACTAGGCATGCTACAAGGTAACAACAATAATTTCCACCCATCACCCTGAATTCACGTATAAGACGCGGAACTACCTGCTATCGTTGAATCTAAGTTTTGTTCTTACCATCACTTGGTGCACCGCATCGAATCTCGAAACCTAAGCTTCTCTCGAACAGTCAAGCTTCCCAAAAATGAAATCGTACCAATAAAAAAGGCCATAAACGTGAAGCTAAGAAGTTTAAGGATATACAATTTCTTTTATTTATTTTTCGAATCGATGAAATGGGGAAAAGAGCCAACTTTGTTTGTTTGGGTGGATTGTGAACAGTAAAGAAGGGAAATTCGATTTGCTAAGGAGGAAGCGGTTTCTTCGATTTGCTAAGGTGTGGAAAAATAAGAGAAATTCGATTTTAATAGCTGAAGAGGAAAAGTGGTAAGGGGAGGTTATGCATTTATAATGGAAAGAAAGGCAGTAGGTCTGTAAAGGTACGAAAGTAGGTTTGCTTTAAGTATACTATTAGTACATCCGATTTGATTTTTATTTAATTCGATTCGATATAAAGAGATTTTTGTTTTATTCGAATAGATATCGATTTGATTTCGAACTTATCCATTAAAAATATGTTAGGGTTCATAACTTGAAATCACGAACACCTATTTTTATGTAACGATCGACGCTTCAATGTTATAACACTATTCTAAAATCAACGGAATAGATTCTAAAATTTAATTCAATCGTATATGTAAAATAACCATATTAAATCGATATAATATAATTTATGTAACAACCCGGAAATTCTGAGCCAATTTAAAAATTTTATTTTGGCTATTTTAGTAAATTTTGATTATTTAAAATGAATTATTTTAAATAATAATGACGGAAAATTTATTTTCGACGAAGTTAAAATGAATAAATTTATTTTGATTATATAACGAGCTTGAAATGGCGCGGTAGTTTGAAAATTCGATTTCGAATTTCAAATGAATATACAGAATCCGTTTTAAGTCGAAATTGGACAAAACAAGAAATATTTGAATTTGTTTAATCATATCTTTCAAACGGATGTAAGAAACTGAGATTTCACTTTAGAAGTTGAGAGGTATGTCCAGTTTAAAATTCAGAAAAGTCGTTGTGGGATTTACATATATTTTAATATATATAAAGGCCCTTAAGAATGGAAATTTTGCCAACGACCTCGGTTTTCGACGAAACCACTTTTATTGGATCCGGGATATCAAATTGTTGCTAGGTTTCAAAATTCGTAATTTTCTGAATCAGTATGTTAGCTTGGCGAAGCTAAACGTGTTTTGACAGTTTCAGTCAATTTCGATCGACCAGAAAATGGCCATTTTTCAAACGGTCTTAGAATTTGACAAAATTAGTTTTGTTAGGACCGTATCACGGAGCTAGAAATATTTTTTCTGGAATTTTTAGAGTCAGTATGTGGCCCAGTAAATAGAAATGTGCGTTGAAATCAATTTATGACGTTAAATTAATCTATTTTTTAATTTCAACGGAAACTGATCGAAACAACTGAATTGGCTTACGAAACATACCCCATTGTGTTCGGAATGGGGGTGATTAGCTAGGGACGACAGGCGGTGGGTCCCGTTTTGAGATCGAAATTTAAAGTTACTTTTTTGGGATAAAATTAAAATTAAATATATATATATATATTTCCTTGGTCAATGGCCTTTACCCTCACCCTCATTCTCTCTCCCCGACATCTCCTTTCAGGAAAATTAAATTAGAAAAAAGGAAGAACGCTGAAGAACCACCGCGACCGGAGTGGCCTCTACTGCCGCCGCTCGTCGCGGCGCAACTCCCGCCCTCGTGAGAGCGCCACCTCCCCATCCCCTCTCTTCAAAAACCAAGCCCCTCAAAACCTCCAAACCCCAAATCAGCGAGCCCCCAGACCCGCCTACCACCGCTTCTAGCCAATCCCCAACCACCTCGACCGTTGTTACACCACCCCTCTCTCCTTCAACGCCTCCTTCCTCTTCAGACTTAAGCCCTAGCCCATCCTCCCACCAAAAATGCCCTCTTTGCAAGCAAAAAAAAAGTGAGTTTTTTCCCTTTTCTTGTTTTATTTAATAACATTGTCTTTTAATTCAGTTTTTATATAAATTAAAGGCATTATATAAAAATCGGTCTTTTATATGTATGTAGAATTAATAAAAATTGGATCTTTATATGTTTATCATTAGGATAAAAGTGTGATCTTTATTTAAATAACCTTGTTATAAAAAAAATATAATTGTTATTATAGTAAAAATATGATTTTTACTACACGATTAGCAAAATAAAAATATAATTTTTATATGTAAAGGAAGAATAAAAATCGAATTTTTATATATGAGAAGGAAGAATAAAAATCGCATTTTTATATATGTAAAGGGAGTATAAAAATTAGATTTTTCATGAAGTGAAGGTTAGATTTTTATCTATAGAAAGATTAGATTTTTAAATGCGAAAAGATAAGATTTTTATTATATATGATAGGAAGGATTTTATAACATGAAAGGTAGGATTTTTGATTAGAAAAGTTCGAATTTTTAAATTAGAAAAGTTTGAATCTTTATATAGTTGAAATGGTGAAGTAAAAATAGAATTTTTATATAATAGAGAATATAGAAATGTGATTTTTATCTATGTAGTGAATACGGACTACGAAAGTAACAAAAGGCGAGCACGGCGAAGATTTCCTACATATGAAGAGTCGTGGTGAATTGGTTTAGCTAGTCTGTGAGAACTTCTCACTTTGAATTCTATTTTCTAGTTATATATATGTACTAGGATGCAGACGGTGCTTAGTAGCACCCGACACCCGTCTTCCACAGGCCATGGACGACTTGTTTGATTTTGCTGTGTTGTGAAAATTGATTGTGATGCGGAATGGATGGAAATATATTTATGTGTTGAAATAAATTATTTATCGTTAAAAATATAAATTTAACGTGAATGCGAATAAATAAATATTCATTTACAAATCGAACGATTTGTTTATGTACACTGATTTGACTGATATCGATTGGGACGATAAATTTTACACATCGCCCAACTGCACAAATAAAAATATGTGTTTGTTGATTTAAAGCCCCACACGGGTGTTGGGATGATATTTGGCGTACACTAATCTCAATTACTTAGTTGTATGTCAATCGTTAGGTTGACAGACGTTGTGTGGTGCACCCTGGATGATGGTTGATTATTTATCGTTGCAGTTATATACACGTGTTGTATGGAATCCATATAATTAACATTATATGGTAATTGATTGGGCCTCATTCCAATTTGGAAAATAAAGAATATTATAAAATAAAGATTCATGTGTTGAAAATATTCATGTGTTGAAAATATTCACGTGTTGAGTAAATTAAATATTCATGTGTTGAGTAAAATATATATTCATGTGTTGAAGAAAATATTCATTAATTGAATAGAATAACGAAGTTATAGAAATATATAAAGCCGTGTTGATTAGATATGCGCCATTTTGACGCGAACGATATTTATATCGATCATATTCATTTTTATAATGAATATAGAAAAGGAAGTGATTTCAAAATATAACGTTTTGAAAATATTATCATTATATATATTGATGATATGGAATATACAATTTTGATTTAAAATTGAATACGAAGTTGAAATCGTTTTTAAAACGAATTTAAAACTAATTACAAAATACGTTTCGAATTGAAATCGATGAAATATATATAATTTATATATTATATATATTAAATGGCCTGAATAGAATGCGCCGCGCAGCGGCAGTTCGCGAATTTCGACCATTGACTTCGAATTGACGTTACGGGAGATCCGACCGTCGGATTCTCCTGAAACTGGGACCGTTGGGTTCGTATCGAAAAGAGCTTTCCAACGAATATGAGAAATTGAAAATCTAATGGTTGGACTTGGAATTATGTCCAAATCAAAATTTTAAAATCAAATATTTTTAAATAAATAAATTGGATTTGAAGTGGTTTAAAAATAATCAAAATTTCCAATAAACGAATTGGAATAGATTTGAATTGAAATTATCTTCGAAATATTTCGATATTGGATTTCGTGATTATACAGATATGGTTGTGGTAATTTGAAAGATTTATTTATATCGTTATTTCCAATACGATATTTATTGGTTTCAGAATTTGATATTGAATATAAGCTGATATATTTTCTATTCAGAGCCTTGTATTTAATATCAAATGGGATTTTGGGTTCATCGTGAATGGTGTCTTAAATAACACTGTTCTTGAACCCAGTTTAGAAAAGAATAAATCTTTTAATTAAGATTTAGTAAAATTGTCCAGTTAATTAGTATTTAATTGGAATTGAATTTAAATCGTTTTTTGGGTTTATTGTGAGCGGTGTTTTGAATAACACTTGTTCTTTAACCCGATTAACAATGGAATGTGATTTTGGGTTTATCGTGAACCGTGTTTTAAAGGACATTGGTTCTTTAACCCAGTTAAAGATTAGAATAACTTCTTAGCTTTGAATAATCATTAATATTGATTTGTGGGAAGATTAAAATTAAGTGGGGTTTTAACGAATCTTTAATTAGATTGAAATGATCGAGAATGGAGTATCACCAGTTCTGCTCCAAAGCGATAGCTAAATCTTTAATTAGATTTGAACGTGAAATGTAATTAATATTTACTGATAACGCAATGGTGTTAGATATGGAGTATTACCAGTTTTGCTCCATGGGATGAATAGGTTGGGATTGGGAAATAAAATAAATAATTACTTCGGTGTGGTTCGCTAATCCCGACTAGTTTGGAGAACCTTAACATGGTTTGAAATGAGATCCAAAGGAAGATTAAAGAATAAACTAATAAGAATTTATCTTTGATAAAATTAACGGGAATCTATTCCCTATTGATGTGAATATTTGAATAAAAGTGTATTCTGAATTGGAATGAGGCGTATGTTGTGTTTGTGTAACATTTGTTTATTATACAAGCGGGTTATTCGGAAAGGCCGGGTTTATACCCATTCTGAATAACCGATTCGACGATAAGTCGAAGATGAAGACGGTGGTTGAAGACCAAAGGTCTTCACATCTTTGGATGATTATTGATGATTTTGATTGGACTGTACATCCAAGAGGAGTGAATCAGTTGGTGATCGTCCAGACGTACTTGGAGATCGATGGATATGCGAGGAAAGTGCCTCCGGTTTCGTTCAGACCCAGAACGAACTTGCAAATGGACTGTGTTTCTGACGTTGGATTTTATTCTGTGTGATTGATTTCTATTAAATATATATCTGTTTGGCGGTGGAGAATTAATTCTCTTACTTAATGCCCTTCTTTGAGACGTATGAGCTCAGAGGTTATATATTGATGGATATCAATCGCATGGAGTGAATTGCCTGTGTGGCATGCCTAAGTGGCAAATGATCAAGGCTTCTATTGAAAAGCAAAGTCTTGTGGTTGATGATCAAAGCACGACCTATGTGGCATAGCTTTTTGTATAGTGTTAATTCGCGAGCCTCACAACTCGGTATAAGTTAAAAACGGGATAGTGACTGCAGGGAGAACATGACATTTCTTTCTAGCTATGGGTGGTGTCAGCGACCTACCAGCCCTGACATTTATATTATTTTTCACATATGTGGTTGTTGGAATGCGAGGTGCCTCGGATATAGGTCTGATAGGACCGAGAAACGTTTGTTCAGGAATAGCCAATCCTCAAACGTAAGAGAGTACCGGCCCTGAAGATCCAAGGGTTACCCAGAGTGTGTAGTCCTGAGACATTTGCTAGAGTGTCTCGAAGCGGAGAGGAGCTTGCCCCTTGCCTCGACTCATGACGAAAATTCAATTTCCAATACGTGATTTTGCGGTTTTAATTGTAGAACCTAGTATGGCAACATGATATATGGTACCCATGTCGTCTATGATTGATACTTATGATTGAAATTGTTTTGAAACACCTATGCACTAGTAATAATATCAAATGATTTCGTTTTATACTTATCAAGCATTATTTGGCTATTATAAGGTAAAACCCTCTCCTCCGGCTTGCGTTGCATTAGGTGATGGGACCTGGGTCTTATAATAGCTTCAATTTCTTTATTTAGCATTGCACCGTTTGTTATATGCACTGGTATTCTTGGGATAAAAACCCGTTCCGTGTTATACGGCATGGTCCCTTGATTTACCGAACTTTAAAAATAAAGATTAATAACTGTTTTAGTTCTCACACCAGTCACATGACTGATCTGGAGTTTATTGTTTTAACCTAAACTCTGGGTGCCCTTATTTTCCGCACGGGCAGCTAGTGGTTGGGTTTTGTAGGTTTATATTCACAGGATCCTGGTTTACAGCTGGAACGATACTCGGAAAGCTTTGTGTCCGTGTATTCCTTTCAGTTATATTTTGTATTATTTTTCCGCTGTAGTAATGTGTTTAAATCTCTGATAATTATCAAATGTGTAATATTTATTCATACTTTTTATATTCTTGTATTCTGATGGAAATTGTTGTAATAGCAATGAAATGTTCTTCTGTTTGCGTTTTGATCTGTCCTGTTCTCAAAACAATCAGGGGTTTCGAACGGTCTTGGTCGGTTTAGCAATCGATTCGGATCGAGCGAAATTCTTTGTTGTTACATTTGGTATCAGAGCTCTGGTTTACAGAGCTCGAGAACAAGACACATTAGAACCAAACGAAAGAATTCATCAGAGATTGGATTAGTAATATCCAATGAGAATGACTCGTTAGAGATAGGATCCACAGTATCCTAGAATGAGTCGGAAGAGTGTTATTTTTAAAATAAAAAATGAAAACATGTTATTTTTGAAAATCTAAACAATTTTATACGTATTTGAATATTCATTTTATTTTGAATTTGGACAATCAAGTATATAAAGATTTTGCATATACGCCTTGCAAACGTGTATTCGAAGTTTTAATACACTAGATAGATATAGAATCACACTCTAGTCGCCCGGGGATAATCCTGGTGATGATGCATCATCATCAGTATTCATGTTCGAGTTTCGAAAGTGGGATATCTATATATTTCCTTTAGACTGGTGTGAGAACAAAAACTAGATAGGATTTATTGTTGTGATTTGGCATCAAAAACATGATTTTTGGAATATGTATTAAAGTTATGTGTTTGAAACGATAATCAACTAATTGATTGATGGTTGTGTTGTACGATTACTGGTTTGATTAATTAAAATTTTAAACCATTATGTGAATGTTAGGTATATGTAGCAAAATTGTATCAAATATTGAACTGAATTGCAAATTGGTTGAAATTGTATGCATATACATGTGTGTTGGCTAGCTTTTTGATCAAGTCGCCAAGATCAATACGAAGAAAATATGAAGTTTCACGTCTACGACTTATAAAAGCTCGATCGCGATCATCCAGCCTTCCGCAGTTCGTGAAGCTCCCCCCGGATCGCCACCCCTTTACGCGATCCGGTCCGCTACTTCTAGCTCGACCCGATCCGTCCACAACGCCTCGATCCGATCTGATCCCGGACACCAAGCTGATGGCCAAGACTAAGTCATCCACGATCCGAGAATGCAGGCTCTCGCAACACCTGTCCATAACTATCATATTGTCCAATTCTCCATCAAACTATGAACCAGTCCGAGATTCTCGAGATTTGTGCCACGTATGACCGCGATCCGCCTAAAGAAATCAACTATAAATAGCCCAAAACTTGGCATTTTTGGGGATCATTTTTTGGCAATTGAGAAACCTGATTCCACCATTTTCATATCTCCATTGTTTCTAAAAGTTATCTCGAAATTATTGAGAGAATCACAGTTGTAAGAGTGAGATTGAGGGAAATCATTGATTGTACCTCCTTTCAGCATATAATCAACAACATATAAAGTGGATGTAGGCTCGTTAACGCCGAACCACTATAAATCTCGTGTTTTTTCTGCTTTTTCTCTATATTGTAGTTATAATTTTTCATAGATTAGAGCAACTTGGGTGTTAGACCCAATTTTGGATCTAACATTTTGGTTCTTTCACTGAGAAAGAATTTTTAGTACATTGGATTGTTGTTCCGTTGTTTGGATACTCAAGTCCGAAGAAAACAGTCCAAAACTCCACTGTTTCAGTTTTTGAAGATTCCAGCGAAATTCAGATATCATGGCTGGAAAGAAGTCTAAGGAAGTACGAGCTTCGCAGGTGAACGAAGCTGAAAATGAAGCAATTGAAGAAAGTGTGCATGAGCAGCCCGAGGAGGAGCTCACGGAACGCCGAGAGGAGGGGGGCGAACCGATCCGTTGAGGGGATCGCGACCCAACCAGCTGAAGGAGTTGCCACACGCACCCATGACCTCGTCGCGAACCATCCCCATAACACTTCCATGATCCGATCCCAGGGGGCGCTCCGAGCCATCGAGGTAAGGATCCCGCGATCCAAAAAGACAAGCAGACTACAACCCGACCCGAAAAGGAGGTTATGGCTCGATCCTCCCGTGTTGGTACATCTGCTCGACCTGGATCAAGCTCTTTGCGTATAAGAGAGAATGTTGGCGACCAATTTGAACCTTCTGCCCTGGCTACTAAAGGGGATCTCTCTCGCATTATTGACATGTGGGAAAGATTATTTGACGAGTTAGCTGCTCAACGGCAAGAGAGTTCAGTATTGCGACAGAATCTGACTGCTATGGACATGCGAATTGATGACCTCATACGGCAGAGGGTTTCCTCACCAACCCGTCTTCCTTCCCCGGAACATACATCCTCGTCTGAGGAGCCCCGAAGAAACCGACGTTGGCCCCCGCTAGAAAGGGCTGAGAACATAGAACAACTTCGATCTCGGGAAGAGGAAGTGCTTAACCAGGGAACTAGCAATTGTAACTTGAATGAACCTGCTTTACCGGTGAGGAATGGAAACGTAGTTGACCCTGCTCAGAATCGACCCAATCCCCCCGCTCGTCGCTTGGTTGACCTCGGCAACAGAGGGCAAAGAAGCTCCGCCCGAATCCTAGACTTTGTAGCTGCACGTCAAAGAAATGCTGAAGAAGCCCATCGTGCAAGAAGTGCCAATCCTGAGTCATCCTTGACCCGGGCAGATGTTGAAGCAATGATCAGGGAAAACATGATAGCTAGCCGAGGGTATAAGGATGAAGATTGGGGCATAGATCGCAGTCATACGCCTTTTACCGATGATATATTGGAGGTCACATTCCCGAGACGTTTTAATATGCCGACAATGAATCGCTATGCAGGCATCTCTGACCCAATCCAGCATTTGATGCGATATTCCTAGTCCATGAATGCCACCATAGCTACATACGAGATAAAGTGTAAAGCATTCCCTATATTTATGAAAGATATGGCATTAGTGTGGTTTACCCGCTTGCCAGCTCGGTCGATATCCAGTTTCAGGGAATTGAGTGAGAAGTTCGTGAACCAATTCTGCCTTCATGCTCAGAGATCTAAGAATGTGATTGAGCTGTCTCTTATTAAGCAGCGACTGGACGAAAGCTTAAGGTCATACTTGGATTGTTTTAATTTAGCAGTCACAGAAGATAAAGATCCACATGAGCAAACTGTGTTGATGGCCTTAATTGACGGTGTGGATAAGGATACCGAGTTTGGAAGATATCTGGCCGGCAAACCACCTCCTACCAGAGAAATATTTTATGAAAAAGCTAATGTCCGTTTACGATAGGAAGAGATATATGCTAATCGAAAAAGGAAGGCTTCTGATAAGGAAGATATCCAGAGCAATGTGGCCATCAAGCAGACAGGAGATAGCTCAGGAAAAGTTGAAGTCAATGTTGGGAATAAAAATCAAGGAAATAGTCGCCAACCGAGAAACAATAATAGCAATAATCGGAAGAGAAACCGAGGAAATGATTCTCAGAGAAGATCTCGACCGAGGCCATTTGAGAGTTTCACACCGTTAAATGATACATTGGAGAATATCTTCATGGATACCTATAATGTGCTTCCGTACAAAAGGCCTCCCCTGAGAGAGTCGACAGACCAAGAACGAGAAACTGGAAAGTTCTGTCTATTTCACCAAATCCATGGTCATTCCACAAATGAATGCCGTCACCTGAGAGACTTGGTCGAGAGGCTACTCCGAAAAGGAAAACTCGATGAGTACAGGGTCACTCCCAGAGACAAGGGGCAAGCCGCATCAGACCCAAACCAAAATCAAAACCAGAATCAGAATCAGAGCCAGCCTACTCCTCGGCTGACCCCTCAGCAAAAAGGGAAGAACATCGTCATTAACACCATAGTAGGAGGGCTTCATCTGGCCGGGCATAGCTTTAGGGCAATGGACCAGTATGTCAATGCAGCTAAACAACCCCTCATGGTAGGAGAATGTAGTAACCTTGAGGACATTACTCCAGTCAAACAACAGAAGACAATGACTGATGACATCATCTTTCACGACAGAGATAGCATTGGCGTTCACTCCCCAATTGAGGATCCTTTGGTAATCACAACCACAATTGGTCCGGCCATAGTCCATAAAGTTCTGGTAGATAACGGAAGCTCGGTCAACATTTTGTTCAAGAAAACGTTCGACCAAATGAAACTTGAGCCGAAGGATTTAAAACCATGCGAAGGGTGCATACATGGATTCAATGGAGCCTCAACTGCTCCAATGGGATATGTAGAGTTGTCGGTAACCCTTAGGGAAGGGGAGCGCCAGAGAGTAAGAATCGTTCCTTTTGGGGTTCTGCACGTCCAATCCCCATACAACGCATTTTTAGGCCGACCGGCCCTAGCAAAGTTCAGAGCTTGTATAGCCCCTTGGTGTTTATTAATGAAGTTCCCGACTGAAGCTGGTATAGGTATAATAAGATGAGATCAAGTTGTGGCTTGAGCATGCTACATTGCAGAGTTGAAGATGCTCCGCAAAGGAAAAGATGTAGAGACCGAAGGCGCTTCCTCCCCGGCAAGGGAGGAAACGTTATAGCAAC
Source organism: Allium sativum (assembly GCA_030737875.1). Lineage (NCBI taxonomy): Eukaryota > Viridiplantae > Streptophyta > Magnoliopsida > Asparagales > Amaryllidaceae > Allium > Allium sativum. Next base: position 49,593,951 of record CM060926.1, read on the forward strand.
TAAAGAAAATAACTATGGGAGAGTCGCCCAGAGAACTGCCCGAGGACATAGATCCCATAGAGGACGAAGAGCCTAGGGGCAGAATGGCGACTCCCAATGAAACAATTGTGGATATTCCAATCGATGATGGAGACCCAGAGAAGGTCCTAAAGATTGGATCCCAGTTAGACCCTATTCGAGCCAGAGAGCTAAAGGATTTCTTGAAAGCCAATTTAGATGTATTCGCTTGGACCCACTCAGATATGTGTGGGATATCTCCTTCGATCATGAGTCATTCGCTAAGCATCAACCCGAAGCATCCTCCTGTCAAACAGAAAAGGCGAATGCTTGGCCCGGAGAGGTCATCTGCTTTGAAAGAGGAAGTTGAGAAATCGAGAAGTAATGGGTTCATCAGAGAATCAACATATCCAAATTGGATTTCCAACCCGGTCTTGGTAAAAAAGGCCAATGGAAAGTGGTGCACCTGTATTGACTTCTCGGACATGAATAAAGTCTGCCCAAAGGACAGTTTTCCGTTTCCAAGAATTGACCAGCTGGTGGATTCGACAGCTGGCCACGAACTCTTCTCTTTCATGGATGCTTATTCGGGGTACAATCAGATCCCTATGCACGTCCTAGACCAAGAACACACAAGCTTCATTATAGATTTGGGATTGTATTGCTATGTAGTGATGCCTTTTGGCTTGAAGAACGCCGGTGCTACATATCAGCGATTGGTCAATAGGATGTTTTACAACCAGATTGGGAAGACGATGGAGGTGTACGTCGATGACATGTTAGTGAAGTCCAAACAATCATCCGACCATACTGCCGATTTAGCAGAAATGTTTGAAATTCTTCGGAAGTATGGAATGAAATTAAACCCTTTGAAATGTTCATTTGGGGTGGCATCGGGAATTTTTTTAGGATTTATCATCAATTCGCGTGGGATCGAGATTAATCCAGACCAGATCGCAGCAATCCGGAATATTTAGAAACCTAGACAAATTAAAGATGTGCAAAGCCTCGCAGGGAAAGTAGCGGCATTGAGTAGATTTATCTCCAAAGCTACAGATAAATGTGTCCCGTTCTTCGAATTAATAAAGCGAGGAAAGCGCAACTTCGAATGGACCCCTGATTGTATTGAAGCATTCCAGAATCTCTTGAATCATTTGGAAAAACCCCCAATTTTGTCTAAACCCGTAGATCATGAAGAATTATTCATATATTTAGTGGTGTCATCCAATGCGATCAGTTCAGCTTTGGTTAGAGAAGAAGATAAGGTGCAAAGACCAGTATATTATGTGAGTAAGAAGTTGGCGGCAGCTGAACGAAATTATCCAAGTATAGAAAAGCTTGCGTACAGTTTGTTGATTGCATCAATGAAGCTTCGCCACTATTTTCAAGCTCACCCGATTACTATATACACGGATCACCCGTTAAAAAAAGTTCTTCAAAGGACAGAGGCTTTGGGAAGATTACTTAAGTGGAACATTGAACTAAGTCAGTTCGATTTGAATTTACAACCCCGGCGATCAATAAGGGGGCAAGTGCTGGCAGACTTCATAGCAGAGTTTACCATTCCAGAAGATGACACAATAAGTGGAGAAGTCGATCCTCAAAGGCTACTCCTCGATCCCAGTGCCTGGAAGTTGTTCACTGACAGAGCAAAGAACAATAGACGATCTGGTGCCGGAGTGGTGCTCGAAACTCCAGAAAAACGGCCGATATGTTATGCTCTCAGATTGCAGTTCCGCGCCACTAACAACGACTCAAAATACGAAGCCCTAATTGCTGGTTTGAAACTCACAAAGGATTGAAGATTGCGAAGTTAGACATCTTTTGCGACTCCAAAATAGTTGTGAACCAGGTCATAGGAAAATTTCAGGCCAAAAGTCCTAGGCTGATATCATATTTAGAAAAAGTGAAGAAGTTGCTGGATGGTTTTGACCATCACGCCATATCCCACATTCCTCGAGCAGAGAACCAAAAAGCAGATAAATTGGCGAAATGGCCAGTTCTGACAGTCCTGAAAATACAGAACTGGTCCCGATGGAAGTCTTACAGTCACCTAGTATAGATCAGATGGAAGTTGATCCGGTACTAGATGTTGAACCTGAAAGGGAGTCGTGGATGACTCCTTTGAAGAATTTTCTAATGTATGGAACGCTCCCTACGAAGAAAAGTGAGAGGCGTGCAATAATTCGGAAGGCCTCTCGGTATGTGTTGCAAGAGGGAGTCCTGTATAGACAAGGATTTTCAATGCCCCTCCTCCGGTGTATTGCCACAGCGATATTCAGCGCGTATTGCAAGAAGTACATGAAGGCGAATGTGGAGATCACACGGGAGGCCAAACGTTGGCGAAGAAAATAAAACGATATGGTTATTTCTGGCCAACCGTAAATAAGGATGCGGCCAAATACACGCGGCGTTGTGACGCCTGCCAGAGATTTTCTAAGATCCATAGGGCCCCATCAAGCCAGCTGAAGACAGTAACGAGTCCGTATCCCTTCGCTATGTGAGGGATTGATATCATTGGAAGCCTCCCCATAGCAAATGGCGGAGCGAAATTTGCTATCGTAGCCGTGGATTATTTTACCAAATGGGTAGAAGCAGAGCCATTAACCATAATAACAACCAAGCGAGTAATCAGCTTCGTTGTTAGAAACATCATATGCCAATTTGGGATCCCAAGAATCGTCATAACAGATAATGGAACACAGTTTGACAGTACTGAGTTCAGAGGTTTTTGCCAGAAATACCACATCGAGAAAAGGTACACCTCTGTGGCACATCCGCAAGCGAACGGCCAAGTGGAGGCGGCAAATAAAGTGATTAAATCCATCCTGAAGAAGAGATGAAAGCGGGCCAAGGCCATGTGGGTCGATGAATTTCCCTTGGCACTATGAGCCTATAGAACAACCTATAAATCAGCAACGGGCCATACACCATTTTCCCTCGCCTTTGGAACTGAAGTGGTCATCCCGGTCGAGTTAGAAGTACCTTCTCACCGAGTCACCTATTACGACCCGATGACCAACAATAAGTTTCTCCTTGAATCCTTGGACATGATCGAAGAGAAGAGGGACAAAGCCGATTTATGTGCCCTAAGACATAAGCAGCAGATAGCTCGGTATTACAACAAGAAAGTCCGAGCACGAACTTTTGAACCCGGAGACTTGGTTCTAAAACATGTCTTCCCATACTCAATGCATATGGGTCCGAAATGGGAAGGACCATATTCCATCCTGCGAAGACTTGATAATGGAACCTTCAAGCTAGCAACCGTAGATGGAGATGAAGTCCCCAGAGTGTGGAACGCCCAGCATTTGCAGCCTTACCTGACGTGAAATCGTTAGTTTTATTCTTTTGTTTTTATGACCCTGTAAAAAGGCACGACTTGCCAAGAATAGTCTGGTTACTTGATCAAAAGATTATAAAGTGGACGTTGGTCATGATTCGACCGAACCACTATAAAAATATCGTGTGTCATTTACCTTTACTGCACCATTACCTATTTGCTTTATCTCGATTAATATAAATTATTGTTGTTTTTTAAGTTTGTCACAAATTATGCAGCAATATTGGAACATCCAATGCATTGGGTCACAAGGTTAAAGAGGAACCATAATTGAGGTCCACAAGGTGCGGCAAAGTAAATCACCCCACGATCAAACTCTAACTCCCCAGAATCAGGAGAGAGTATAAAGGACGCGAAGATGACGTCCGCGAAGCGTGAAGGTGCACCATGATAAAACCACCTCGCCAACACTCTAACCCACTGAAGGATCGGGAGTGTATAAAGGCGCCAGAGATTTAGCGCCCCCAGAATTTCTGCCCCGCTGAAGGATCGGAGAGAAGACCTGAAACGAGCTCAAACTCTAACCCGCTGAAGGATCGGGAGAGTATAAAATTGTTAGAAATTTAGCGCTAAAAGAATCTTTTCCCCCACCTTTCATAGTAGGGGGCAACACACATGACTATAATCAATCATTAATAAGCCCTGGCCAGGCATCATATTAAATGATTGATTAGGGGCATATACACACACATCACATCTCTACACAGAATTTTAAAATTTTGCTAATGCAATAAATTAAAATTACAGATCCGCAGGTTTAGTTCCCCTTTTTATGTGACTGATTTGTCTTGAAGGGAAACTCTTGTTCACATCATGACAAGGACGAAAGTCAAGGTCGACCGAGACGAATCATCCCCTCATGTCGTTGTGCTGGCTACTCAGGAGGTTGCATAGAGATGCAAGGAACTTGGAATCACTGCATTGCATATTAAATTAAAGGCAACAGAAATCAATTTTTATTTACGAAGATGCAGAGATACAAGATAAGATAGCTAAACAAAAGTGAGGGCCATTTTCACAATTACATTTTCTGGCCAGTGGAAAGCCTAAAAAGCCTAAAGAACAAAATATGAACTAATATATGCATCCTACTCATGCTTGGGGGGCTATTTTGGCTTCTTACTCTTCTTCTGCTTCCCCGACTCCTCCTTGTCAACATCCGAACGATCACCTTTTTTCCTCTTCCTCTTATCAATAAGAGGTTCTGGCGAAGAAATGGAAGATTGAGAGGCGAGTTGTGAAGTTATTGATCGGGAGGAGAATCTTATGACCAACCCAGTTTTGGGGTCGATTTCAGAGATAGGGGCACGTATACTGGGTCCTGTTCCCCTTTCATAAGAAGCAACTGCTTCTCTTCCTTAGCCTATTTATTAGCCAAGGTTTCATCACCACCACCCTTGATTTCATCTGTAATAACAACATCATCCTCTTTATCCCCGTGACCACCGTCCGTATCCTTCGAAGCAGCGATAACCTCGGCATCTGCAGGAACATCAGTGCGGGGTACCACAGGTGCCATGGTTACCTTTTCACCACCCTCAGTTTGCTTTGAAATATCATAAATTTCAGCATCAGTGCCTGAGGGGATGTCAACTTTCTCTGCCTCCGCCTTCTCTTCTCCCCTTTTCTCGGTCAATGTGTCACCTGTATTATGAGAGGCATATGTTAGTAACTCAACGGGCTGCTCCGCAGAATGGTGAAAAGTCATAACTGCTTTGACAAATTGCGGAGAAAATATGGAAATACCTTCAGCTGACATTTCATCCAACTTTACAGCAGAAGCTGCGACAGCCGGAGGAGTTGGGTGCAAGGGAATTAACGGATTGTCAGGACTATACTCCTCAACTTCAGGAGCCTTGAGTTCCGCCGCTGAGCTCGAGTCCCCGTCAAGTTTGCTTTTGCCCTTGGCCTTGGTCTTCTCCTTCTCAACCTCTTCTTGGATTAGTCGTCTCCCCTCCTCCAAATCCTCGGGCTCTTTTCCTTTGAGGAGTCTCTACATTAGCTGGCCTTCACCAATCTCATTGACCTTCAATCCCTGCCTCTCATCCTCGACAATTTCATCCCATATGTTGGCAAGAGTAACATGATAATTTGCGATCCAAGAAATGTCCCGAGTTTTGATGACTTGGCCTAAGAAGTCGAATACCAACTCTCCAAAACCTTATATCTCTTTTTCAGTTTCAGCAAGCTTGTCAGCAGTGGTGGAAGCCGATTCAAGAATGCTGTTAGCATTAGTCTCAGCAAGAACCGCTCGCCCCTCAGCTTGAATAAGTCGGTCACTCAAGGCCTCCTTTTCTTTCTCGGTAGCTGCGAAACTGTTTTTCAAGTCCGCTTTCTCCTTCTCCCAAGCAGCCTTTTCAGCATCAAAACGGCTCTGTGCTGTCTTCAAATCAGTATTGGCCATTTTAAGTTCCTCTATTTCCTTTTTCAGAGACAGTCGTTCTTGGCTATTAGAGTTTAGCTCGCTATGAAAACGCTTCCTAGCTTCCTCCAATTATGTCTTATAGTTCTCTGCGTCTCGCTGAACTAAAGCCAGATGGGCCTGTGCATCTTCCAAGTCTTTTTCCATTTTTCTCCTGGCCCTATCATTATTCTCAATTCTCACCTTGGATCTGGCCGCATCCATTTCTAGGTAACGGATGGCATTTGAAAGGTTAACGGCGTGCTTTTTCATTACCTCGTACTGTTTGGCTACATGGCACACGTATCCTATCACCTCAGTATCCCAGTCCCTGGGAACCGGATCAAGATCCAGTACAAACATCATCCTCTCAAAGAAAATATCGGGGAATTCCTTGTGCAAGCACGCCAATTTAGCCTGATTTTCGGGGCCATGGATAGCATCTCGTGCAACGAGACTGTCGGAGTCGTGATCGCCAGGGGAGACCAGAGCTTCTTTTCCTTTCTTCACGATCTTTCCCTTGTCTTTATTTTTGTCCTCTGGCTTGCGCTGTTTCTTGGAAGATTGGACGTGAGAAGGCATACTTTTTGGAGGGGTTAAGTCCTTAGGAAGTTGCTTACCCCCAGCCGGTGGCAGTGGACGACTGTGAGGTTTCCCGGAACCATGCCTGGGAGGAAATCGGGATCGTGTAGAATAAGTTTGAGGAGGGTCGCGAGGCCGATAACTATCCCTTCCCCGACTATCACTGCGAGCAGGATTTGGATTTGAATGAAGACTGGGTGTGCCATCATGGAGGGAGCGATGAGAATAAGATCGTTTGTGAGTCATCTTACCTACAAAAGAAACAAGTACACATTAAAACCTTGAATACTGATGGTATAAAAGTGTGGGGCCAAACAGTGCATGTGATTAGTGCATCCCATATAATTCCCCCAAACAGACCAGGGCCCGAAGTTAGACTCGTCTGGGTGGTTTCTCGTTCCTCAACTGGAGCATTTGTTTCCTCAGAGATAGGAAAAAATGGCTCCCCTCCGAAATCTCCTCGTGTATATACATCGTTGGGTATAGGAATCTTGCTAAGTTCCTTGAATAACTGCTCCTCTGTTAAGTCATCGGGAGCGGCAGGCTCAACCGGTAGTGAGGCCCTTGAGGGAGAATCCTTCGAAGAGGCTGGTATTTTCTTAGGCTCCCCAGCCTGGGCCTCATCTCCTCTATATACATTTAAATCTTCATCATCCTGGTCAATCATCGGTGAAGGGCTCCTATGAAGTCTGGTTGTCTCGGCTGCTTGTGATGTCCCTTATCCTTCAGTCGGGGGCACATACTTGTAAGGTTTGCCACCCGTTCCAAGTCCAAATCTTATGTCTAGAAGGCGATGCCTATGAAGATTCTCGTCAGTAATACATTTCTTGATCTTTAAGAAGTCCGATTTGCTTTTAAGAAGAAGGGATAGTCGATTGCTGTACACTGAGCCTTCCGTCTTCGGAAAAGTGTGATCTGTATAGAAAAAAGAAGCATGTTAGCACTTCGATTTCTTAAACAGGTTATTCATTCAAAAGCTGGAAATTTACTTGATTTAAGCTATCTTCTCGCACACCCAGCCTGTCGCTTTATATAAAACCAATCGGCCTTGGGATCCCCTATGTTGCTGTAACCATCAGACAAGACCTTCCTGTTGGCTACCGACTCGAAGAAAGCAAAATTTGGGGTCGCTGTAGAACGATGCTTGAAAAGGTAGTAGAACTTCAAGTCATTAAACGTGAGCTCAGTTTGTAGGATTTCTGCATACGCAATGTACAAAGTGTATAAAGATGTGTAGGCATTGGGATGAAGCCGCATCGGAGCAATACCCAATCGTTTTAGGGTTTCAATGACGATTAGAGGAAACGGAGGGATGGCGCCTACTCCACACATGAGTCGACTGACTGTCATATACCCTTCCGGAGCGAGATGAGGCCTATCTTCCCTCCCGGGTACCTTCACATCATTCCAGGGGATCCTGTGCTTTAAGCAAATTTTCTTAAGTTTTATGTCGTCTAGTTTAGAAGCTAAAGAGTCAATGAATTTCTCAATTTCAAGTGCACCAGGAATATCATCGGGAGCTCGGTCATCCACTTCGGACTCCTCATCAAGCAAGGTACTCTCAGATGAACCTGATTCTGTTTCTGCTTCATATTCGGATTCAGAATCCTCACCCACTGGATTAATTGGAAGAACCTCGGGGCTATGGTGCTCAGACACCTCGGGGTCTATCTCTGTTTCAAATCTTGAAGGAGAACGATTACCCGACATTACTGTTTAGGCGAGTAAACATGAGAAATTAGAATATAAATCCCCGTCTCCCGTGTGTGTTAGTGCAAATGCGTGCTTGTGCATGCATTAAAGAAAATCATAAAAATTAGCAAGATCATTGGAGTATTAGTTGTCATATGCAGTCAAGTTATGCTACTGTCCAGTTTAGAAAGTCTCAAGGGCTCTAGCCTAACTGCCCATTGATATACCAGAATCAAGTTGCATTATTTATTTGGTAAGTTCATCGGATCGCTCGTCGACTGGATCGCAAAATAGGGCCCGGATCGTGATATGCCTGGGGATCGTGATACATCTTTGGATCGCGAAGCAGATGGGGTCGCGAATCGAACCAGGCGGTGAAGCAAGGATCGGATCGTGGTATGTTTCTCACGATGCAGGTCTTTCTTCCCTCTCGTGAACCAGTAGCCCATTCATCATCGCGACCCGATCCGCCCATTAAATCCCACTCCTATCATCTGCCACCACGATCCACTTTGACGTCCGCGCCACGATCCAGCCTAACACGTTCCTTCTTCTCCTTCCTTATCCCTCCTCTCCTCCTCCGAACTCGAGCAACAAAACCCATGGCGCCAGATCAGCCTCCAAAGCCTCGAACACCGCAAAACTCTGCCACTTTCTCCTCTTAAATCAGTGAAAATTGGCGAGAAATGAAAATGAAATTATTCGATTACCTTGAGTTTAAAATCGAAAGGTTGTTGGAAAATTGAAGTTAGGGTTTTGGTCAGAAGCTCCAAGCGACGGCAGCAAAAACGAGAAAGGAAGAAGGAGAGAAGATGGAGGAGGGTTCGGGTTTATATAAACAAACCTGTGACCGTTAGTCTCCCCTTTTTTGTTCTATTCGATCGTGGACCTCAACGGGTCAGGTAACCAAGCCCATCGAGCGAAGGAAAGCCCGCTCCATCAAACAACTCATGACAAGAGGAGGCCCACCAAGCTTGAGGCCCGTACGAAGGATGAAACGGAACGAATGTTTCATCCCACAGATCGTGAGGTGTTTGCGCGATCCGAACCAAAAAACAATAGTCAGAAATGAAAATTCAGAAATATTTGTGAAGATTCAGGAGCCTACCTGAAAATTTGACAATGAAGTCACCAAATATTCCAAAAATAAGAACTATCCAGTGAATAAAGAAATGATTGAAGATCGACTGGATATTTATACTAATTAAGAGACGCAACTTCTTGAAGCAGTACAGTCATTCAGATAGATACAACCGTTCATTCGTATCGTTCTGTGAAAAGATACCTCTGTAATTTCGAAGCATGTTTCATCCTTGATAAAACATACTTCGAGGGGGCAAAATGTTGGCTAGCTTTTTGATTAAGCCGCCAAGATCAATACGAAGAAATATGAAGTTTCACATCTACGACTCATAAAAGCTCGATCGCGATCATCCAGCCTTCCGCAGTTCGTGAAGCTCCCCCCGTATCGCCACGCCTTTATGCAATCCGGTCCGCTACTTCTAGCTCGACCCGATCCGTCCACAGCGCCTCGATCCGATCCGATCCCGGACACCAAGCTGATGGCCAAGACCAAGTCATCCACGATCCGAGAATGCAGGATCTCGCGACACCTGTCCACAACTATCATATTGACCAATTCTCCATCAAGCTATGAACCAGTCCGAGATTCTCGAGATTTTTGCCACGAATGACCGCGATCCGCCTAAAGAAATCAGCTATAAATAGCCCAGAACTTGGCATTTTTGGGGATCTTTTTTTGGGCAATTGAGAAGCCTGAATCCACCATTATCATATCTCCATTGTTTCTAGAACTTATCTCGAAATTATTGAGAGAATCACAGTTGTAAGAGTGAGATTGAGTGAAATCATTGATTGTACCTGCATTCAGCATATAATCAACAACATATAAAGTGGACGTAGGCTCGTTAACGCCGAACCACTATAAATCTCGTGTCTTTTCTTCTTTTTCTCTATATTGCAGTTATAATTCTTCATAGATTATAACAACTTGGGTGTTAGTCCCAATTTTGGATCTAACAATGTGTATACATTGAACAAGTCATAGCAAGGAGGCTAGAGCAGAGGAATAAAATTGTTTGCCCGACAAATAGGTACATGTTTATTGTATTTCTTAGGGATTTGTTGATTTTATGAGCCAATTGGCTTTTTCGTTTTCTTTTGGATTGGTGAGGGCCATGGGACGCTATTTGAAATATCCCGATGCTCCCGGTACAAAGGAGGTTATGGCGAAATTTTTCGAAAATTTAGGGCGTTAGCCAAATTTTTGAAAAATTTGAAAAGTTCTTAGAAACTGAAAAGTTGAAGAACTTAAGCCGTAATGAAAATAATGGAAGTTGAGTTGGTTAGATAAACAACTTTCTGCTTCGTTCCTTTTCGAGGACGAAAAGATTTTAAGTGGGGGAGAATGTAACAACCCGGAAATTCTGAGCCAATTTAAAAATTTTATTTTGGCTATTTTAATGAATTTTGATTATTTAAAATGAATTATTTTAAATAATAACGACGGAAAATTTATTTTCGACGAAGTTAAAGCGAATAAATTTGTTTTAAGTATATAACGAGCCTGAAATGGCGCGGTAGTTTGAAAATTCGATTTCGAATTTCAAATGAATATACAGAATTCGTTTTAAGTCGGAATTGGATGAAACAAGAAATATTTGAATCTGTTTAATCATATCTTTCTAACGGATGTAAGAAACTGAGATTTCACTTTAGAAGTTGAGAGATATGTCCAGTTTAAAATTCAGAAAAGTCGCTGTGGGATTTATATATATTTTAATATATATAAAGGCCCTTAAGAATGGAAATTTTGCCAATAACCTCGGTTTTCGACGAAACCACTTTTGTTGGATCCGGGATGTTAAATTGTTGCTAGATTTCAAAATTCGTAATTTTCTGAATCAGTATGTGAGCGTGGCGAAGCTAAACGTGTTTTGACAGTTCAGTCAATTTCGATCGACCAGAAAATGGCCATTTTTCAAACGGTCTCATAAATTGACGAAATTAGTTTTGTTAGGACCGTATCGTCAATACGAAGCTAGAAATAATCATTTTGGGATTTTTAGAGTCAGTATGTGGCCCCAGTAAATAGAAATGTGCGTTGAAATCAATTTATAACGTTAAATTAATCTATATTTTAATTTCAACGGAAATTGATCGAAACAGCCGAATTGGCTTACGAAACATATCCCATTGTGTTTGGAATGGGGGTAATTAGCTAGGGATGACAGGCGGTGGGTCCCGTTTTGAGATCGAAATTTAAAGTTACTTTTTGGGAATAAAATAAAAATTAAATATATATATATATTCCTTGGTCAACGGCCTTTACCCTCACCCCTCATTCTCTCTCCCCAACATCTCCTTTTAGGAAAATTAAATTAGAAAAAAAAGGAAGAATGCTGAAGAACCGCCGCCACCGGAGTGGCCTCCACCGCCGCCGCTCGTCGCGGCGCAACCCCCTCCCTCGCGGGAGCGCCACATCCCCGTCCCCTCTCCTCAAAAACCGAACCCCTCAAAACCTCCAAACTCCAAATCAGTGAGCGCCACCCCTCAGACCCGCCTACCTCCACTTCTGGCCAATCCCCGACCACCTCGACCGCTGCTACACCACCCCTCTCTCCTTCAACGCCTCCTTCCTCTTCAGACTTAAGCCCTAGCCCATCCTCCAACCAAAAATGCCCTCTTTGCAAGCAAAAAAAAGTGAGTTTTTTTTCCTTTTCTAGTTTTATTTAATAACATTGTCTTTTAATTCAGTTTTTATATAAATTAAAGGCATTATATAAAAATCGGTCTTTTATATGTATTTAGAATTAATAAAAATTGGATCTTTATATGTTTATCATTAGGATAAAAGTGTGATCTTTATTTGAATAACCTTGTTATATAAAAAAAATATAATTGTTATTACAGTAAAAATATGATTTTTACTATATGATTAACAAAATAAAAATATAATTTTTATATGTAAAGGAAGTATAAAAATCAAATTTTTATATATGAGAAGGAAGAATAAAAATCGCATTTTTATATATGTAAAGGGAGTATAAAAATTAGATTTTAGGTTCGTCATGAATGGTGTCTAAAATAAAACTGTTCTTGAACCGAGTTTAGAAAAGAATAAAGCTTTTAATTAAGATTTAGTGAAATTGTCCAGTTAATTAGTATTTAGTTGGAATTGAATTTAAATTAATTTTTGGGTTTATTGTGAGAGGTGTTTTGAATAACACTTGTTCTTTAACCCGATTAACAATGGAATGTGATTTTTGGTTTATCATGAACCGTGTTTTAAAGGACATTGGTTCTTTAACCCAGTTAAAGATAAGATTAACTTCTTAGCTTTGAATAATCATTAATATTGATTTGTGGGAAGAATATAACTAAGTGGGGTTTTAACGAATCTTTAATTAGATTGAAATGATCGAGAATGGAGTATCACCAGTTCTGCTCCAAAGCGATAGCTAAATCTTTAATTAGATTTGAACGTGAAATGGTAATTAATATTTACCGATAACGCCGTGGTGTTAGATATGGAGTATTACCAGTTTTTCTCCATAGGATGAATAGGTTGGGATTGGGAAATAAAATAAATAATTACTTCGGTGTGGTTCGCTAATCCCGACTAGTTTGGAAAACCTTAACATGGTTTGAAATGAGATCCAAAGGAAGATTAAAGAATAAATTTAAAAGAATTTATCTTTGATAAAATTAATGGGAACCTATTCCCTAATGATGTGAAAATTTGAATAAAAGTGTATTATGAATTGGAATGAGGTGTATGTTGTGTTTGTGTAACATTTGTTTATTGTATATGTGGGTTATTCGGAAAGGCCGGGTTTATACCAATTCTGAATAACCGATTCGACGATAAGTCGAAGATGAAGACGGCGGTTGAAGACCGGAGTTCTTCACATCGTTTGGATGATTATTGATGATCTTGATTGGGCTGTACACCCAAGAGGAGGGAATTAGTTGGTGATCATCCAGACGTACTTGGAGATCGACGGATATGCGAGGAAAGTGCCTCCGGTTTTGTTTAAACCCAGAGCGAACTTGTAAATGGACCGTGTGTCTGACATTAGATTTTATTCTGTGTGATTAATTTCTATTAAATGTATATCTGTTTGGCGGCGGAGAATTTATTCTCTTACTTAACGCCCTTCTCTGAGACGTATGAGCTCAGAGGTTATATATTGATGGATATCAATCGCATGGAGTGAATTGCCTGTGTGGCATGCCTAAGTGGCAAATGATCAAGGCTTCTGTTGAAAAGCAGAGTCTTGTGGTTGATGATCAAAGCACGGCCTATGTGGCATAGCTTTGTGTATAGCATTAATTCGCGAGCCTCACACCTCGGTATGAGTTAAAAACGGGATAGTGACTACAGGGAGAATACGACGTTTCTTTCTAGCTATGGGTGGTGTCAGCGACCTACCAGCCCTGACATTTATATTATTTTTTACTTGTGTGGTTGTTGGAATGAGAGGTGCCTCGGATATAGGTCAGGTAGGACTGGGAAACGTGTGTTCAGGAATTACCAATCCTCAAACGTAAGAGAGGACCGGCCCTGAAGATCCAAGGGTTACCCAGAGTGTGTAGTCCTATGACATTTGCTAGAGTGTCTCGAAGCGGAGAGGAGCTTGCCCCTTGCCTTGAATCACGACGAAAATCCAATTTCCAATACGTGATTTTGTGGTTTTAATTGTAGAACCTAGTATGGCGACATGATATATGGTACCCATGCCGTCTATGATTGATACTTATGATTGAAATTGTTTTGAAACACCTATGCACTAGTAATAATATCAAATGATTTCGTTTTATACGTATCAAGCATTATTTGGATATTATAAGGTAAAAGCCTATCCTCCGGCTTGCGTTGCATTGTGTGATGGGACTTGGGTCTTATAATAGATTCATTTTCTTTATTTAGCATTGCGTTGTTTGTTATACGCACTGGTATTCTTGGGGTAAAAACCCGTTCCGTGTTATACGGCATGGTCCCTTGATTTACCGAACTTTAAAAATAAAGATTAATAACTGTTTTAGTTCTCACACCAGTCACATGACTGACCTGGAGTTTATTGTTTTAACCTAAACTCTGGGTTCCCTTATTTTCTGCACGGGCAGCTAATGGTTGGGTTTTGCAGATTTATATTCATAGGATCCTGGTTTACAGCTGGAACGATACTCAGAAAGCTCTGTATCCGTGTATTCCTTTCAGTTATATTTTGTATTATTTTTCCGCTGCAGTAATGTATTTAAATCTCTGATAATTATCAATTGTGTATTATTTATTCATACTCTGTATATTCTTTTATTCTGATGGAAATTGTTGTAATTGCTATGAAATGTTCTTCTGTTTGCGTTCTGATCTGTCCTGTTCTCAAAACATTCAGGAGTTTCGAACGGTCTTGGTCGGTTTAGCGATTGATTCAGATCGAGCGAAATTCCTTGTTGTTACAATTTAAATTCAGAAAAAATAAATTCCTCGATAATAAATTATTATTATCATCGTTTAAATTCCAAACAAAATTTATATTGATCATTTGAATCGTTTCGATTCAGTTTTAATTTCAAATTAAATAATTTTTTGATAGTTCGATATATTCTAATTTAAATCATATTCCGTTATTAAAACGATAACTTTCATATAAAAATCCATTTATATTAACAACTAACCTTTTAAAACAATTTTAAATATTCAAAATTAATTGACCAAAAATCCGGGTCATTACATTACTATTTTTTTCTTGGAAGAAGAGAAGCATTCTAAGAGGAAGGAGGAAATGTATGTATATTTTCTTTAGCCAATTCTAAAAGTGTCCATAGGATTTGGATTAAAATCCAAACCTAATATGCCAAGTATTGCAAATTACAAAGTGTTGTAAATTCTTATTACACACGCAGATCAAATTGTGATTAATTTATAAACACAAATAGACACATTGCAATAAATCCAAAAACACTTTAAACAACTTTTTTATTATCAATTTGAAACAAAGTCATTAATACAACAAGTTTTCCAAAGTATGAATTTCACATTTTAAAACTTACTTTTATTTTACAAACACGGTTTACACAACCTCATTGTTTTAGACAAATTAAATCAATAGACTAAAATAAATATTTATAACCTTCAAATATTGATTCTCCATCAATATTTGAATCCTCATTTTCGAAAGTAACCCAATTAAAACACTAATACCGTGTTAACATCATTAGCTTACTTATGACAACACCCACCAGAATTTTATTTTATACATTGACAAAATTCAACAACATACTTATTCTCTAAAATTTACAACCACTTCCAAACACGGTTTGTAACTTAATCATATTCTATCATGTCGAGAAATACATCTTATACTTAGAAACACAAATAAGTAATTTAAATAATTAGTTATTAAAAAAATTAAATATTTGAATTAAAATTATATTTCTACTTAAATGTTTATTGCAAATCAATTTTGTATATTTTCAATATTTCCCTTAATCATCAGATTATGATTTATAAATACGGGTTGGAATAAATTACTTGGTATATAAAAGATACTTAATTTATTCCAACACTCAATTCTTGGAAATTATAAATTCTCTTTTTCCCCATATTCAAAATACTATACGAGTTGAGATCCCGAAATCGTATTTAATTCTTTTTAGATTAAAATTATAGAAAACACAATATAGTCAGCTTAACCCAGTGTAACGACCCGAAAAATTTGATGCTCGAATTTTCGACAATAATACATAATTCCGTATTACTTGCCCAAAACCCAAGTATCGAAGCTCAGATTGTTAAAGAAAGAAGTAAGAGGGTGAGAGAAGAAAGAAATATTAGAATAGAACGATCGTAAAATATTTTTATTTTATTCCCTGAGGGTTGAATCATTCTCATATTTTGATATGTGGTTTATGGGGATGTGAGACATGTCCATAATTTTTACCAATTTCGTTTGTGACCATTTCTCCCCTATCAGTCTTATATAGGGCATAAATTTTGACTCGAGTCGAATCAGATGATGAAACCCATTGGAAAGGAAATGATGTTTCCCTTTTCATAGAGTGGTCACATTAAAGATTTGGCTCAGCGGTTCTTTAAATCTTAATTAAAAGATTTATTCTTCTCACACTTGGGTTTAAGAACAGTGTTAATGAAGACACCGTTCACGACAACCTGTGTTGAAATAAATATTTATTTACAAACCATACGGTTGTTTCATGTACACCAATTTTTCTGATATGGATTGGGACGCTAAATTTTACACATCGCCCAACTGCACAAATAATAAACAGTATTTGTTGTTTAAAAACCGCACACGGGTATTGGGATAATATTTGACATACACTGATCCCAATAATTAATGGTATGTCAATCGATGGGTTGGCAGGTTGTATAAGCGTTATTTATTTATTTTAATGCTTATATAGTTGTAGAAAGCACTCTGGATGTTGTTTGAATTTTTAATGGTTGTTTATCGTCATTGTTGTATACATGTGATGTTGAAATCCATATATTGAAAATTATATGGTAATCGATTGAGTCTGATTCCAGTTCAGAATTAATGAATATTTTAAAATAATATTCAGTGAATATTGAAATGTGAAGCCGTGTTAAGTAGTTAAACGCCATTTTAACACGAACGGGAATTTGGTCGATTTTATTCATTTTATAATGAATATCGAAAAGTGATTTCAAAATTAGACGTTTTGAAAATACTGAAATGATATAGAATATTCAATTTTGATTTGAATTTGAGAAATGAATTGAAATTGATTTAAAATGAATTCAAAAAGAATTGAAAGGGAATTGAAATGGAATTGAAATGAAATCGATATAAAATGAATTCAAAACGAATTGAAATGGAATTGAAATCAAATTGAATTGAAATTGATTTAAAATGAATTCAAAACGGATTGAAATGGAATTGAATTGAAATCGATTTGAATTGAAATCGATTTGAAATGAATTTAAAATAAATTTATATTGGAATATTCAATTTTGATTTGAAACTGAAATGGAAGTGGAAATCGTTTTTAAAACGAATTATAAAATTCGTTTTAAATGGAAATCGACGAAATATTATATATATATATATATACATATATATAATGGCTTGAATAGAACGCGCCGCGCAGCGACCATTCGCGAATTTCGACCATTGACTTCAAATGGATGTTACGAGAGATCCGACCGTCGGATTCTCCTAAAACCGGAACCGTTGGGTTCGTATCGAAAAGAGCTTTCCAATGAATACCAAAGATTTGAAATATAACGGTTAGATTTGGAGATGTGTCTAAATCAATTTCAGAAAAGGTCGATATAGATGGAGTTCGGTGTACGTGAAATTTAATCTTTTATTATTACTATAAGTGAAGAAACCAACTTCAAATATAAATGTATCAATCATAGACGGCATAGTATCCCATGCTACTATGTCGCCAATACTAGGCTCTACATATAAAACCGCAAAATCACGTATTTGGAAGTTGGATTTCCATCTATGAACCGAGGCAAAAGATAGTCCTCACCGATTCGAGACTCTCTAGCCCGAGCCTCAGGACCCAGACATAGGTGAGCCCTTGGATCATCAGGGCCGGTCCACCGATGTGGATTAAAATGCCTGAACACTGCGTTTCCCCGCCCTATGGGGCATAAATGAGTCCAATGACACCATTGGTCCCGGATCGACCGATATATCCATGGTACCTCGCAACAGCAACAACCACACAGGTGAAAATAATATAAATGTCAGGGCTGGTAGGTCACTGACACCACCCTAGCTAGAAGAAAACGCATGTCCTCCCTGAGGTCCTCTCCTTTTTTTGGTTCATACCGGGGTGAGAGGCTTGCGAATCAACACTACACAAAGCGATGCCACAAAGGTCGTGCTTTGATCATCAACCACAAGACTCTGCTTTTCAACAGAAGCCTTGATTATTTGCATCTTAGCATGCCACACAGGCAAACCACTCTATGCCACCGATATCAGTCACACAGTCCATTTACAAGTTCGTTCTGGGTCTGAACAAAATCGAAGGAACCTTATTCCTCGCATATCCATCGATCTCCAAGTACGTCTGGACGATCACCAACTGATTCCCTCCTATTGGGTGTACAGCCCAATCAAGATCATCAGTAATCAACCAAATGATGTGAAGACCTCCGGTCTTCAACCACCGTCTTCATCTTTGACTTATCGTCATATCAGTTATTCAGAATGGGATAAACCCGGTCTTTCCGAATAACTCGTGTATTTTATAAACAAGTGTTACACAAACACAACATACGCCTCATTCCAATTCAGAATATTCTTTTATTCAAATATTCACACCACTAGGGAAAGGTTCCCATTAATTTTATCAAAGATAAATTCTTTAAAATTTATTCTTTAATCTTCCTTAGAATATCATTTCAAACTAGTCGGGATTAGCGAACCACATCGAAGTAATCATTTATTTTATTTCCCAATCCCAACCTATTCATCCCATGGAGAAAAACTGGTAATACTCCATATCTAACACTGGTGATACTCCATTCTCGATCATTTCAATCTAATTAAAGATTCATTAAAACTCCACTTAGTTTTAATCTTCCCAAAAATTAATATTTAACTTGGGAAATCATATCCTGTCTTTAACTGTGTTACAGAACCAATGTCATTTAAAACACGGTTCACAATAAACCCAAAATCACATTCCATTCATCAGTCTCTAACCGTAAATTAGTAAGAGAACAATTCCCCAATTATTAACCTCGAAGGCCGAAACCAACATCAGATCAATACCCAGGAAACCATTCATCTTTACTGATTTCCAGTTACACACTAGTTCATTCGATAAAAATATATTTTTATCCTAACAAATGTGGATTTTTTCATCCCAGTTCTTTCCAATTCATATATTATGATTTTACACAAATTAATCAAGGCCTGTACAGTCGATTTCCACAAACGGCCATCGAACTGCACTTACAACGACCTTTTCCAAATTTGATTTGGACATAATTCCAAATCCAACCGTTAGATTTCAAGCTTCTCATATTCGTTGGAAAGCTCTTTTCGATACGAACCCAACAGTTCCGGTTTTAGGAAAATCCGACGGTTGGATCTCCTGTAATATCAATTCGAAGTCAATGGTCGAAATTTGCGAACGGTCACGGTGCGACACATTCTTTTCAGGCCATTAATATATATAATATATATTATATATATTTCGTCGATTTCCTTTCAAAACGTATTTTATAAATCGTTTTAAATTCGTTTTCAAAACGGCTTCAACTTCTTATTCAATTTCAAATCAAAATTGAATATTCTATATCATTATTATATAAATGATAATATTTTCAAAACGTTATATTTTGAAATCACTTTCTTTTTGATATTCATTAGAAAAATGAATAAAATAGATATAAATACCGTTCGCGTCAAAATGGGGCATATCTGATCAACACGGCTTTTATTCAACACATGAAGGTTTTTTATTAATTCTTACTTACAATAAAATTGTGAATTTTATTGTAGAAATATTTGGTTCAACACATGAATAGTTTCAACACATGAATATTCTCAACAAATGAGTATTGTCAACACATGACTATTTATGTTATTTTATATATATGATAAAATTGTGATTTTTATCGTTTAGAGATTTTAACTCAACACATGAATATTCTTTTATTCAACACATGAATATATATTTTATTCAACACATGAATACTTATTTTATTCAACACATGAATTTTCTTTTATTCAACACATGAATATATATTTTATTCAACACATGAATATTTATTTTATTCAACACATGAATTTTCTTTTATTCAACACATGAATATATATTTTATTCAACACATGAATATTTATTTTATTCAACACATGAATTTATAATTTAAAATATTCTTTTCTTCCCAGATTGGAAGGAAACTCAACAAATTACCTTATAGTGTTATTTATATGGATTCCATACAACACATGTACATAACATCAATTATAAATAATTAACCATCATCCAAAGTGCACTACACAGCTGTCTGTCAACCTATCGATTGATATACAACTAATTATTGGGATTAGTGTACGTCAAACGTCATCCCAATACCCATGTGGGGTTTCAAATCAACAAACACAGATTTTATTTGCATAGTTGGGCGATCTGTAAAATTTATCGCCCCAATCAATATCCTTCATATCGGTGTACATAAACAAATTGTCTAATTTGTAAATGAATATTTATTTTATTTCATGAATATTTTATTTTATTCAACACATGAATATTTTTTTTTTTTCAACACATGAATTTATTCTATTCAACACATGAATTTTACTCTATTCAACACATGAATTTCACTTTCCATTCCACATCACAATCAATTTTCACACAAACAAATCAATCCAAACACAATCAAACAAACAAGAAGTCCATGGTCTGTGGACGACGGGTGTCAGGTGCTGCTAAGCACCGTCTGCATCCTAGTATATATTTTTAACTAGAAAACAATATCTAAAGTGAGAAGTTCTCACCGACTAGCTAAACCAATTCACCGCGACTCTTCATATGTAGGAAATCTTAATCGTGTGTCCAACGAGATCTGTTTCACGCGGTATATGTTAAAAATCACATTTTTAACATTGCTATATATATAATTAAAAAATCACCTTTTTAAATCGCTACTCATATAATGAAGATCATATTTTTAACGCTACTTCATATAGATAAAAATCATATCTTTATTATCGCTACATGTACATAAAAATCATATTTTTATGACACTAAAAAATATATTTTACATCGCTAAAAATCAAATCTTTACTTCATTAAAAATCCAACCTTTCTTCGCTAATATCACATATAAAAATCCGACCTTTCTAAATAATGAAAATCTCATTTTTATTTTTCAAAGAAAAATCTTATTTTGAAACAAAGAAAAATCTTATTTTGAAACAAAGAAAAATCTATTCTTTCTAATGAACAAAATCTATTCTTTCCATTGAACAAAAATCGAATCTTTTACGGTACTAAAACATTATAAAATCGTATTTTTATTCGACTAAAATTCATATCTTTTCAAAGTTAAACATCCTATAATTTTCTAAAACTAGAAATTAGATTTTTTTTTTCTAAAACTAAAAATCATATTTTAATCACATTATATAAATAAAAATAAAATTAAGTAATTAAAAATCTTACAACGTATTGGGGGAAGGGGAATGGCATTACTGACGCGGTGGTGGTGGGTTTTTAGGTGGAGGAAGGCTAGGGCTCGAGTTTGAAGAGGGGGGAGGCGCAGAAGGTGGGTGGGTGGTGTAGTAGTCATCGCTGGAAGGGGAGGAGGGCGCGGCAGGGGGTGTCTCTGGTGCTGGAGGCGGAAGCTAGGGCGGCGGCGGGGGTTTCAGCGGGTATGAGATGTTTTGGGCGCGGGTTTATTTAAGGAAGAGGAGAGAGAAGCGCGAGGGGGAGGGAGAGGTTGCTGAGGAGCCGCCGACGATTGCGCATCAGGGGGGCGATCGCCATAGCGACGGCACTAGGGTTCGGTGGATTTTTTATTTGTTTTGAAAACTGACAGGAGAGAAGTGAGGGAGAGAGAGAAAGAGGGGTGAGGTTTTTTATTTTATTTATATATTTTTTATTTAATTCTTCTCCAAAGTTGACTTTTAGTACGAACTCCAAACGAGGCCTAATGACTGTCGTCTTTAGGTAATTATCCCCATTTCGAACACAATGGAATACGTCTCATAACCCAATTCGACTGTTACGATATGTTTCTGCTAAATTTAAAATATAAATCATTATATATTCAATTTGAATGCACATTTTAATTTGCCGGGACCACATACAGACTCTAAAAATTCCAGAAAAATTATTTCTAGCTTCGTATTGCCGATACGGTCCTGACAAAACTAAGTTCTTCGAATTCTGAGACCGTTTGAAAAATGGCCATTTTCTGGTCGATCCAAATTGACTTAAACTGTCAAAACACGTTTAACTTCGCCACGCTCACACATTGATTCAGAAAATTATGAATTTTGAAACCTAGCAATAATTTGACATCCCGGATCCAACAAAAGTGGTTTCGTCGAAAACGAAGGTCGTTTGCAAAATTTCCATTTCTAAGGGCCATTATATGTATTAAAATATATATAAATTCCACAACGACTTTTCTGAATTTCAAACTGGACGTAGCTCTCAACTTCTAAAATGAAATTTCAGTTTCTTAACTTCATTAGAAAGATATCATCAAACAGATTCAAATATTTCTTGTTTCGTTCATTTCTGACTTATATTGAATCCTGTACATTCATTTGAAATTTGAAATCGAATTTTCAAACTGTAGTGCCATTTCAGGCTCGTTATATAATTAAAATAAATTTATTTGTTTTAAATTCGTTGAAAATAAATTTTCCGTCGTTATTATTTAAAATAATCCATTTTAAATATTCAAAATTCATTAAATTCGCCAAAATAAAAATTTTAAATTGGCTCAGAATTTGCGGGTTGTTACATTCTCCCCTACTTAAAATCTTTTCGTCCTCGAAAAGGAACGAAGCTGAAAGTTGTTTAACTAACCAACTCCACTTTCATTATTTTCATTACGGCTTAAGTTCTTCAACTTTTTAGTTTCTAAGAACTTTTCAAATTTTTGAAAAATTTGGCTAACACCCTAAATTTTCGAGAAATTTCGCCATAACCTCCCCTGCACCGGGAGCATTGGGATATTTCAAATAGCCTCCTAGGGCCCTCACTAATCCAAAAGAAAAAGAAAAAGCCAAGCAGCTCATAAAATCATCATCACCCAAACAAAACAGTAAATGTGTACCTATTTGTCAGGCATACAATTTTATTCCTCTTCTCTAGCCTCCTTGCTATGACCTGTTCAATGTATATACATGTACATATATGAAAATGCAACAAATTTTCAATTCAGTTCTAAATTTGGTTCAATTAGGCTAAATGGTTCAAAATTTTAATAAATGAAACCAATAATCAAACAACACAATCAGCGATCAATTAGTGGATTATCGTTTCAAATTCATAATTTTGATATATATACAGAAAATCATGTTTTTGATGCCAAATCACAACAAATAATCCTATATAAGTTTTGGTTCTCACACCAGTCTAATGGAAATATATGGATATCACACCTTCGAAACACGAACATAAACTCTGATGATGATATATCAATCATCAGAATCATCTCCAGGCGACTAGAGTGTAATTCTATATCTATCCAGTATATTTGGGACTTCGAATATACATTCATGACGCATATACGTGAAATCTTCAAATACTAGATTGTCCAAATTCAATACAAATAAAATATTCAAATACGAATAATTGAATTCAATTTTCAAAACAAAATTTGTTTTCATCTTTATTTTAAAAAAATATTCTCTTCACACTCGTTCTAGGATACTATTGATCCCATCTCTAACGAGTAATTCTTACTGGATATTACTAATCCAGTCTCTGATGAATTCTTTCATTTGGTTCTAATGTGTCTTGTTCTCGAGCTCTGTAAACCAAAGCTCTGATACCACTGTAAGAACCCGTAACTTCCCCGATAAAGAAAGAACGGATTTCTTTGAGGACAACACACATCGGAACACAGACAGAAGAACATTTCATTGTTTATTACAACAATTCCATCAGAATACAAGAATATACAGAGTATGAATAAATATTACACATTATCAAATATCAGAGATTTAAATACATTACTACAACAGAAAAATAATACAAAACATAACTGAAAGAAATACGCAGATACAGAGCTTTCCGAATATCACTTCAGCTATAAACCGGGACCCTATGAATATAAAATGTGCAAAACCCAACTACTAGCTGCCCGTGCGGAAAATAAGGGCACTCAGAGTTTAGGTTAAAACAATAAACTCCAAGTCAGTCATGTGACTGGTGTGAGAACTAAAGCAGTTATTAATCTTTATTTTAAAGTTCGGTAAATCAAGATACAACGTCGTATGCCATGGAATGGGTTTCCTCCCAAGAATACCAGTGCATAAAACAAATAGCGCAATGCTAAATAAAGAACAATGAAGCTATTATAAGATCCAGGTCCCATCACATAATGCAACGCAAGACAGAGGATAGAGTTTTCCCATATAATAGCCAAAGAATGCTTGATACGCGAAATTTAATCTTTTATTATTACTATAAGTGAAGAAAACAACTTCAAATATAAATGTATCAATCATAGACGGTATAGTATCCCATGCTACTATGTCGCCAATACTAGGCTCTACAAATAAAACCGCAAAATCTCGTATTTGGAAGTTGGATTTCCATCTATGAACCGAGGCAAAAGATAGTCCTCACCGATTCGAGTCTCTCTAGCCCGAGCCTTGGGACCCAGACACAGGTGAGCCCTTGGATTGTCAGGGCCGGTCCACCGATGTGGATTAAAATGCCTGAACACTGCGTTTCCCCGCCCTATGGGGGCGTAAATGAGTCCAATGACTCCATCGGTCCCGGATCGACCGATATATCTGAGGCGCCTCGCAACAGCAACAACCACACAGGTGAAAATAATATGAATGTCAGGGCTTGTAGGTCACTGACACCACCCTAGCTAGAAGAAAACGCATGTCCTCCCTAAGGTCCTCTCCCGTTTTTGGTTCATACCGGGGTGTGAGGCTCGCGAATCAACGCTACACAAAGCGGTGCCACAAAGGCCGTGCTTTGATCATCAGCCACAAGACTCTGCTTTTCAACAGAAATCTTAATCATTTTCATCTTAGCATACCACACAGGCAAACCACTCAATGCCACTGATATTAGTCACATAGAATGAAATCCAATGTCATACACACAGTCCATTTACAAGTTCGTTCTGGGTCTGAACGAAACCGGAGGAACCTTATTCCACGCATATCCATCGATCTCCAAGTACGTCTAGACGATCACCAACTGATTCCCTCTTCTTGGGTGTACAGTCCAATCAAGATCATCAGTAATCACCCAAACGATGTGAAGACCTCCAGTCTTCAACCACCATCTTCATCTTTGACTTATCGTCATATCAGTTATTCAGAATGGAATAAACCCGGTCTTTCAGAATAACTCGCGTAGTTTATAAACAAGTGTTACACAAACACAACATACGCCTCATTCCAATTTAGAATATTCTTTTATTCAAATATTCACACCACTAGGGAAAGGTTCCAATTAATTTTATCAAAGATAAATTCTTTAAAATTTATTCTTTAATCTCCCTTTGAATATCATTTCAAACTAGTCGGGATTAGCGAACCACATCGAAGTAATCATTTATTTTATTTTCCAATCCCTACCTATTCATCCCATGGAGAAAAACTGGTAATACTCCATATCTAACACCACGGTGTTATCGGTAAATTTAATTACCATTTCATGTTCAAATCTAATTAAAGATTTAACTATCACTTGGAGCAAAACTGGTGATACTCCATTCTCAATCATTTAAATCTAATTAAAGATTCATTAAAACTCCACTTAGTTTTAATCTTCCCAAAAATCAATATTTAACTTGGGAAATCATATCCTGTCTTTAACTGGGTTACAGAACCAATGTCATTTAAAACACGGTTCACGATAAACCCAAAATCACATTCCATTCATCAGTCTCTAACCGTAAATTAGTAAGAGAACAATTCCCCAATTATTAACCTCGAAGGCCGAAACTAACATCAGATCAATACCCAGGAAACCATTCATCTTTACATATTTCCAGTTATACACTAGTTCATTTCGATAAAAATATATTTTTATCCTTACAAATGTGGAATTTTTCATCCCAGTTCTTTCCAATTCATATATTATGATTTTACACAAATTATTGATATTTTTAATAATTTTATCAAGGCCCGTACAGTCGATTTCCATAAACGGCCATCAAACTGCACTTACAGCGACCTTTTCCAAATTTGATTTGGACACAATTCCAAATCCAACCGTTAGATTTCAAACTTCTCTTATTCGTTGGAAAGCTCTTTACGATACGAACCCAACGGTTCTGGTTTTAGGAAAATCCGACGGTTGGATCTCCCGTAACGTCAATTCGAACTCAATGGTCGAAATTTGCGAACAGTCGCGGTGCGGCGCGCTCTATTCCGGCCATTAATATATATAATATATATATTACATATATTTCGTCGATTTCCTTTCAAAACGTATTTTATAAATCGTTTTAAATTCGTTTTCAAAATGGCTTCAACTTCATATTCAATTTCAAATCAAAATTGAATATTCTATATCATTATTATATAAATGATAATATTTTCAAAATGTTATATTTTGAAATCACTTTCTTTTCGATATTCATTATAAAAATGAATAAAATTGATATAAATATCGTTCGCGTCAAAATGGCGCATATCTGATCAACACGGCTTTTATTCAACACATGAATATTGTTCAACACATGAAGGTTTTTTTTTAATTCTTACTAACAATAAAAATGTGAATTTTATTATAGAAATATTTGGTTCAACACATGAATAGTTTCAACACATGAATATTCTCAACAAATGAGTATTGTCAACACATGACTATTTTTGTTATTTTATATATATGATAAAATTGTGATTTTTATTGTTTAGAGATTTTTACTCAACACATGAATATTCTTTTATTCAATACATGAATATATATTTTATTCAACACATGAATACTTATTTTATTCAACACATGAATTTTCTTTTATTCAACACATGAATATATATTTTATTCAACACATGAATATTTATTTTATTCAACACATGAATTTTCTTTTATTCAACACATGAATATATATTTTATTCAACACATGAATATTTATTTTATTCAACACATGATTTTATAATTTAAAATATTCTTTTCTTCCCGGATTGGAATGAGACTCAACAAATTACCATATAGTGTTATTTATATGGATTTCATACAACAAATGTATATAACAGCAATTATAAATAATTAACCATCGTCCAAAGTGCACTACACAACTGTCTGTCAACCTATCGATTGATATACAACTAATTATTGGGATTAGTGTACGTCAAACATCATCCCAATACCCGTGTGGGGTTTCAAATCAACAAACACAGATTTTATTTGTGCAGTTGGGCAATGTGTAAAATTTATCGTCCCAATCAATATCCTTCAAATGGGTGTACATAAACAAATCATTTGATTTGTAAATGAATATTTATTTTATTTCAACACATGAATATTTAATTTTATTCAACACATGAATATTTTATTTTATTCAACACATGAATTTATTCTATTCAACACATGAATTTTACTATATTCAACACATGAATTTCACTTTCCATTCCACATCACAATCAATTTTCACACAAACAAATCAATCCAAACACAATCAAACAAACAAGTCGTCCATGGTCTGTGGACGACGGGTGTCGGGTGCTGCTAAGCACCGTCTGCATCCTAGTATATATTTTTAACAAGAAAACAAGATTTAAAATGAGAAGTTCTCACCAACTAGCTAAACCAATTCGTCGCGACTCTTTATATGTAGGAAATCTTCATCGTGTCTCCAATGAGACCTGTTTCACGCGGTATATGTTAAAAATCACATTTTTAACATCGCTATATATATAATTAAAAAAATCACCTTTTTAAATCGCTACTTATATAATGAAGATCATATTTTTAACGCTACTTCGTATAGATAAAAATCATATCTTTATTTTCGCTACATGTACATAAAAATCATATTTTTATGACGCTAAAAATTATATTTTTACATCGCTAAAAATCAAATCTTTACTTCATTAAAAATCCAACCTATCTTCGCTAATATCATATTTAAAAATCCGACCTTTCTAAATAATGAAAATCTCATTTTTATTTTTCAAAGAAAAATCTTATTTTGAAACAAAGAAAAAACTTATTTTGAAACAAAGAAAAATCTATTCTTTCTAATGAACAAAATCTATTCTTTCCATTGAACAAAAATTGAATCTTTTACGGTACTAAAACATTATAAAATCGTATTTTTATTCGACTAAAATTCATATCTTTTCAAAGTTAAACATCCTATAATTTTCTAAAACTAAAAATCAGATTTTTTTTCTAAAACTAAAAATCATATTTTAATCACATTATATAAATAAAAATAAAAATAAGTAATTAAAAATCTTACAGCGTGTTGGGGGAAGTGGAATGGCATTCCTGACGTGGTGGTGGTGGGTTTTTAGGTGGAGGAAGGCTATGGCTCGAGTTTGAAGAGGGGAGAGGCGCAGAAGATGGGTGGGGTGGTGCAGTAGTCATCGCTGGAAGGGGAGGAGGGCGCGACAGGGGGTGTCTCTGGCGCTGGAGGCGGAAGCTAGGGCGGCGGGGGTTTCAGCAGGTATGAGATGTTTTGGGCGCGGGTTTATTTAAGGAAGAGGAGAGAGACGCGCGAGGGGGAGAGGTTGCTGGAGGAGCCGCCGACGATTGCGCATCAGGGGGGCGATCGCCATAGCGGCGGCACTAGGGTTCGGTGGATTTTTTTTATTTGTTTTGAAAACCGACGGGGGAGAAGTGAGGGAGAGAGAGAAAGAGGGGTGAGGTTTTTTATTTTATTTATGTATATTTTATTTAATTCTTCTCTAAAGTTGACTTTTAGTACAAACTCCAAACGAGGCCTAATGACTGTCGTCTTCAGCTAATTATCCCCATTTCGAACACAATGGGATACGTTTCATAACCCAATTCGACTGTTACGATCTGTTTCTACTAAATTTAAAATATAAATCATTATATATTCAATTTGAATGCACATTTTAATTTTCCGGGGCCACATACAGACTCTAAAAATTCCAGAAAAATTATTTCTAGCTTCGTATTGCCGATACAGTCCTAACAAAACTAATTTCTTCGAATTCTGAGACCGTTTGAAAAATGGCCATTTTCTGGTCGATCCAAACTGACTGAAACTGTCAAAACACGTTTAACTTCGCCACGCTCACATATTGATTCAGAAAATTATGAATTTTGAAACCTAGCAATAATTTGACATCCCGGATCCAACAAAAGTGGTTTCATCGAAAACGAAGGTCATTTGCAAAATTTCCATTTTTAAGGGCCTTTATATATATTAAAATATATATAAATTTCACAACGATTTTTCTGAATTTAAAACTGGACGTAACTCTCAACTTCTAAAACAAAAATTCAGTTTCTTAACTTCATTGGGAAGATATCATCAAATAAATTCAGTTTCTTAACTTCGTTCAATTCTGACTTATATTGAATCCTATACATTCATTTGAAATTTGAAATCGAATTTTCAAACTACAGCGCCATTTCCGGCTCGTTATATAATTAAAATAAATTTATTCATTTTAACTTCGTCGAAATAAATTTTCCGTCGTTATTATTTAAAATAATCCATTTTAAATCTTCATAGTTCATTAAATTCGCCAAAATAAAAATTTTAAATTGGCTCAGAATTTCCGGGTTGTTACACAGAGTATTTGTTAAGAATCACGTATGTTTATTTTTATAAACGTATTATGTTAGTGGTGGAGAACGGTCGTTCTCTTAGCTTAACAATATTTTTGTGGACGTCAATTAGTGACTTGGCGGACTTGACGATGTGGTATTCAAAGTGAATGATGACTAGTTGTTTTAAAAATAATAATAAAGGTAAATAAACAACTAATTAAATAAATTTAGACTTCTAGCCTCATCAACCGGGAAATGGCATAAAATCGGGTAGGTCGTATGGCTATGTGGGTCGCACCCATCAAAAGGGTATCTCATTACCTGATCTGGTGAAATCAAATGCCTTCAGTTGTCCCTTTTATTTTTATATGTATGCTATCGGTTCGATTGGCTGTCCCCCAACCGTGGTAATGGTATATTCAGTACTCTCAAAGTATAGTGAGGGACTGATAATGTTTAGCCTGGGTTACAAGATGTTATTGTTGAACCCCAATGTATTCATCTCCAGAGGTACATTGTCGGGAAGGTGGTCCCATACCTTTCTAGGAAATCCATTCTCCAATAAGTGTATGCGGTTTTGATTCTATACTATATGTAGAGCGTGAGATGCAAGTGTACTGCTAGATTGATATTTATTTGTATTTAGACAATATTATAATATCAGAAAAGATATTGATTTTGAAAACGTTTTGGGTTATCGTAAGGTAACAACCGTTCGTATTTATGTGTGGATTTGGTCTTACGATTATCCTTTTCTTTCAAAAGGATTTTGACTCTAAAATCAAGTTGGATGATGCTTATAAACTTAGTGTGTTTTTCTCAATCTGGTTCACCGAACTGACCCGTCGTTTGTAATGCTCGGGTTAGCCTGGGGTGTATAGGTCTAGATTATCAGATGAAATGAAGAGACGAGCTGGAAGAGTCCATATGTATGATATCTAGTTGTTATTCCGCTGTGTGACTGTATATGAGGACAAATTATTATAACTGTCCAGATGTGTTGATGTACTCTGATGATTGTAAGTTTTTATTTAAAATCTTTCTATAAAAGATTTATTTCTATATTATATTTTGTTCCGCTGCGATGTGAGATTCTGATTCTTTGTTGTGCTGGTTCTTCTTCTATTCTAGTATTTCTTTCGTTCTTACCTCACCCTCTAATATTCTTTCTAATAACATTAATGTGTTTTCGGTGCTTGAATAGTCGATATAATGTTTTTGTGTCGATTTTTGGGGTTGAAAATTCACGTGCCGTTACACCTCGTATTGGAGCAAACTAACATGTGTGTGCAGTGTTATGTGAAATATATGGCATTCAAATAAAATGCAAACAATCAAGCAATCCGGGTCACGGTTCGGATTTATGCTCTATCCTATGTGAAGACACAGATAGCTAAATGCATGATCGTTAACATAGAGGTACAAGTGCAGTCAAGCGAAGACAAACAGGTCGAGGTAATAGAACCAATCGCGGGACTCGCCCCCCCCCCCCTTCGGGGATCAAAAGATCAAACCACACATAAAGTCTGGGAAAATCTTGGACCCCGCGTAAGGGTTTTAAATTTCGAACCCTGCATAGTGGTTCAAAATTTCGAACCCCGCTCAGGGATTCGAAAATTCGACCCCCGCATAGGGCTTCGAAATTTCGAACCTCGCTCAGGGATTCGAAAATTCGAACCCCGCATAGGGGTTCGAACTTTCGAACCCCGCCAAGGGTTCAAAAACTCGAACCCCGAAAGGGATTCGAACTTTCGAATCTCGGCAGGGGTTCGAACTTTTGAACCCCGCTAGGGGCTCGAACTTTCGAACCCCACTAGGGGTTCGAACTCTCGAACGAACCCCATTAGAGGGTTCGAGCCTTCGAAACTTGCATGGGGTTCAAACCCCTCGAACCACGACCAGGGTTCGAATTTTCGAACCCCAACCGGATTCGAAAATTTCGAACCCCGTGTGTTTGGGGGTCCTTAGCTCCTCCCTTCTCCTCTCTATCCTCCACTACGATCATGCCAGCCCTTCCTGAAAGTTGTCAATCCGATGTCTAGTTCAACGCTTAGTTTAATGGCGGCAAGGGTCAACAAGGAAGAAGGAAAATAATGAGGTCGGGCCTTTATATAAGGAGATGCGTGTCTCTTCGTATCCCCTTTGGGATACGAAATTTCGAATCCCTCGGATTTGAAATTTCGAATCCTACGGGCTCAAAATTTTGAACCCCTCGAGTTCGAACTTTTTTGATCCCCTCTGGTTCGAAACATCGAACCCCTCGGATTTAAAATCCCCGATCCCTTCGGTTTCAAGATTTCAATATATATATATATATATATATATATATGTGTGTGTGTGTGTGTGTGTGTGTGTGCACGTGCGCGCGAAGATGAGGGGTTCGTACCTATGAACATTCATGACTATTGCATACACACGAACCCCGTGATCGTTCATATCTACAAACAATACAACTCTGACGTCCGACAAGTGACGACTCGGTTACAACCGAAAAACGAAACTGATTAACCGCTAGTAATGGCCATTTTCCCCAGCCTGCGGGAAGATCGAGAACTCAACTATTCTTTTACAACACAAAGCACATCATGTCCAAACAATACGTACTTTGAGGGACAAATGTTAACTGACCTTTTGGACCGGTTCCCAAAAGTACATAAGGCGCGCTCAACTTAAGGCATCACACGAGTATGATGACAGGAGTTTTGCCACGGAGCCACAAGAATGGGCCAAGAAGGGACTGCGCCAACAATAACCTCACCTCTCCTCCAGGATATCTCCAAACCAATACCTCGAACCCCAAACGAGCGAACAACCCTACCATAGTTAACCTCTCAGCTTTTCGGGTGCCTCTCGTACCCCGCGGGGTTCGAAATTCGAATCCCCTCGGGGTTCGAAATTCGAACCCCTCGGGATCCGAAATTCGAACCCCGCATGGTTTGAAATTTCGAACCCTAGGGAGGGGTTCGAATTTCTGCTGTTTTTACACTCCAGGGTTCGAAATTCGGAGGCATGGTAGCCGGGACTCGAAATTCTGCATGTGGTCCCCTATTTCAACCTACTCCCACCTAAACACTCCACAAAAAATACCCCACTACCTCTCACTTCAAAACGGTTGGATTTTTGTGACATGACATCTCTTTTGAAGCCCCAAGAGACCTCATTAATGGCATCTTGACTTTGAGTAAGAAGAAGGATATTTTAGTCTTTTTCCTAATATAGTATTATATAATAATTTTAGCCATATTGTACTTAGAAATGATTGTTGGGAGATGCCACATGATGGTCACATGCTTGTAATCTTTGATTATTAATAAAATACCAACAAAACTTCCAGAGTGGACGTAGGTCCCTCGCGAGTCCGAACACTATAAATCTCTTGTGTGATTTATTGCTTCCCGCACTTACTTTTCCACGCAAAACTATAATTCTTAAGCAATTAACAATCTTGATCATTGATGACAATTTTACGCGTCAACAATAAGGCTAAACTATTCAATATTTTCTATTACTTACACTGGATGAGATATGTTGCACATTATAAAGCATGTAAAACAGATGTAATGGAATTAATAGATTGAAATTTATAATAACCTTAAGTCATGAGTCTTTGTCCACTCATTTCATACATAAACAGAATTATAATATTATTTATGACATTGATATGGGTAATATGATATCATACTCATAATTTGCTATTGAAATTAAAGCCTAGTCTAATTTCATATCAGTCCATTACAAATCAATTTGAAAACAAACCGACACTTCTAACATATGGCTAAAATACACATATAATCTACATGTCATATTGTTGCAAAATAAAATCAAACTGGAATGGTTTTATATTCAATTTTAGGTGATTGCATTTTTACTTAACTATGAAAGTAGTAATATATAAGTGACACGCAGTGCAGTCATATTTTTTTATTTTCCCGATAGCACATGGTTGCATTTTTAGGCATAATATTAAAGGTATGGAAGTGATATCTAATATCCAAGTAGGGGTGAAATGAATATGCATAAAAAATAGGAGATCAGTTTCAGTCGATATAGGGCATGGATCTTTGTTGCATCGAATAAAAATGTTTTATAAGCTTTTCCATAGTTTTTTGGAATTAGTATAATAATGGCATAAAAAATTTGACATTCCACCAAATTTAAAGGAAGCGAACAATGATAAGGTTATATCTACCTTATTCTTATATTGTTGAACTTTGGCTAGCCATTAGTTAGAGCTTACGTATTAATTATTTTGGCAAATAATCAAGATTGCAAAATTTGTGTTTGGCCATCAATGATCAAATTGAACCTGAACCGTATTTGCAATCTCGACATTGATATTAATGAGGCTAGAGAAGCGTGAATTGTTGTAGGAAACTGAACAGTGAACAAGGTTCAAAACAGCTATATCTACATTGCAATCAGAATGTGTTTACATATATTAATTTATTTTATTTTATTCCATCTGATTTGCATGTATAGGAGTATACATGAATACTGAAATATGCCATATATCTGTTGTGATTGAACATGTAAATTCGGACTGTCCCCCTCCCTCCACACACACACACACACACACACACACACACACACACACATATATATATATACACACACACACACACAGTGATATACATGAAAGATTACCACACTTTATAATTATTATACCTACTTACCTTGTGTTTGACATTAGGATATGCAAATGGTATTTATTTACATAATTATATGCTAGTTGCTTCGGGACATATAAGCGGATAACTTGTTATATATAAACATTATCTGGGCATACTGACCCATTTAAAGTTTTTATATGAATATTGTGTTGTAAACACAATTGGATAAATATATGTCTAATGTACGACTTTTGCATGCACATGTATATATATAACATACAATGATTATGAGCATACAGACATAAATAGTGCAGGGGAAACTATGTTTTGTATCTGTGAAGCATGAGCACATATGTTTATGAGTGGTGTATATATCAAAAGTGTGTGAACAATTCGAGAAATATTAGAAATATGAGCAAGTTAATTTTGTGGCAAAGAGGTCTAATTTATATGAGCTGACAATAAATTTGACTTGGGAGTTACTAAATTAAGTTAGTTTGACTTAGGAGTTACTAAATTAAGTTAATTTGACTTGGGAGTTACTAAATTAAGTTAAGTGACTACAATTAATTTGAAACGTAACACTAACATGGTAGGATCTTCTATCAAAGTTCATTGTTAGTGTATAACAGTGCTGTCAGGTGGTATATTTCATGTCCATGTCGGCAGGTGTTTAGTACTTTTAGGATACTACGACTTATTTCCGTGAAGGTGGAACACTCGCGTGTTATTAAGAAACGAATCACGAGTTTTATGCGTATACGTGGAGGTAAGAGAGGTATTGACCTAGCTTTCTATGGTCTGGTTGAGGAAACACTTCGAAATGATGACAACTTTTAAAAAAAGTTTTCAATCATTAAAGAGCTTCGAAATTTAGTAACTCAAGTTGAGAAAATCAATTAGTTTCAATGGATCAATTTAGCAACTCCCAAGATAAGTCGAGTTTAGATGGTTTGTTAACCAGACCAAATTATTAAACTGTAAGCGGTAAAAATATTTGTCCATATGATCAATTTAATCATTTCAAAGTGTTTCCTCAACCAGCCCATAGAATGCTTGTTCAATGCCTCTTTCATCTTCAGGTGTGCGCATATAACTCGTGATTTAAGACTTAATAAAACGTGAACGTTCCATCTTCATGGAATTTGGTCGCGTACTGAACATCTCGTCGACATGGTTCTGGAATATGCTTTCTGGCAGTACTACTTAACATTGTCAGGATCTTCAAAAGTTTGTGTTGGCTAATGAATGTTACATTAGTTAACATACTTCCTACAGTGCATAGGCAGATCACTCAAGGATTATGTAACATGTAACAACCCGGGATTTCTGAACCAATTTTTAATATTATTTTTAATTGATTTAATGGATTTTGAATATTTAAAATTATTTATTTTAAATAATAATGATTGAAAAATTTATTTTATTAATATTAATTATATTCCTAGCCTAAAATGGCACGGTAGTTTTAAAATTCGATTTTAAACTTTGATAAATTATATAAAATTCATTTTAAGTCAGAATTGGACGAAACAAGAAATGCTAGGATCGTATTGACAATATCTTTCTAATGAATGTAAGAAATTGAGATTCCGATTTATAAATTGTAAGTTATGACAAAACTAAAATTTCAGAAAAACGCTATGGAATTTATATATATAATATATATATATATGGCCCAAAAAGCTACTTTTTGCATACGAATGAATTTGGACTCGAAACCACTTCCATTGAGATCAAAATGACATTTCTGAATGGAAAAGTATAAACATTGATATACTTCGAGATTCGAATTTTTTCATTTATATATGTATTTTAATATAATATATATACGCCTTAAAGATGGAAATTTTGCAAATGACCTCCGAATTCTGTGAAACTACTTCTATGTATCCGGAATATTAAATTATTGCTAGATTCCAAAATTCGTAATTTTTGGAGCAAGTATGTGATTGTTATTAATTTTATAGTGAAAGTAGCCAATTTACAGACTTTAATAAATCACTATTTGTGCATACAGACTCGGAATTCAACAAGACCAGTTTATTTGGATCCGTAATTTCAAGGAATAGCTGTGTTTCAATTTTCATCGAGATTGGAATCCGTAGGTGATCACATGGATTTTTAAACCATGAAAATGACCAAAATTGAATAAATTAATTTACATAAGGAGGTTAAATTAATGTAATTAAACACAATTCAAGACACAAGGGGTTTTAATAAAAAAATCCCTTCTATATATTATCATAAACTCTCTCATACCACTCCACAAAACCCTAATTCTTCTTCTTCTCCTTTTCTATGGCAGCAGCTCTTCTTCATCTTCAAAATATTTAGCAAATAAGTCCACATTCATAAAACAAATTATATCTTCCAATCTGTGCGCAACTAGCCAGAACCCAAAACACGAAAGTTGTAGGTTATCATCATCATCTCTACCTCCCACAAAAATTTCATTTCCTATTGTGGCACGGATTCGCCGGGACCTGAGTTCGAATGCAGAAAACTGCTTTCTGAATTATGGGTTTTGCGGCCAATTCGTCGATCGTTAGGCGATGGGATCTAAAGGTAAGTTGTAGAGGGGAGATAGATCTACAACTTTTCTTCGTATCGTTTGGTCTAAAAATGATCGGATTGCCACGAAAATCGAGATGAACGTCAAAACAGTTTTCCGACGAGCAGCGAACGGAAATGATCATTTTTCGGCCGATCGAGGAGGTTTCAGCTGATGGTCCTTGAAGGGAAAAGTTGCGTGGATGTGAGGAGAAAGTGCTGTAAAAATTTGGGGTTGATTGGTGGAGCGTGGCGGCGGGGAGAGAGCTCGAGGCGGCTGGCGGTTTCAGAGCATTTTCCGTCGATCGACGGTGAGAGGGGAGTCAGGGCTGCCAGCATTGGCGCGCGGCGGAGTGGGGAGGTCAGCGGTGGTGTCAGGTTAGGCCCTAGTGGCCTGAGGTGGTGGCAATGGAGCTCTAGCAAGGAGGAGCAGCTGGAATTGGTGATTTGGGGTTTGATTTAATTAATTAATTAATTTAATTAATTTAATTATATGTTCGTTCTTTCACTACTTCAAAAGTGGGCATATCTGACACTAATATATGTGCGTTGCATGAAAAGTGTGGCGAAAGGTATGGTTTCTTTGATCTTCTGCCACAATATTCATATGTTGTTGCATTAGACATGAGTGCATTGTTGCGGTTAGAATTCTAATGTTATGACGTGCAATACCGGTTCAAAGTGTTGCATTACAGTAGTTAAAAGTACACCTCATCAATACATGCCCTCATAAATGAAAAATCACAACCGTTGATCCATCTTAATCAATCCACATTACCCTCAGCAGTTAAAAGTACAACTCATCAATCCATACACTCATAAATAAAAAATCACAACCTTTGATCCAACTTAATCAATCCCCGTTACCCTTATTCTATTTCCCGCTACCCTTATTTTATTTCCCGCTAGGATTTTCGTTGCCTTGAAACTTTTTTTTTCGTCTGATAAGCTAGGGCACCTTTTTGGATGGAGAAAAAAAATTCAGGATCTGCAAATTGGGAATCACGAATCCTTGGTTTCCATTTTCCCTATGGTAGATCTTGATTTCAATCCATCATGTGATTTATCTTTTCCCCAAAACCTGGTGCATTTTATGTCTGCCCCCATTTTAATTGTTATGCTCCGCATCTTCAGGTAATTAAATCTTCGTTTTCCTTGTCCATTATGTATTTTGGATCGATTTATATTTTTTGATGTTACATATTAATTAAGAAATCGATTTCGAATTCAATTTCAAAATATATTTGGATTTTGATTTTGATTTCGATTTCCAATCTATGGA
The DNA here is from genome assembly GCA_030737875.1 of Allium sativum. Classification (NCBI taxonomy): domain Eukaryota; kingdom Viridiplantae; phylum Streptophyta; class Magnoliopsida; order Asparagales; family Amaryllidaceae; genus Allium; species Allium sativum. The sequence continues at coordinate 49,631,861 of CM060926.1, forward strand.
TTTGATTTGGTTTGGAATCTGGAAAAAGAAGCTGAAGTTACGGAGTTCAATTTGAAACTATGATGGAGTTAAAGATGCATCTAATATAATGCACTTAATCATGTTTCAATGATTAAAGATTATGGTTACAAGGAGAATCAACTTCATTATCTACGCCTGATCTATAACTATATAGTAAAACATGAGCACCAATTTTATGTTTCTAAGATGCAGTATTTAAATCATGTTTTAATGATGATTGGTTTGGTTCTCTTATGTGTTGAGAACTAGTTCAGAGCTTCGAGAAAAGGAATTCATATTAGAATGCATAAATTGGTTTACTGGAAGTTTGATTTGCAGTTTTGGTATTCAACTTCTTTGATAATGGAGTCAACTTCTTTGATGATGCATTTTTGAGTTACCAAGTAGGTTATGATTTTCTTCTAATGCTAGTGCTTTTATACTCATATTTTGATCAATAAAACCTTGCTTATTAGATAAAATAATCCTAAGTTTAAGTCATTCTGGTTCCAAGTTTCAATACATACCTAATCTAAGCAATCATTAGTATTATGTAACACTAAATGTTAGACGTATCCATGTTTATCACCATCAAAATTATGTGTTGTAGTGTTGCTCAATGTTTAAATGTATATGATACATTGACAGCGCACCCAGCAACATGATAAGTGAGCAATCATTTTAATAACTCATCACTTATATTCTGTATATAAATCTTTTTTTCTTTTTGAGTTACTTTTAAAAATATGGATATATACTGAATACACCTAGACATGCATCCTGTAATGCTGAATCCATGTCCAAATTGCAAACCAGGATACTAAATCCATGTTATTTAGCTCATCTATATGGAGTCTTCAAAACATAACCATTTAAAACAGTTTACTTTTATAAACTGTATACATAATGTAATCACTTCTAACATTGCTAAATTTCATCCTTTTCTGAAGCAAAATCTCTTTTCAAATTCAGGTAATGCTAATCTTATAATTAAAAAATCTTCCCCTTGATACTGAAGTGACCCCCATATTTCTACTATTTTTTTATATAGTTCACAGTTCTTTCATCCTATCTGTAGCTTAATCAGAATTATATTCTGGGATAAAATTGCTTGTTGTTGGACCTCATGCTCGGAAAGAGGTTTTAATATGGCTTTATGGCTTCCTTTTTATGGTTTTTAACATGATACAGCTTGGCGAAATTACCCATCTAACTCGTTCGGCGCTATGCAGTCTCCTGGGTACAAGTGGTAATGCTAATGCACAATTATATATTCTAACACTCATGTTATGAAGTTTCTTTTTATTTATAAGTGAGTCTGGTAATCAATAAAGCTTTACTCGCTGATTACCAGACTCACTTATGAAGTTTCTTTTTATTGATTCACTTGAATGCTTGTATAGCAGTGCATGAGTACGCGTACATTCTGAAATACATTAATGCATGTTGAGACCAGACTTAATCCCCTTAGCTTTTATCCATGAGTCATTCACATTTTAATTACCATCAAAAGATATATGATACTGTGGAACAAAAGAATTCATAAGTGATTCACTGATGAATATTACCAGCTCTGATGGAATAACTGAGTATAGATTCATACAAATGTGGGAACCATTGTATTTGCAAGCTAATGACCCAAAAAGTTAACAGAAGTATTTTAGTAATTTCTTCGTCGTAAACATACATAGATACATATGTCTGTATGTTTTCTTTTGCTTTAGTTATTACCTGGAACAATCTAAGGAGCGAAGTATTCATGAGTGCCAACAAACGACATAGATCTCAAATCAACCGTTTCATCGTTAAATTTTATATCTGGACTCAACATGCAAGAAGTTTTGTACACATGATTATAGCAAGAAGTTCCAGTACCAAATGGGGAACATGCAACACAATATATGCTAAGAAGGGTGGCGCCGCGAAGAGTGTGGCCGCTGATATCATTTGGAGCATCATTCGCTTGCTAGTATGAGCACATTAGCATAACAATATGCTTAGTCATTTGCAGAAGTCATTTGCTGGTATGAGCACATTAGCATCTTATTTCTACTTTCGATTTTCTATTTATTACTTGAATTATGGCTCAATGATGACTAATTTTGCTTTAACCACACTGAATCGAAGCCAAATGAATTTGGGCATCCTTTGTTTTCTTAAGAACCTATAATACTTCAACTCTTTGTTGGGGGAACTCAAGCGAACCTTTGGTTCTTGTTGAAGAGCAGGAATAAAATAGGTTTTCAAGTTTGAACAGCAAAACTATAACTTTGAGGAGGCTCATATTCAGATGAATCCTTCTACTTGTGCAAAAATAATTGGCCTTTGTCTCAGAGCCATTGAATTTGTTCCAAAGACTTGTTATTTAGAATCATTTAGATATTGTTTTTCTGTGTTATCTACACTAACAAACTGAAGCATAATAGAATGCCAAAATTTATTAAGTTTTGTGCTTGATATAAAAGCATGTGTAATGGTCTGAGTTACTGAAGTAGCTTTTGCAGGTACACGCAAATTATTCTTTTGGATAGTTATGAATTTAGTTTTGGAATAGTGAATTAAGTGTAATAATAGAACAGAGGTGGGTGATTTATTGCTATGTACACGTAAAAACATAAAAACAACAAGCATATAGTTTAAAATTTAGAAGAAAACTCATCATTTGAAAACTTAATTTTAGGAATTGCGCCCAAAGGAGCGAGTAGTTGATTGAAATGTCAAAATACGAGGTGCCTCAGTGATACGAGGACAAAACCTGCTAAAATTGGCAAAAAAGAACTAGTATAGTTTGTCCAATTGAATTTAAGTTCACTGTAACATAAACATGTGTATATATGGATGTGTAAGTAATGATTGGATGTAGAAAAAAAAGGAACACTTAAGGTGAAGTCGATGTAGCTGCCAGGTATCGTACAGGAGTTCACATATTGATTGTGTAGTTTTTCAATTACAAATTTTTTTTGGATGTATCAGGAAGTAAAGAGAGATGCATGGATTCCTTTACAATATATATGTTATAACATTGAAATCATACTCATGGATGAAGTTGTGCCAATTCGGTTCATAAAGGAACGCCTAGAATTTGCAGACCTCGTCAAATTTGAAGTGAAAAGCGCTCTAACTGAAGGATACCTCATTGCTAACCCTACCGAATATCTCGGATCATCCCTAGAAAATGGGTCTTTTGGATGGTATGTGTGTGGTATGTAGAATATTTGAATTGTACTTTTAAATTATGTATGTGTTGGCACTTGTGGTATATTTGAAGAATTGGTATGATATGTAAAATATTTTAGATGATTTGAATGTGATGATGAATGTTTTGGATGAGTTTATTCTATGTACAAAACTGGTACTGTAGAATTTTTAATTAAAACATTGTATTTGCTTTTTTCTAATGTAGCATTTGTCGTTTTCTGTTATTGCATTTACTTTTTTCTGATGTTGCATTTCAAGATAATGGTGTTGCATTACATAATACAGTGGTGTTGCATTAAATAAAATATTATTAATTCCACATGGCACGTGGGCCCCACAGCTCATGCTGCGTGTGACACGTGGAGAGATGACGTGGCGTGTGACATGTCGGCAACAGACGTGGAAAGTCCATGTGGACCCCACTACCATGACCTGGAAGCCAGGCTCTGGTTTCTACTTAAGGCAACACTGTATGTTGTTGGATTACATGCATATACATTTGCAATAGGTTGCAATAGGGTTATAATGCAACACTTTCTTTCTGTTGCCGTAGATGCGCAAAAGCGTTGCATTAGATGGTTAATGCAATGGCCGCGGATGTCACGCCCGCTTGGTGTTGCCTATTTGAACAATGGCCTACGACAACGCTTTTTTGATCTACGGCCACAGAAAAATAGTGTCGAATATGCCTACTTTTGTAGTAGTGTTTGTAACGCGATATCTCTCACATGCGAACTCAGAATTGCACGAAACTGGATCCGCCGCGAACGTGGCGTCGAGATCTTCGCGTGAGCACCAATTTTGCCTAATTTGGAGCAAGTTAGAAATTTGGGTAAATTCTACAATTTAATTAATTATTTAAATTGTTTAAAATTTGGAAATTAATAACGTTTTGCTACGAACTCAAAATCACGCGAAACAGGATTTGCTGCGATCAGTGAGTCGAGAGCTTCGCGTGGACATTAATTTTGCCAATTTTGGAGCAAGTTGGATTTTGGACCAAAATTGGATCCGAATCGTTAAATTAAAGACTAACGGAGTGAAAACCAAAGGTGAGAACTCTCTCTCACTCAATCTTTTGAACAGTTATTTATTTATAAATTACTGAATGTAAATGAAATGTATGAAATTGAAATATTTGCTTGTGGATTATATATGTTGCATGGATGATTGTTGATTTGGATGTGATGTTGTGAAATGATTGGAATTGGAAATATTTAACTTGTTTAAGTAATGTTAATTTATTTATGATTATTTAAATAATGTTACACTTCCATTTACAAGTTACCTGACTGTTTATGTGATTAGGACGATAATTTTCACATATCTCCCAAGTGCACAAATAACAATCTATTAATTTGTTATGTGTTGGTTGAAACCCCACACGGGTCTTGGGAAGATATGTGAAAATTATATGCATATTATGGGCTTGTTTTTTGCGGCAGAAAAAAGGATTTCAACTTGGTTGGATTTTGTGATTCAGACTATGCCGGAGATAGAGATAGAAGGAAGTCAACCTCAGGCTATGTGTTCACTCTTAGAGGAACAACTATTAGTTGGAGATCTAGGTTGCAGACTATAGTTGCTTTGTCTACTACAAAGGCAGAGTTGATAACTGCAGTTGAGGCAGCAAAAGAGGCACTTTATTTGAAGAAGTTATTGTGTGATTTGGGCTTCATACAAGATGCTTATTTGGTGAATTGTGATAGTTAGAGTGTAATTCATTTAGCTGAAAATTTGGCTTTCATTTCTAGAACAAAGCATATAGAGGTAAGAGAGTATTTCCTTATCTCTATGAATGAGGAGAAGTTAGTTCGTCTTAAGAAGATTCACACAAGTTACAATGCAACGGACATGTTTACGAAGGCATTACCTACTACTAAGTTCGAGTTTTTCTCGAACTTGATTTATTTGATGAAGTGCTAGGTGCCACATGGGGGCACTATGTGGAAGAGACTGACTTGGTTGAAGTTAAGAGAAGATGTGGTATTCTTCTTGTATGAAGAGATAGGAGTTGGTTGCACGATGTCTACCTTCTTACAGAAGTGACACTTTATCCTCTTCTCTTCTTTTCTCTTTTATCCCCTTCTTTAGTTTAGTGAGAGGAGCAAAGTTCTCTTTTTATTTTCATGGCTACTTAGCCATTTTCTTTTATGTATTCTCTCTTTTTTTATGGAATTTTAATTTGTTGTCTTTTATTTACATGTTCTTTTCTTTTATGCAAGTAATCTAGGTTTATTTTATGCAATCTATTTTGTTGTCATGATTACATATATTAGAGGCTAATCCCTTTCAAATTAGGGGTAATGAAGCTTTCTTGACTATGTAGATGCAACATAATTTGTTTGTTCATGCTATCTTTTTATGCTTCATGTCATGTTGATGTTATTGGTTTCATGTGTTCATTATTGAATTTGATAGCTTATATTGTTGACACCAAATAGGCTATGCTTAGTCATGTGTTCACTAACTACCTCTTCATCTACATATGATGATGGTGATTAAGTGGTGGTTGAAACAAAAATTTGATGGTCTATAGTTCTAATTAATAGTTCTTAGGCCATGCTTAAAGTATATTTCAATTTTAACTTGTTCATTTTTCATTAGAACTAGTATGGTTATTTAGTGGTATGTTATAGCTTGATATTTTATTTTGTGCTAATTGATAGCATGAATAAGCTATGCTTATAATAATCATATCAGCTAAATTCACAAATGACCAAAAGAAGAGAGATCATGGTTTCATTTTATGTTGATTCATGTGATCTAGAGAGTGGAGTTATTCCTAAGTTGTTATTTAACTCTCATATTCTTATTTGGCTTAGTTTGTTAGTTTTGTGTAGTTGTAGTTAGTTAGTTAAATTATCACTCGAATTTGGTTTAATTTGATTGAATATAATTAAAATTATTTCTTTACCCCATGGATCGATTCGTATTCGTTAACGTACTACAAGTGTATACCATGCGCTTGCGGTTTTATACACTTCATTACAGATATCTAATCAATAGAATATTCGTCGTCGGACAAGTTTTTGGCGCCATTGCCGGAGAAAGAATTTAATTTTGATTTTATTTTTTGGAATAATTTTCTTGTTGTTCTTCCAAAAAAATAAAAATTTGTGGCTTATTTCATAATTTGTTTCTTGTTGTTTTCATTTTTCGTTTGTGTGTGCTTGTTTGATTGAGTGTTCACTTTCTTGTGTGTTGGTTTTCATTGAAAAAAGGGGGTTGTGCATTTGTTTTGTTTTTGTTTGATTGTTTGTTCGTGTGTTTGTTCATTTTATTTATTTTTGAATTTTGTTTGTGTTTTATTTCATTGAATAAAAAAAAGAGTTCAATTTATGCAGAGTGTCTGGGTTACTGTTGTTTGTTCCTAGGTTGAAGACAGTTTTCTCCATTTCTGTTCTTTGGAAAATTATCCTTTGCTCTTCTTACTGTTTGTGTTTTCTTTTTCTCCATTCTCTTCTTACTGTCATTTGCTAGTAGTGGTGTGGTTTGGCAATTTTTCTCATTTCTGTTCTTAGGTTCAAGACAGTCATTCACATTATATTAGAAAAAAACTTCATTTCTGTTTTTCTTTCACAATTACGCAGTCTCATTCATTTCAGTTTTTAAAAATTTATCGATTTTCACAGCATACATTCTGTTTTCACTGACTGTTTTCATAGCCTACTCTCTTCAATCCACTTGCATAACCGACCATATAACACCAGCTTCATATCTTCTGGCCATACCACCAGTAATGCAATCACCGGTCTGTTTCACCACTTCTACCTTCCCCACACCAACACAAATTTCAACCTCCACAAAACTTCACCATCCCCTACCTCCAAGGTCAAAACCATACCCAATACTGTGCTCGATCTCTTCACTATACTGCTCATACCACCTGCTTCAAAGCCTTCCTCCTCAAGCACTCCACTGGTCATGCAATTCACCAGTATTCCTTCAAAAACTGACTTCAACAGACACAACAGCTTATGTAAAGGGTTCATAAATACCCTTATTATCACAAAACCAATTGGCTATGTAAAGAATTCACCAGTTTTCCTTCAAAAACTGACTTCAACGGACAAAGCAGCTTCTGTAAAGAGTTCATCAATCCCCTTATTATCACAAAACCAATTGGCTATGTGAAGAGTGAACTCATTATAGTTATACATGATTCATTTTACAAATTTCCCGATGTGGGATTTGTCTCAACACGCCCCCGTACGTGTGGCATATCATGAGCCTAACACGTGGACCTTTATTGGGTGACGTGGATAAGTGTGGCATTGTGCGCACGAATTAAACCCGCTCTCATACCAATGTTATATAACGATGGTCGGAACAAATCCTTCCTTCCTTGCATGCATATGAGCTGGCATACAACTCCCATATAACAAAAGGAATCCCTTATGTTACGTGCCTACCAGCTCATATTTGTATACAATTCCTTCAATATATTTTGTGATGTGGGACTATTATATCCAAACCATCATTCCTCCTTAAAAACATACGAGACAATCCTAACGGTCTCCCCCTTGACTCGCAACCTACGAGTATCTTTTGAGAGCACTATCTTACCTGCATCGGCTCCGATACCATGTAAAGATTTCATCAATCCCCTTATTATCACAAAACCAATTGGCTATGTGAAGGGTGAACTCATTATAGTTATACAAGATTCATTTTACAAATTTTCCGATGTGGGACTTGTCAAAACAGCTTCACCTCTTCTTCAACTCCCAACTATTTACTCTCAAACTACCATACAACCATGGATGATCCACCTCATACATGACCACTCCATCCACACCATTGCAAACTGCCCAACCATTCTGCTTTCACTTCACATTTCAAACCAAAACCGTTCTTCATATTTCCCAATACACAAACTTCAACGGCTTCAGTTCTGCCAATCCATTTCAGTTCGACCACAATCAAGTATTGCTTCCACAAACCACTCTTATCTACAAGCCGATCAAACCATCTTCCCCATCCAAAGAATCACCTTGCACAATCCACACATTCATCAAACCATAGAACTTCTCATCACCAACAAATTCGCCTTTACCTTATTTACCACCCCAGCATTCCCGACCATCTACATCATCCACAGCTACACTTATCACAAACCAACAATTCAACCACTACTGTGGTACCACAACTACACTCCTCTTTCCTTCTCAGTTTGCTAAACTCACCTACACGACTAACCAGAAACCACCTACATGACCTCAGACAAACTGCTCCATTAGTGCCTTAAAACCGGTCATCCACTTCCAGCCACCACCATTGCTCCCCCCTGAACCGCACCCATCACATTCACCAAATATTCAATGCCAAGACCTGAAGCACGTACACCACCCTTCAGTTCAACCCTCATTCATATACCATGCCTATAACTCCAAACCGACCCTCCCTCAATTTCTCCACCTCCAACATCAACCCAAATTGAAATCTGAAACTTCCTTTCTCTTCCACAAATCAGAAACCGAAAACCAGTTGAAAACCAAAAACCAATCGAGAAACCCTAAATCGATCAACTCCCCAAAACCAAAAATTGAAACTCCCATCGCCTCCTAAAACCAGCAACCGATAACTGACTTCCAATTCACTTGCGCGATTAGTCAAAATCAAGATTTTTTTAATTTTTGGAGTTGAATTTTGGTTTGGATAATTTTTGAGTTTGCAGTTTTATTGAATTCATAATTCCAGTTTTAAACGTATGTTTGTTTCGACTTGGAGTTAACAGAAATAAAGAGTTTTAATAATTTCAGCAATGGGCTTGTGGACTTATTTGGGTCGGTTTTTGTTGCGTGTCTTATTCTTAAGCATTTTGTTTGAAACTGAAATATTCCCAAGTTAGTTTTTATTTGTCTTAAAAAAAAAATCATTTTCAATTTTGTTTTATCCTTGTACAAACCTTTTTTCAGGTTGCTTGCTAGGAATTGCAGAAGAATTGCCAGGCATCGCTTTGCTTGCTTAATCAAAACGCTGTTAAAAATAAAATTGCTAATAATTCTGCATGCATTGGTATTGTGCTCTCAACTCCGTTTTATTTTCTTTGCATTGTTGTTTGCTTGCGTTTACATTCACAAAATAAAAATTCATTCGTTGTTGCAATGTTAATACACGTTTAATTTCTGTTTTGCATTCATTACATTTTTTTAATATTTTTTAAGGACATTATTATATAATGACAAATTGGTTTCTTTCCAATGAATTTTTTCTAGGTGTCTAGACTAGCCAGATAATAACCGTTTATAATTTATAAATATTACAATGATTCGTAAATATTATATTGGTTGTTCCTTTGAAGGTACTTAAACCTTCGGCTGTATTGCTAGGGTGATTCCTGGTGCACCGAAAAATCCTGTCCGTTAACTGGCTGGGAAATCTTTTGTTGAAATTAATCTAACCATCATTATATAATTTTAGAAAAATTGTAAATAAGTAATTTGCATTCAGATAGTTGCATTAGGTTCATGCATATAAAAAATAATAATAAAAAAACAAAAAAACAAAATCTAAAAAAAATCTTTTGTGAATATTTCCTTTTCTCTTAAACAAAAAAATTCAAAAAAAAAGAAGCTTCTTGAAAATGTCCCAATTTCCTTATTCCTACGGATTTTACGATAGTTGTGAAAATCAATATAATCCATATAATTTTACACCAAATCCATATGGATATTTTAATAACAACTTTGTACAAACTATTTGGATTTTGCACCACCAAGTTTTCAAAATGATGATCAACCCTCAAGCATTGAAATAAGTATTCAATCTTTACTTGAAGCAAGTCAAAGACTAAATGAAACCTGCAATTCAGTAATGTGCAACAATTCAAGTCCAAGTTTTCAAGATAATAAAAAGATAAATTTGGGGGTATTTCAAAATAATCCTGATTTTGCACCACAAAATTTTCAAAAAAACGATCAACCCTCAACTTTGGAAACAAGTTTTGAATCGTTACTTAAACAAATTGAAAGAAATAATGAATGTTATAATTTATTAATGTGCAACAATTCAAGTCAAAGTTTTCAAAACAATCAAAATTCAAATTCAATTCCAAATTCAAATGATTTGATTATAACCCTTGCCAATTCAATTTCGAACTCCAAAATGAATTTCAAATTCAAAATGAAAATGCAAATCACTTTTCAAATGATTTTGGCAATGGGAATAATTTCAATTGTAGTGCTAATGAAAACTTTTGCTCTCAAAAATTTCAAATAAATAATTCTCATGTAAATTATTAAAATTTTGATTTTGTTTGGAAAATGAGTGAAGATGACTACGTTGATTTGTTGTATGAAAACTACTTGAAGTTTCATGAGAAACAAAATCAAACCCAAACGTGTAACGATTCGAACAATAATCCACCTTTGCCCACAATCGACGATTTTGAAATAACAACTTTTGAAATTGAAAATGACGATCTTAACGAAGTTGTTAATAATACGATAATTGAGTTGGATTTCAATTCTTTTGAGAGGGTGAAACAAAATTTAGGATTTGAACTTCCTTTTTCTGAAAACTTTAAAATTACAACTTTTACTTTGAAAATGATATAAATAAAGAAGTTGTTAATAATTCAAATGAAGATGAACTAAATGAAAACGAATTTTTTGGGCGTTGCGATAATGAGTTGAATCTTAATGAGGTAGATTTTGAATCACCATTTGGATTTTGAAATCAATTTTTTTGGACAAAATTTCAATGATAAATTTGAAATTCAAATTGGTGAATTTAAACATGAATTTCAACCGTTTAATCAATCTACCTCAAAAACCATCGAAAACAAACCAAATCATCTGATATTCAATAAAACGACATTCGTTTTTCCAAACAAATGTTTAACTTCGAAATTTTTTATGATTTGGTTTTTCAAGCTTGAGCTGTGTCTCTCATACTTGAAGTGACGAATGAATCGGTTTTTGGAAGATCGTTTCATTTACCTCTTGTCAATATATTTCCTGATATACCGTAAATAATATTTTTTTGGTAAATATAGGGCATATTTTCAAATTTTATTTTCCTTCTTTCTCCTTCAACTTAGGTTGCCTGTGGGGACACAGTCCAAATCAAGTGTGGAGGGAGTTTCATATTTATTTTGGTTTTGCATAGATTTCACTTTTCTTTTCTTTTTCATTCCAAAGAAAAAATTTAGAAAAAAACATTTTAATTTACTTTTATATGGGCACGATGAAGTAAATATACAGTTTTAGTCGTACGATTAATATGTTTGGAATTTACTTCTCTTAACGGATTACGAAAGAATAGTTTGAATTATGAGCAAATTTAGTGTAACTGGTATATTGGGAGATTCGTAGGTGATGAGTATTGTAACGGCCCGTGGGATTTTCAACCCCGAAAATCAACATAAAACACCATGTTAACTATTCAAGTATCGAAAATACCAGGTCATTTATAGAAAGAAGTTAGAGGGTGAGAAATAGAAAGAAAGAAAAGCAGAATAGAAGAAGAAGAACACAACACAACAAATCAGAGTAAACGCGAATCTCACAGCAGAACGAATAAAATATATTATATAACAAAACTTTGAAATACAATCTGAATTTGTATAACATACCATATCAGAGTATAACTCGTATACATCACAGCGGAAATAAGCTCTAAATAACTAACGGTGAAGCCTCCTGCTTCGAGCTTCCCCAAGTAAATCTGTAAAATCCTGAAACACTTGACTGCCCGTACAAATTTGGGCACCCAAGACTTTTAGAAAAACACAAACAAAATAAACTCTGGGTCAGTCATGGGACTGGTGTGAGTAAGCTCCAACCATATTGTTTAACTTTGGAAAAGCCATTGAAAACAAAATGATAATAGTAAGACCAGCTTACACATAAACATGGACGGTTTTTACCTTACTATAACCCAACATATTTTGATATCAAAATCCAGTGATATTATAATAATGTCTAATCATATAAATAACCAAATAGTAGAACGCTTGCATCTCACGCTCTACATATATAGTATAAAATCAAAAACCGTAGGGCGCTTATTGGAGATTGGATTCCAACTGACAAGGTATGGGATCACCTTCCGATCAGTGTACTCTAGAGGGTAAACACTGGGGTTCAACAAGAACATCTTGCAACCCGACCACACATGACCGCCTACTCATTTAGCTTGAGTGTAGCGAATATATTGTCACCCACGGTAGTCGGTCGTCCAACCGTAATCCGTAAGATACAAAATCGAAAGAAGAACAAATATGAATTTTCTCTAGAACAGTGACAGTACAACCTGCTTGGTTATGACTCAACTAGCCATGTTGGCTGCCCGATTTTTGTCATATCCGGGTTGTGAGGCTTGAGGCTACGTTTATATATTCAGAACATCTGGCCATCATTCACTTTGAATGCCATATCGTCAAACCCGTCGAATCACTAGTTGATCTCCCCAAAAATATCACGGGTATAAAAGCTAAGAGAAACGAATTCCTCCGCCAATAGACGCAATACTTGAAAAGATCGTCTTATGTGATCTGTTAGAAACGCTCTGTCAGACATTCGTCCATAAAAGTTGTCCTGGGACTGGACAAACAGAAAGCGCTATTCTAGAACAGAACGACCCTTGTATTTCACTTCGTCTTCAATTATCTTTAGAATAATCTAATTCGCACAGCTTATGCTTATACGAAGTGGTTTTCGGATAATAAATCCAACCGATCTCTTTGTATCGACAACGATGTCAAAACACTTCGATAGTCAGTTATTTAACTATCGAAGTAAAAACAATCATCCATTCAAATGTACAACTAAACATCACACAATCACTGGCCCTTTTTATTTAACATTAATGTTCCAGTTTATCATATCTTCCTAGATATTTCTCAAAACCCGTTTATCCCTTCATGCTTCTTGGAAAAACATTTCCTATTATTTATAAACTCCTATCTTTTCCAAATTCCAGAAAATATCTGTTATTAACGTTCAAAAAATATTCCCATCATCTTCACATTTCTTATCTTCTGTACTTTAGAAAATATACATTATATACATTTGAAATATTTCTAATGCCCATTATAACCATTTTAATCTGCAAAACGTTTGCTTCTACAATATTAATCACTTTAAAATGTGAATATTATTTCTTATAGAATCAGATCTCGTTAAATTAATCTAAGACTTGGTTTTAATAATATCATTCTTGAATTTATATTTCTAAATTATAATTACTAATAATTATTTCATTTCATTTATAACACCGTTTATAACCTGTAACGACCCGCATTCTACGCATCATAGGATCATAGAATATTTATTTCTTTCACATATGAAGTTGTATGGTCATGTAACTTTGGGTGACGACTATTGGGGTCATTTCCCATGTTCATGATTTTTCCCGATTTTTAAATGACCATCTTACCCCTAGTTGGCACTGTTTTGGCCATAACTTTTGACTGGAAAGGAATTTTGACCTGAAACCACTTCCATTAGCTCCGAATGATGGTTTCTCTTTCCGTAGATTGGTCACATTAGCCAAACGGACTCACCGTTTGGGAGATATGGCTGAAACAAGTTTCAGATGGTGAAAAACAGCTTAATTGGGCTTAACCGGGTGATTAGCAGCTAGGCCCAGAGGGAAATTTCGGGTTTAGAGGTATAGGAGGACCGATTAGGGTTAGGAAATCACTTTCATTTCAGTTTTGAGCCGCCACAAACCTTCTTGAGACCTTAGTAATGGCTTCCATCCTCTAAAACCACTCCAAGACACATTTTTAGTGAAGATTAAGCCTAAACTACATCAAAGCAAGGCCAAATAGCAACAAAGCAAGGTTGGAGCTGCTGCTATACATAGGAATTAGACCCAAACAGAGAGTATTTCAGATTTGGTGTTTTATTTTGTGGCCAAGGTGAGTGATTTGCATAGTTTTTGCACTAATTACGGTAATTAAGGGTAATTAGTGAAGATTAGCGAATTTATACACTAATAAATTCTGGAAAAATGTTTAGAAATTCTTAAATAATATTTCATACCTCTGTTAGAAAATTTAGACAATTTGATTAAGTTTTACTAAGTATGCGCTTAAACATGATTAAGAGGGATTATGGGAAAATACGAAGTTTTAGTCACTTTTGATCCATTTTGATTCATTTGAATTGTTGTTTGCTGTTTGTGGTTGCTATTACGTGTTGCTATGACTCTATGGTGTGTTTTATGATTGATTAGAAGTGTTAAATTTGTCGAAAACGTCGTCGAATGGCGTAAACAAGTTGCTGGAAAAAGTTGCAGAAAGTTGTGCAGGGCTTCAGATCGGATCGGATGAGGGCTCGGATCGGATATGTGAACTGGGCAACAAAACCCGACCCGGACTGGAGTTTGGCACATAAGAAACTTGGCAAAAAGGAAGGCCGTTTGCTTAGAGTTGGAGTGGACAAGGGGATCGGATCGGAAGAATAATGGAGGCCAGATCGGATCGGAAGAATAATGGAGGCCGGATCGGATCGACTTAAGAATGGAAGGCTACGACTGGAGTAAGGCGAAGGGATCGGATCGGATCGGAGTAGATGGATGGAAGGAAGACAACAACCCGACCAGACCCGGAGGAGGACACCGACCCGAAGTGGAGTACCCGACCCGAACCGAAGGGAAAGATGACAAGGAAGGAGGACCGAACCAAACCGACATGGGTAATGACTGCCGAACCAAACCGAATTCTAGGGCTGCTACTGCACGACAACTCTTCTGAAGACCCACTCCAATTCGACCAAACCCGAGATGCAAAGGAAGTCCAAATGAGAAGCTAGAGCTCAAGATCCAGATGGGAATCAACGAGTTCGCTTCATGATTGGGCTTTGCTGCGGGACGCGTGTTAAGGGGTTATCGATGTCTATAGCTTTGGACCATTATGGTAGGAGGTACGAAGGCGGATTCAGGGCCATTATGGCATTGGTAGGACCAAGGGCTACGACCAATGTGGTGGGTCATTGAAATGTTTGGTCATGACTCCATGTGTTTAGCTTGGTCACAGCAGGGTTTCTACAAGTCGGGATTCGTCGTTACCTCAATTTGTCTAGTGTTCCAAAGTGGTAGATATCGTATGCTTTACGCACTGAGTGAGAGATGTGAGGATGGTTGCTATGGTTGATTTGTTTGCTATCATTATGACATGCACACCCCACCCCCGTATTCTTACACTCTTTATTATGGCACCTTAGAGTATTGTTCGATATGTGGTACTAACTCTTTGGTTGCAGGTCCAGGTTTAGGTATGGTTTAGTATACCTGCTATTATTCTGTTTAGATGCTTATCGCTCATACCAGGCTTTATGTCTGACCCAGAGTTTTATCTCCTCTTATTATTCTGGGTGCTCACACGAGCAGACTAGAGACAGGTTAGCTGGAGATGCACGGGTAGATGATCCGGAGACGAGCAGGAGGCTTCCACGTAAAATATATATATAGTATTCTCCCTGTGTTGTTGAAGATCACTGCTTGGGCATTGGTGGTGCATCTTCTACTTTAGCTTTCTTTTGTTTAGAGACAGTAAATTTGGAAAATTGTAATAAGCTGTATTTGGATTTCCGCTGCTCTGATGATTGATGTTGATTTTAGTTATCAGCTTATGCACTGTCTCACCTGTTTTATATCAAGTATATTATTATTATATTTTATTCCATACGCTATGAGACATTCTACAGGTTCTTGATTAGTTTGTTTCCTTCTTTCCTTTCATTGGCGACCGTTCCGTGCTAGTCGGGCATGTGTACAGCGTACTTCTTGAGGAAATGCAGGCTGGTGCGGGGCGGGCCGTCGCACTTGGTATCAGAGCTCTAGGTTGCGTAGTTAACCTAGGGAAGTTATCAGGGAGAGATAATATACGTATACGAGAGGGCGTATTTGTGATTACTTTGGTTTTTAAAAGCTATATATATATATATATATATATATATATATATATATATACTATTACTAGTATAAGGATGAAATCGTACTGCACTAGCACCACCATGGAGTCGTTAATCGTTTCCTTTTTCAGATTGACGATGAGCCGATATACTAGAGGTACTGGTAGGGGAGCCAATAATGGGAATGCTGCTGACATGAGGACGATGTTTACTGACCTCATGAGAGAGATGCTTAGAGATGTACAGAGGGCAGCTCCCAATGGTGGAAATGGTGGTGGTCCAATAGTGCAGGCGCCAAGAGTCGACTTCGCCAAGCTGAATAAGGGTTATACTAGCCTTGGTGGGAAACCGTTCCACGGAACGGAGTCGGCCACGGATGTTCAGGATTGGTTGGATAGTTGCGAACGTATCTTCGAGGATTTGGGTATCGAGGATGCGATGAAGAGAAAGCTAGCGTCCCGTCAGCTGCAAGGGCGGGCAATGAATTGGTGGAATGCTATAAAGGCAGCTACTCCCGAAGATCAGATTACTTGGGAGCAGTTTAAGGCTCGCTTTAGCGAGAAGTTCATTCCAGCTGCTCAGAAGTCAGTGCTGTTTAAGAAATTCTTAGAGCTCAAGCAGAATGGCAGAGGTGTCTCGGAGTATATTGCTGAATTTGACACTCTGTCAAAATATGGGTTATCTCTTATTGATACTGCCGAGAAAAAGAATAAGAAATTCATAACTGGTTTGGATCAGTACTTAGGGGAAAGACTTATTAACCACATCGATGAGACGTTTGAATTGATTGTGGTGAAAGCATTAAGATCAGAAAGTCTCTACCCTAAGCCGAAGACTGAGGTTGCATCCGCAGATGAGCCAAAGCCACAAGAAAGTGGTGGAGGCAAGGGTGGTTCCCAGAATAAGAGAAAGCAGAGTCAGACTAAGGATGGCCAGAAGAAAAGGAATAAGCAAGATGTTGAGTGCTTCAGCTGTGGTAAGAAGGGCCATTATGCTAGTAATTGTCGGGCCAAGCCAGCGGATAGGAAGTGCTTCAACTGTGGCCAAATGGGACATCACAAGGACAAGTGTCCGCAACCCCCTAAGGAAAAGCAAATAGTGAAAGCCTACGCCCATAATGCTATTCCTTCTTCGTCGAATGCCCCAACAGCGGCGGAGAAGGGAAAGAATGTCGTCATTCAAGGTATGCTTTCTGTTTATGATGTTCCTGTTAGAGTTTTATTTGATACCGGAGCTTCCAGTTCTTTCATATCTAGTGACCTGGTAGATAGGTTGGGATTGGAGCCCGAGATTGTCGATAGACCTTTAGTAGTGACGAACCCGATTGGTGGTTCGACTAGCCTTAGCATGATTTGTCGTAATGTGGTCCTATCGAGTCATGGATGCATGTTTGTTTGTGATTGCTTTGTTTTGGGCTTTAATGGGTTTGGCATTATTTTGGAGTAGATTGGCTCCAAAGATACGGGGTGGTGGTAGACTGTGAGGGCTTTTTAGTGACAGCTAGAGCGGATGATCGGCGGAGGATAGTGTTTGGTAGTCTACCCAGTAAGGGGGTATTGGCTAGTTTTCTAAACTCCCTCGACATTCCGCATAGTGAGTTGTCAGGTTTGCCTGTGGTTGGCCAGTATCCGGATGTTTTCAAAGAAGTGACCGGGATTCCACCACACCGAGAGATTGAGTTTCGTATTGATTTGGTAAAGGATGCCAGACCTATAGTGATGCCACTTCGTCGTATGGCACAAAGAGAGCAGCGAGAGCTCGAGGTGCAAGTCAGCGATCTTTTGAAGAAGGGATTTATCAGGAGTGTTTCTGAATGGGTAGCACCAGTTGTCTTTGCTACCAAGGAAGATGGTTCCCTTCGGTTGTGTGTAGACTACCGCGAGTTGAATAAAGTGACGAGGAAGAACAAGTATCCTCTACCGCGGATAGATGATTTGTTCGATCAGTTGAGTGGCGCGAGCGTATTTTCTCAGTTGGATCTCGCGACAGGTTTTCATCAGCTTAGAGTGGAAGCTGAGAGTATAGCTAAAACGGCATTTCGAACGCCGTCTGGATTTTATGAATGGTTGGTCATGCCATTCGGGCTGACCAATGCCCCAGCATATTTTGTGGATCTTATGAATAGGGTATTCAGAGATCAATTGAATAAGTTTGTCCTTGTGTTCATTGATGATATTTTGGTCTATTCGAGGACAGAGGAAGAACACAAGGAACATTTAAGAGTAGTGATGGAGGTGTTGAGAAAACACCAATTGAAAGCAAAGTTTTCTAAGTGTCACTTCTGGAAGAGGGAAGTGAGGTTCTTGGGCCATGTTGTATCAGAGAATGGTATTGCCGTGGACCCGGCAAAGGTGGCTACGGTACAAGATTGGCCTACGCCCAAGAATGCAACAGATGTAAGAAGTTTCTTGGGATTAGCTGGATATTATCGTAAGTTTATCCAAGGTTTCTCCAAGATAGCAGCACCATTGACCCAGTTGACTAAGAAGAATCAAGCTTTTGTCTGGGATGAAAGGTGCGAGAATGCATTCAAGAGTCTAAAGGACAAGTTGACGAGCGCACCAGTGTTAGTCATTCCTAAGGGGGATAAAGAGATGACGGTATACACGGATGCCTATGGTACCGGACTGGGTGCTGTATTGATGCAAGGCGGTAGGGTTGTAGCTTATGCAAGTCGGAAATTAAAACCGCACGAGAGAAGATACCCTACCCATGATTTAGAATTGGCAGCGATCGTGTTCGCGTTAAAGATGTGGAGACACTTTCTCTTAGGAGAAAGATTTGAGCTGTTTACAGATCATAAGTCGTTGAAGTATCTCTTCTCCCAGAAGGATCTAAATCTCCGGCAACAAAGGTGGTTAGAGTTCTTGGCTTCCTATGACTTTGACATCGCATATACACCGGGAAAAGGCAATGCGGTGGCTGATGCATTGAGTAGGAGACATGCCGGCTTAGGCGCTATGTTTCTAGAATGGAAGCAACTGGAGTACATCGCTGGGTATGATTTCAGACCAAAGTGCGAATTGGATCCAGAAATGTTAGCAAGTTTGACGATCAGACCCACTTTAATTGAGCGGATCGGCTCTAGTCAGAGGGACGATCCTAACCTATCAGAAATCATCTCCAAGTTAAAGATGGATATCGATGAGGAGATGAACAAGTATGGGATTGATCGATATGGATGGCTTAGAAAGAATGGAAAGCTTGTTGTACCCAATGTCAATGGATTGAGAGATGAAGTGCTTAGAGAATGTCATCACTCAAAGCTGACTATACACCCCGGTGGTAACAAGATGTATCGAGATATGAAGCAGACTTACTACTGGGAAGGGATGAAAAGAGACGTTGGGAAGTTTATATCCAAGTGCATGAATTGCCAGCTAGTTAAAGCCGAGCAAAAGAAGCCTAGTGGGTTGTTACAGCCCTTAGAAATTCCCGAATGGAAATGGGAGCAAGTCTCGATGGATTTCATTGATGGTTTACCAAGGACTAGATCGGGACATGATAGCATTTGGGTAGTTGTGGATCGACAGACTAAAAGTGCAAGATTTATACCAGTCAAATCGACCAGAACGGCAGCTAAGTTAGCAGAATTGTATATGAAGTGGGTAGTGAGATTTCATGGAGTACCTAAAAGCATTGTGAGTGACCGAGACCCGTTGTTCACTAGTGGGTTTTGGAAGAGCTTACAAGAGGCTCTAGGGTCAGAGTTACATCTCAGTACCGCATATCATCCTCAGACCGACGGTCAGACGGAGAGGGTGAACCGTATTTTGGAAGATCTCTTGAGAGCGTGTATATTGGATTTTGGTGGATCATGGGATGACCATTTGCATCTAGTAGAGTTTGCATATAATAATAGCTACCAATCCAGTATCGGTATGGCTCCGTTTGAAGCTTTGTACGAAAGACCGTGCAACTCACCATCATGTTGGATAGAGACTGGTGAGAAGTTTATGCTTGGACCAGATGTGATGAGTGAAACTTCAGATAAGATCAAGATCATTCAACAACGAATGAAGGCTGCCCAAGATAGGCAGAAGAGTTATGCTGATAAGAGGAGAAGAGACCTAAAATTCTCCGTTGGTGACTTGTTGTTTGTCAAGATTTCTCTTTTGAAGAGCGTAATACGATTTGGCAGGAGAGGCAAGTTGGCACCAAGATTTGTTGGCCCATTCCCTGTTCTTGAACTAGTCGGGAATTTGGCATACAGAATTGACTTACCGGAGAAGATGGCGGGAGTTCACAATGTATTTCATGTTTCCCAACTAAGGAGGTTTGTTCACGACCCAGATATAACTATTTCACCTGATCAGTTAGAGGACTTCGAAGTAGAACCCGAGGCGGTTGGGAACCGCAAGCCGGCCCGTATTGTCGAGCACGACATGAAGCAACTTCGAAGGAAGGCGGTGAAGTTGGTCAAGGTTCAGTGGAGCGAGGACGAGAATGATTGTACTTGGGAGACAGAGGAGAACATTAGGAAGACATACCCAGAACTCTTTGCCTGGTAAGATTTTGACTTCGATTTAGTTTTCCACATGCTAGGATAGGCTTGTTTGCTTGTTTTGCATGTTTAATTGTTGTATATGGCTGTTAGGCATGCGGGATCTTTTGTATGTTTTGGGTTAAGGAATTTCGGGGATGAAATTTCTTAAGGGGGGAAGAGTGTAACGACCCGCATTCTACGCATCATAGGATCGTAGAATATTTATTTCTTTCACATATGAAGTTGTATGGTCATGTAACTTTGGGAGACGACTATTGGGGTCATTTCCCACGTTCATGATTTTTCCCGATTTTTAAATGACCATCTTACCCCTAGTTGGCACTGTTTTGGCCATAACTTTTGAATGGAAAGGAATTTTGACCTGAAACCACTTCCATTAGCTCCGGATGATGGTTTCTCTTTCCGTAGATGGTCACATTAGCCAAACGGACTCACCGTTTGGGAGATATGGCTGAAACAAGTTTCAGATGGTGAAAAACAACTTAATTGGGCTTAACCGGGTGATTAGCAGCTCGGCCCAGAGGGAAATTTCGGGTTTAGAGGTATAGGAGGACTGATTAGGGTTAGGAAATCACTTTTATTTCAGTTTTGAGCCGCCACAAACCTTCTTGAGACCTTAGTAATGGCTTCTATCCTCTAAAACCACTCCAAAACACATTTTTAGTGAAGATTAAGCCTAAACTACATCAAAGCAAGGCCAAATAGCAACAAAGCAAGGTTGGAGCTGCTGCTATACATAGGAATTAGACCCAAACAGAGAGTATTTCAGATTTGGTGTTTTATTTTGTGGCCATGGAGAGTGATTTGCACAGTTTTTGCACTAATTACGGTAATTAAGGGTAATTAGTGAAGATTAGCGAATTTATACACTAATAAATTCTGGAAAAATGTTTAGAAATTCTTAAATAATATTTCATACCTCTGTTAGAAAATTTAGACGATTTGATTAAGTTTTACTAAGTATGCGCTTAAACATGATTAAGAGGGATTATGGGAAAATATGAAGTTTTAGTCACTTTTGATCCATTCCGATTCATTTTAATTGTTGTTTGCTGTTTGTGGTTGCTATTACGTGTTGCTATGACTCTATGGTGTGTTTTATGATTGATTAGAAGTGTTAGATTTATCGAAAACGTCGTCGAATGGCGTAAACAAGTTGCTGGAAAAAGTTGCAGAAAGTTGTGCAGGGCTTCGGATCGGATCGGATGAGGGCTCGGATCGGATATGTGAACTGGGCAAGAAAACCCGACCCGGACTGGAGTTTGGCATATAAGAAACTTGGCAAAAAGGAAGGCTGTTTGCTTAAAGTTGGAGTGGACAAGAGGATCGGATCGGAAGAATAATGGAGGCCAGATCGGATCGGAAGAATAATGGAGGCCAGATCGGATCGACTTAAGAATGGAAGGCTACGACTGGAGTAAGGCGAAGGGATCGGATCGGATCGGAGTAGATGGATGGAAGGAAGACAGCAACCCGACCCGACCCGGAGGAGGACACCGACCCGACCCGAAGTGGAGTACCCGACCCGAACCGAAGGGAAAGATGACAAGGAAGGAGGACCGAACTGAACCGACAAGGGTAATGACTACCGAACCGAACCGAATTCTAGGGCTGCTACTGCACGACAACTCTTCTGAAGACCCACTCCAATTCGACCAAACCCGAGATGCAAAGGAAGTCCAAATGAGAAGCTAGAGCTCAAGATCCAGATTGGAATCAACGAGTTCGCTTCATGATTGGGCTTTGCTGCGGGACGCGTGTTAAGGGGTTATCGATGTCTATAGCTTTGGACCATTATGGTAAGAGGTACGAAGGCGGATTCAGGGCCATTATGGCATTGGTAGGACCAAGGGCTACGACCAATGTGGTGGGTCATTGAAATGTTTGGTCATGACTCCATGTGTTTAGCTTGGTCACAGCAGGGTTTCTACAAGTCGGGATTCGTCGTTACCTCAATTTGTCTAGTGTTCCAAAGTGGTAGATATCGTATGCTTTACGCACTGAGTGAGAGATGTGAGGATGGTTGCTATGGTTGATTTGTTTGCTATCATTATGACATGCACACCCCACCCCCGTATTCTTACACTCTTTATTATGGCACCTTAGAGTATTGTACGGTATGTGGTACTAACTCTTTGGTTGCAGGTCCAGGTTCAGGTATGGTTTAGTATACCTGCTATTATTCTGTTTAGATGCTTATCGCTCATACCAGGCTTTATGTCTGACCCAGAGTTTTGTGTCTCCTCTTATTACTCTGGGTGCTCACACGAGCAGACTAGAGACAGGTTAGCTGGAGATGCACGGGTAGATGATCCGGAGACGAGCAGGAGGCTTCCACGTAAAATATATATATAGTATTCTCCCTGTGTTGTTGAAGATCACTGCTTGGGCATTGGTGGTGCATCTTCTACTTTAGCTTTCTTTTGTCTAGAGACAGTAAATTTGGAAAATTGTAATAAGCTGTATTTGGATTTCCGCTGCTCTGATGATTGATGTTGATTTTAGTTATCAGCTTATGCACTGTCTCACCTGTTTTATATCAAGTATATTATTATTATATTTTATTCCATGCGCTGTGAGACATTCTACAGGTTCTTGATTAGTTCGTTTCCTTCTTTCCTTTCTTTGGCGACCGTTCCGTGCTAGTCGGGCATGTGTACAGCGCACTTCCGTAGGAAATGTAGGCTGGTGCGGGGCGGGCCGTCACATAACCCGAATACTTGGTTTTATAAAATAAGTTATTATATGTAACCTAATCGAAATTCAATTCCCATTTAAAATAGATATTCTCTTTTCCTTTTTTTAAAAAAAAATAAAATTCTTTTCTAATATGTTCACGGTATTTAAATACCAATTATTTCATGCCAATGTAATTCCACATCCCAAACAAGTAAACAAACAATAATCAACGCCAGATTATTTGTCACATTATATGATGCAATATATGAAAAATAACAATATAATTGTTGAGGAATCCAGTTGGATTCCTCCAATCTGTTTCCCTACATCCACAAATGATAGTCAATATAAATAATATAAAAATCAAATAGAATCAGTATTAAATGAACGATTTATATATATAACTATTATCCCAACCAATTCATCCATCCAACCATCACACAACATTCAAGCATTATTTATCAGTTCTAAAATATATTTATAAAATTATAAAACTGACAGAGTTAGTGAGTTTACTCACCTTGGTCGTTAATCGTTAAAAACGGTTAACGTCGGTTGATTCAATCGGACGATTAATTTTATCAAGAAATTCCAAAAGCTCTATTCTCCGCGAAATCAGTTCCACAATGCGGATCGCGTCACTACGATTCCAACGGACCCGGTCGCGTTCAATCATGTTCATGAATGAACGATACATAATATTTACAAGTTATAACAAATTTTAAATTAGTTAATGAATAATCCAACGTAGTTAATTTTCCTTATTACCGTTATCATCCTTAATCAAGTTTTAAAACCCGATCAACCTCATTCACACAATACTACTCTCATTTGTTGTTTGCTTCGGGCATCCCAATATAAGCACGTCCCTCCACAAAGCCAAATTCTAACACAAACCCTCGGCATTACCAAACTCTCCAATCAAACAATGAACCCGCTCCCCTGCTCCTTCTCCATCACGAACACTTTTTTATGTATCACATTCTTATACAGTTAGTAAATATGATTATAAATCTCTTTTCTTGCCTAATCACATCCCCATTAAAACAGTTAAACCCACGAACCATGACCATCCCCTTTTGTTCCCAGAATTATTCGAACAAAATGATATAATACCTATGCCACCCTCAAAACCTTCTTCTTCCAGTAGTTCATACAGCAACCACTCCAAGTTCGAACCCATACTGCCATGCTCCTCCCTCACTATCCCTCTCCCTGTAGCATCACAGTGTGATGGCCACATCCCTCTTTCCTTCACAAGTCTGCAACCGATTCCACCAATCAATATAGCACCCCTTCACGCGATTTAAACCGTCTTCTAAAACATACTTCACACAACAGTTTCTTTCTTCTTCTTCTTCTTCTTCTTCTTTTTTATATAAATATATACTGGGCTTCACGCTACCCAGCCCATCTCGCACAGACCCGTCTTCCAATCAACGGTCTTCTTTCCCATACAATAGTCGCACACTCCAGTATGCCATCACCACTCGACAGACCATCCATCTACACATCGTCTCCTCGTCCAGAGCTCAACCACCCCTTCTCCAGATCGGCGGAGCTCCATCCTCACATTATACACTACTGACAGTCGAATGTTCATCAGAGATCAACAGGAGATGCACCAAATCCCACTCTCCCTTCAACAGAAGCCATGTCGTGCCAGCCCTTGCAGTCCGCTGGTAGTAGCTCTACTCTCGCCACGCCATCGAAGCCTTGATCCGGTCACCACAGTATCATGATTTTGATCACCGCAGATTGAGTTCAAAGTGCTCTTGGTTTTTGAGATTTAAAGTAAAGCTCGGTTTCCTTTTCTTTTTATGAGTTTTCATGTTGCTAAAATTTGTTGAAGCATGGTTTCTCTCGTGGTTGATTTCGGGAAGAAAGATGAATTTGCCTTACGATGGTTTAGCTGGTTTATATAGAAGGAAGAAAAAGATAAGATCAAAGTCATGTCTACTATATAGGGTTAAGCACTGCCATGTTCTTAGGTAGCTGTTCTTTACAAATTTTTCACGGAAGATGTAATGTCAATCAAGTGTCTGTTTGTTTAGTCACAAAAATAAAAAAATATTTCAAGATTTTAGTCAATGTTGGCGCACCATAAGTTACTGTGGAAAATTTTGTATCCTTGTACGTTTGAAATTAATTATACCATGGAGAAGCCATAATACAAAATTTGTTAATGTTTCTTGCACGTACTCTATTTATTTAATTTGCTTGTTTACATTCATAAACAATTTGATCAAGTGTTCCTGTAGGTCATTTCTAAATTGTTTAGTTTTCATTTTAAGTCACAAAGTTCAACGTACCCCGCTACGAACAATTCCATCCACATACGAACTGAAAGAGACAAAAATAAAAATACCGTCGTGTCAGACAATGAGCCACGATCCCAAAAATATAATAACATAGACAAGTTAACTTATATTGTGAAATCCCAAAATGCTGAAATAGGGTGTAAAATACTCCAAATAAAAAGTTGCTTATTTTCCAAATTAAAAATTACAAAAAAATCCTAAAATTAAATTATAACTACATCTCAGAGACCTTGTCCAAATTCAAATCCAATATTTAATTATATTAAATAAACCGTCATGGTCCGTAAATGATTCCATAGCGACTATTTGAAAATTCGATTTAAATATAACTCACAATCTATAATACAAAATCTCAATTTTTCACTTCCATTAGAAACATACAGTTTAATAGATTCCAACGCTTCTTGTTTCGAAGAAATCCGACTAATAACGAATCCTGTACACTCAGTTGAAGTTCAAAACGTTATGTTACGAACTACCGCGACGTTACAAGCTCAATTATAATTATATTATAATTAACACGTCTAACCTTCATTCTAAATAAATATATTTGTTATTATAATTCACTTCTAAACTGAATTAAATTAAATAAATAAATTATTAAATCGCCAAAATTGCGGGAGTTACATTTCTTCCCCCTTAAAAGAATTTCGTCCCCAAAATTACTAAGGTAGGAAAAATGCTACGATCCCTACTATAACCAGGTTAAAAATCTTTTGTTTAACATCTTATCTTCGGTTTCAACTGAACCAATAAATTTCAATTAAAATATTAACTCCTTCTTATTAACGAATATTTTCACATTTTCTAGAAATTTTCTAACACCTTCAATTTTCGAGAAATTTTGCCAGCATCTCCTCTGCACGGCTCAATTGGTATAACTACAACTTGACTCTCTGGGCCTTCACCAATCCAAAAGAAAATAAACAACCAAGTGGCTTGCCAAAAGGATACATAAATCTCATACTCAATATAATTTAAACATGTATCTTTTGTCAGGCATCTAACTCTATTTCTTCCATTTGTTATCCGATCAGCATTCCAAATATTGATCTTCAATCAATTTATCGTCAAATCCAATCACTCGCTTATGTCCAAGTCACCTCCTATTTCGACTCCAGTTCCATTCTGAATTCCGACTTCTTACTTAATAATCCAATTCCATAACCAAGTTCGATTCCATCCCAAAATGAAATTTCACAAATTTAATTACCTTGCCAAGTTAAATTCTATTCCAATACGATTTCCACTTCGCTGGCTTCAATTATATTCCAATTTTAATTAACTAAATTTTTGAGTTAAATTCAAATTTATCCACTTTTACCAATTCAATCTATTTAACTTCATAAGTTAAACTGAAATTTCAGATTTCAAATTCCTGGGTTTTTATTTCAAATCAATTTGAAATCATATATATTTGCATATAGCAATTCAAAACATTTGAAAATAATTCAAAACAAAATCTTTGGTAGTAATCATCACTTAGAAACTCGAAAATTAACACCGATGATGCCGGCAATTGAAGCGAGTTCAATTCTATATCTCTTTCAAACTTATTTTCAAACACTTTCACTTTGAAATTACTTCAATATATCCCTTAAAATGCTTGGAAAATATTTCTAAATTCACCCAGGATCATAAACTTTCCATACATATAATCCCAAAATTTATTTCAAATACTTTTCCAAGATTTCCAGGATTTTAATTCCAAATCTAATTTATATTCAGATTTAGTTCATCCAATTTTGTATATTGTACTTATACAAATTTCGATTGGTTATTTACATAACCCACACAATTATAATCTTATTTGATTATAATAACTATTAACATATCCAATACACTATAATAATCTCAAGATATATACTTCTTTTATACCAAAACATATTTTGGGTAAAATTATTTCGTTTACCCAGCTTTTAAAACAATAATGTGTCGAATTACTTTGTTCAAGGGTTTAGAAACACCTATCGATACAGTTTGCACTACCGTATCGACCAGAATGCATAAACCACTCGCCAAACCAACCAACACAATATAAAACAGTTTTAATATCAATTTACAAATACGCACTCGTACATATACACTCAAACTCAATCTAAGGTATTATTAACCCCATCCTTATTGAGTTACGCCACAGAGCCAAGGTAATCACTTAACCTTCAGCTTTGATACCACTGTAATGGCCCACGGGATTTTTGACCCCGAAAATCAACATAAAACACCATGTTAACTATTCAATTATCGAAAATACCGGGTCATTTATAGAAAGAAGTTAGAGGGTGAGAAATAGAAAGAAAGAAAATCAGAATAGAAGAAGAAGAAGAAGAAGAAGAAGAACAAAACAGAACAAATCAGAGTAAACGTGAATCTCACAGCGGAACGAATAAAATATATTATATAACTTAAATTTGAAATACAATCTGAATTTGGATAACATACCATATCAGAGTATAACTTATATACATCACAACGGAAATAATCTCTAAATAACTAACGATGAAGCCTCCTGCTTCGAGCTACCCCGAGTACATCTGTAAAATCCTGAAATACTTGACTGCCCGTACAAATTTGGGCACCCAAGAGTTTTAGGAAAACAAAAACAAAATAAACTTTGGGCCAGTCATGGGACTGGTGTGAGTAAACTCCTACCATATTGTTTAACTTTGGAAAACCCTTTGAAAACAAAATTATAATAGTAAGACCAGCCCACACATAAACATGGTTGGTTTTTACATTACTATAACCCAAAATATTTTGATATCAAAATCCAGTGATAATATAATAATGTCTAATCATATAAATAACCAAACAGTAGAACACTTGCATCTCATGCTCTACATATATAGTATAAAATCAAAAACCGCAGGGCGCTTATTGGAGATTGGATTCCAACTGAAAAGGTATGGGATCACCTTTCGATTAGTGTACTCTAGAGGGTATACACTGGGGTTTAACAAGAACATCTTGCAACACGGCCACACATGACCGTCCACTCATCTAGCTTGAGTGTAGCGAATATATTGTCATCCACGGTTGTCAGCCGTCCAACCGTAATCTGTAAGATACAGAATCGAAAGAAGAACAAATATGAATTTTCTCTAGATTAGTGACAGCACACCCTGCTTGGGTATGACCCAACTAGCCTTGCTGCCTGCCGGATTTTTGTCATATCCGAGTTGTGAGGCTTGAGGCTACGTTTATATATTCAGAACATTTGGCTACCATTCAATTTGAATGCCACATCGTCAAACCCATCAAATCACTAGTTGATCTCCCCAAAAATATCACGAGTATAAAAGCTAAGAGAAACGAATTCCTTTGCCATTAGATGTAATACTTGAAAAGATCGTCTTATGTGATCTGTTAGGAACACTCTGTCAAACATTCGTCCATACAAGTTGTCCCGGGACCGGACTAACAGAAAGCTCTGTTCTGGAACAGAACGACCCTTGCATTTCACTTCGTCTTCAATTATCTTCAGCATAATCTAATTCACAACGCTTATGCCTGTACGGAGTGGTTTTCGGATAATAAATCCAACCGGTCTCTCGGTATCAACAACGATGGTCAAAACACTTCGATATTCGGTTATTTAACTATCCAAATAAAAACAATCATCCATTCAAATGTACAACTAAACATCACATAATGACTGGCCCTTTTTATTTAATATTAATTTTCCAATTTGTCGTATCTTCCCAGATATCTCTCAAAACCCGTTTAACCCTTCAACTTCTTGGAAAAACATTTCCTATTATTTATAAACTCCTATTTTTTCAGATTCCAGAAAATACCTGTTATTAATGTTCGAAAAATATTCCTATCATCTTCACATTTCTTACCTTCTGCACTTTAGAATATATACATTATATATATTGGGAAATATTTCTAATGCCGATTATATACATTTTAATTTACAAAACGTTAGCTTC
This sequence comes from Allium sativum, assembly GCA_030737875.1. NCBI lineage: Eukaryota > Viridiplantae > Streptophyta > Magnoliopsida > Asparagales > Amaryllidaceae > Allium > Allium sativum. The sequence goes on from CM060926.1 coordinate 49,661,370, forward strand.
TACAATATTATTCACTTTAAAACGTGAATATTATTTCTTATAGAATCAGATCACATTAAATTAATCTAAGCCTCGGTTTTAATAATATCATTCTTGAATTTATATTTCAAAATTATTATTATTAATTATTAATTCATTTCATTTATAACACCATTTATAACCCAACTACTTGGTTTTATTAAACAAGTTATTATATCTAACCAAATCGAAATTCAATTCCTATTCAAAAATAGATTATCTCTTTTCCTTTTTAAAAATAAAATAAAATTATTTTCTAATATGTTCACGGTATTTAAATACCAATTATTTCATGCCAATGTAATTCCACATGCCAAACAAACTAACAGACAATAATCAACACCAGATTATTCGTCACATCATATGATGCAATATATGAAAAACAACAATACAATTGTTGAGGAATCCAGTTGGATTTCTCCAACCTGTTTCCCTGCATCCCCAGATGTTAATCAATATAAATAATATTAATATCAAATAGAATCAGTATTCAATGAACGATTAATATATATATAACTATTATCTCAACCAATTCATCCATCCAACCATCACACAACATTCAAGCATTATTTATCAGTTCTAAAATATATTTTTAAACTTATAAAACTGACAGAGTTAGTGAGTTTACTCACCTTGATCGTTAATCGTTAAAAACAATTAACGTCGGTTGATTCAATCAGATGATTAATTTTATCAAGAAATTCCAAAATCTCTATGCTCCGCGAAATCAGTTCCACAATGCAGATCTTGTCACTACGATTCCAACGGACCTGGTCGCGTTCAATTCTGTTCACGAATGAATGATACATAATATTTACAAGTTATAACAAATTTTAAATTAGTTAATGAATAATCCAACATAGTTAATTTTCCTGATTACCGTTATCTTCCTTAATCAAGTATTAAAACCCGATCAATCTCATTCATGCAATACTGCTCTCGTTTGTTATTTGCTCCGGGCATCCCAATATTAGCAAGTCCCACCATAAAGCCAAATTCTAACACAAACCCTCGGCATTACCAAACTCTCCAGTCAAACAAAGAACCCGCTCCCCTGCTCGTTCTCCATCATGAACACTTTTTTTATGTATCACATTCTTATACTGTTAGATAATATAATTATAAATCCCTTTTCTGGCCTAATCACATCCCCATTAAAACAGTTGAATCCACGAACCATGACCATCCCCTTCTACTCCCAGAATTTTTCGAACAAAATGTTGCAATACCTATGCCACCCTCAAAAGCTTCTTCGTCCAGTAGTTCATACAGCAACCACTCCAAGTTCGAACCCACACTGCCATGCTCCTCCCTCACTATCCCTCTCCCTATAGCATCACAATGTGATTTAAAGTAAGGCTCGGTTTCCTTTCCTTTATACGAGTTTTCATGTTGCTAAAATTTGTTGAAGCATGGTATCTCTCGTGGTTGATTTCGGGAAGAAAGATGAATTTGCCTTACGATGGTTTAGCTGGTTTATATAGAAGGAAGAAAAAGATAAGATGAAAGTCACGTCTAATATATAGGGTTAAGCACTGCCATGTTCTTAGGTAGCTGTTCTTTACAAATTTTCCACAGAAGATGTAATTTCAATCAAGTGTCTGTTCGTTTAGTCACAAAAATATATTTCAAGATGCTAGTTAAGGTTGGCGTACCATAAGTTACTATGGAATTTTTTTTATCCTTGTATGTTTGAAATTAATTATACCGTGGAGAAGCCATAATACAAAATCTGTTAATGTTTCTTGCATAAACTCTATTTATTTAATTTGTTTGTTTACATTCATAAACAATTTGATCAAGTGCTCATGCAGGTCGTTTATAAATTGTTTAGTTTTCGTTTTAAGTCACAAAGTTCGATGTACCCCGCTATGAACAATTCCATCCACATACGAACTGAAAGAGACAAAAATAAAAATACCGTCGTGTCAGACAATGCGCCATGATCCCAAAAATATAATAACATAGACAAGTTAACAAATATTGTGAAATCCCAAAATGCTGTTATAGGGTGTAAAATACTCCAAGTAAAAAGTTGCTTATTTTCCAAATTAAAAATTACAAAAAAATCCTAAAATTAAATAATAACTACTTCTCAGAGATCTTGTCCAAATTCAAATCCAATATTTTATTATATTAAATAAACCGTTATGGTTCATAAATGATTCCATAGCGACTATTTGATAATTTGATTTAAATATAACTCACAATCTATAACACAAAATCTCGATTTTTCGCTTCAATTAGAAAAATACAGTTTAATAGATTCTAACACTTCTTGTTTCGAAGAAATCCGACTAATAACAAATCTTGTACACTCAGTTGAAGTTCAAAACGTTAAATTACGAACTACCACGACGTTACAAGCTCAATTATAATTATATTATAATTAATACGTCCAACTGTCGTTCTAAATAAATATATTTGTTATTATAATTCACTTCTAAACTTAATTAAATAAAATAAATTAATTATTATATCGCTAAAATTGCGGGACGTTACAAATATGAAATGTTTTCTAAATTGTAATCCAATTAAATGAATGGTTGATTTAGACTACTTGCGATAACATTTTAGATCATTTAAGTGAAGTTGTCCTAAGATATTTTCGCTTAACTCTCTCTTGTATGTAAAAAAAGAATACATAATAATCCAAGGGTATCCAACATTGCTAGTACATCTAGTGTTGGTGTGCAAACTCGCCAATCTCTATCCCAACTCCCACGTAAGTCGTAATGTAGTGCGCTAGTTATACCTTGGTATCATTTCATGAGTTGGACACAAAGAAAAAAACGTGTATATATATACAATAATCCAAGGGTATCCAAAATTGCTAGTACATCTAGCGTTGGTGTGCAAACTCGCCAAGATTTGTCCCAACTCCCACGTAAGTCGTAATGTAGTGCTTTGGTTATACCTTGGTCTCATTTCATGAGTTGGACACCTTAGGATTACCAACCCTCACGTAAGTCGTAATGCAGTGTAGGGGTGGTATACCTAGGTATTTGTTAATAATAATAATGTAAATATTTTGTAATAAAGAGAGAGTTAACACTTGAAATCCAAGCACACTCTTCACTTATTTGACCTAACTTGTTAACCAAAAGTAAATAAAGATGCTATTTTATGATTGTTGATATCGATTACAGAATTCATTTCATATTTGCACTATGTTTCTTTCAAAACAGCTGGCCAAGCTGGAGGAGTTTGTAATGATAACTGACTTTTGTTTGAAGTTTTGATTAGTAACGTACTTAAATTTCATAGTAACGTCCCAAACTTGTGTTAACTCCTTGTTAAATTTAAAAGTAAATTACCCATTTGTAAATACCCTTTTAAAAAAAACTTGCATTCATCTTGTAAATATTATCGAATCTTTCATTTTGTAAATATTTTTTACACTTAACATTTGGATTTTGTGGGTAGTATTCGCTGAAAACCCTCACGAGACAACACTCATCCTACTGGGGACACCCAGAGGTTTAACGGCTTGTTGCATACGCTCAATGCAATCATGCTCCCTACGAAAACAGATTTATCTAGTTTATTTTATTTTATTCGAGGACGAATAAAAAGAAAAGTGTGGGGTTATTTGATGTGCATGTAAAAATTCACATTTATATTCACATATTTATTCTTGTTTAATTAAATAAATGAACATTTTTGGGTATTTTATATGATCAAACCATATTTTAAATATTTTCAAAATCATCACTCATTTTGGGAAATAATGGTCATTTGTGCATGTTTTAATTTGTGAAATCTTTTACTTGTTCCTTATAGTTATCTTTTGTAGGAATTTAGGAGCCAAAAAGTTGTGTACACATGAAGATATGGAGAAAAACATGCATATACGCAAGAGGAGATGGAATTAATTCATACACTACTTAGTGGAGGACCCCACTCACTCTCCCTCTTTCTTTAATGCTTCATATTAGTGTCTAATGCACAATTGGATGAGACAAAAAAGGCTTCATGCATTCTACATGACTCATTAGTGGCTAAGAAAAGATTAGAAGTTTCATGAACGACCATTTTGGGGATTTCCCATTATGAGTGATTAGGGTCTTCGGGTTTTGTACCACGTATATATACCCCTTTATGTTCATGTATATCCTCTTCTCTTTTTTTCTCTTTTATCCCCTTCTTTAGTTTAGTGAGAGGATCAAGCTCTCTTTTTATTTTCATGGCTACTTAGCCATTTTCTTTTATGTACTCTCTCTTTTTTATGCAATTTTAATTTTTTGTCTTTTATTTACATGTTCTTTTCTTTTATGCAAGTAGTCTAAGTTTATTTTATGCAATCTATTTTGTTGTCATGATTACATATATTAGAGGCTAATCCCTTTCAACTTAGGAGTAATGAAGCTCTCTTGATTATGTAGATGCAATATAATTTGTTTATTTATGCTTTCTTTTTGTGCTTCATGTCATGTTGATGTTATTGGTTTCATGTGTTTATTATTGAATTTGATAGCCTATATTGTTGACACCAAATAGGCTATGCTTAGTCATGTGTTCACTAATTACCTCTTCATCTACATATGATGATGGTAATTAAGTGGTGGTTGAAACAAAAATTTGATGGTCTATAGTTCTAACTAATAGTTCATAGGCCATGCTTAAAGTATATTTCAATTTTAACTTGTTCATTTTTCATTAGAACTATATGGTGATTTAGTGGGTATCTTATAGTTTGATAGTTTATTTTGTGCTAATTAATAGCATGAATAAGCTATGCTTATAATAATCATATCAACTAAATTCACAAATGACCAAAAGAAGAGAGATCATGGTTTCATTTTATGTTGATTCATGTGATCTAGAGAGTGGAGTTATTCCTAAGTTGTTATTTAACTCTCATATTTAACTCTCATATTCTTATTTGGCTTAGTTTGTTAGTTTAGTGTAGTTGTAGTTAGTTAGTTAAATCTTCACTCGAATTTGGTTTAATTTGATTGAATATAATTAAAATAATTTCTTTTCCCGTGGATTGACTCGTATTCGCTAACGTACTACAAGTGTACGCTGTGCACTTGCGGTTCACTTCACAACGGATTTCTGATTAATAGAATATTCGTTGTCGAACATCCAACACCTGGATAGACCCAATTCACCCCCGAATTCAACCAAAACTTCGCCAAATGGCCAATTCGACGAACTCTACTCATTCGATTCATCCAATACAGCCACAAGCATGTTATGAAATCAGCAACAACATGAAAATGACAGTGTTCATCAAAAGTTATGTAAACTTCACATAAATCATGATAACTGAACATATGAACTAAATTATGAATCTAACATGCATAAACATATGAAATAACATAGAAATCATCGGTTTTTAAGTTGCTAAATTAGATCCTATGGTGATTCATATGAAAATAAACGTACCATGGTATAGATTTAAGGAAAACGACTTAAATTTGATGAAAAACTAGATCAAACACTCATATACTTGATTGAATCCGTGTGAGAGATGCATATCACTCACCAAATCCCCAAAACAATCCATAAGCGCTTAGATCTAGATCCGAACAACGAAGAATTTGATCCAAACTCTTCAATTCAGTGAACTCTCCTTTGGAATGGCGTAGATCTAGCTTCAAACGATGTAGATCTTCGATTCTCTAAACTTTAATGGTGGAAAGGTGAAGAGAATGGAGAAATGGAGGAATTCTAGCTCTTCCAAATGAGAGAATGGGAAAAGTAAACTATTCTCCATGCCTCCTACCCTCTATTTATAGCATCCACCAGCTCACTAATGGGCTTCCCTAAACCAGCGCATTATGGCTAAAAATCTGAACAACCAACTATAAAACCTTTAAACATGCGATTCCTCTCAAATTGCTGACCCAAATTTTTAATGTGACCACTCTACGGAAAGGGAAACATCATTTCCTTTCCAATGGCATAATTCTCAACTCCTGGTTCAACCTGAGTCAAAAGTTATGAACAATACAAAACTGACATGAGCAAAATGATCATAAACAAAATTGGTAAAAATTATGGACATGTCTCACATCCCCATAAGCAACATATTAAAATATGAGAATGACCAACCCTCGGGGAATAAAATAAAAATATTTTACGATCTTCCGATACGTAAAATGTTTGTTATTACATACTTGGAGATGAAATTGACTGAAAATAACAATACAGTAAATCGGATATAATAGCAATTAACAAGATATCCCACCTGTAACATCCCGAAATTTTGCGATTATATAAAACATTAAATTTAATGTTATTTTGAAAAAAATTGGTTTAAATATTAACAAGATATCCCACCTATAATATCCCACCTGTAACAAGATATCCCATTAAATTTAATGTTATTTTGAAGAGTGGAAGCATTTCAGTGTAGAATACTCCAGGCGGGTCGGGTCTTCCTTACCGAACCGACCCAGTTCATCCGATCCGAACCGGTTGAAGGTGATGCCAAATTTCCAAATCCAAGTTTCCGGTTCTGCATGCGTTCACGGAAACAAGCATAACTTTTAAACCATAAGCCCGTTTTAGCCAAACGAAAGCTCAAAATGAAGCTAATTCAGAGGGCTACAAGAGTTACAGAGCTTTGCTCTGTAATCGCTGTTTTCGGGCCCAGAAAAGGTCATCTGGTAGGAGTTTCGGGCCTTTCTTTGTTTGTGATGCGATTTCGACCAAATCGCTGCCTGTCTTCTGACGATGCTTCCAGTACTGGAGCGTATTGTTGATCAGAGATTTCATGTGTGACTACTTTGACTAAAAAGCGGGTCAACATTTTGCCCCCCAGAAAATATCTTGCTGAACGAAGGAAGATGTGTTCGGGATAATCCAAAAAGTCCAAGGCCACGCCGGGCCTGCCAGCTGCAAGCAAAATCCATACCTGCTAAGAAAAGAGAGCAAAATGGTGTGTCAAATCCTGACAAAACTAATTACACTTTCGAGCATGAACCATGCTTGGGCGTTTGTTTGAGCATAAACTACACTCAAGAGACGTTCGAATCATCCTGCCAAAACCTGGCAAGGGACCTAACCTTCCGGGTATAAGCCATACCAGGAAGTTCAAACTGAGGATAAGCCATACTCAAGATTTATTGAGTTCCTTTGCCCAATCCTGACAAGATCGTTCGTCGTTCTTGAATATAATCCATACTTAAGCATCCTAGTGAGTACAATCCATACTCATACCGAGATGGAGCTATACTTGCCAAAACCTGACAAGATAGTCCGTCCCTAGGCATAATCCATGCCTAGGGGTCCGAGATAAGTATAAGCCATACTTTAATTGAGATTGAGAATCCTGCCACAACCTGACAAGACACTTATATTTGCCAAACATAATCCATGCTCGGAAAGTCCTGCCTTATTCAATTCAAAATACAAAACCAAAGCAAATCCTAATTGGTTTGTCATCGAGTCTGGAACACGCTTTGGAGCTAAATCCTAACCCCGAACGTGTGTACTCCGATTTAGCCAATCGGAAAACCTAAAGAAAGCAAATAAACATATCTTAAATCCTAAGAAATGCAGAAAATCCAGGCTAATCTCATCCATATCAGTTGATGATGAGCCCGCGAGAGCTCGATCCAGGGTCATTCCCTCTCCGGGGAGCAGGTGGTGGCAGCACAGGTGCAGGTGTTGTTGGTTGTTTCACATACTCGGGTAGCTCTCCACGTCTAACCCGTTCCTCAATCAAGTCTCGCAAGTGTCTACAGTCGTTTGTGTCATGACCGTCCATATCATGAAACATGCAGTATTTTCCAGAATCGCGTTCTCTTTGCGATGGCTCCCACCTAGAAGGCTTTGGATAGGAGACGTCACCGTTTGTGTTCACGTAGATGTCGGTCAAGGTTGAATTGAGTTCGGTGTACTTTTCATATCTTGGCTCTCTCGGGGCTGAGCGTTGCGGTCATTCTTGACAGCAGCTTTCCCTTTGCCTTTACCAGAATCACACGGTTCTCCGTCTTTGAGCATGTTAACATCGAGAATTTTATTTTCGGATGTCGCGTCTTCTTCACGCAGAAACCTATCCGATTCAAGGTAGAATTCACTGAGATTCCGTGGTGGGTCTCGGTATAAGGATTTTTTGAACTCCGTGTTTTCCAGAACGCCGGATACTGCGGCCATTAATACCATAGATGGCTCAAGTCGATCAACCGATGCTGTTGCAACGTTGAACCTTTCCAAAAATGAGCGTAGAGTTTCTTTAGGCCTCTGCTTGATTGTGGTGAGAGACATGACATTCTTAGGTCGAGCGATGTGGACTCGAAATTGTTCAATAAAGCGAGCGACCAACATGTTCCAGCTGTTGATCGATTCAGATTCCAGCCGCCGAATCCACATAGCAGCAATATCAGTCAAGAAGAGAGGGAAGCATTTTGCCATAACGTTTTCCGATGCCGATTGGACTTCCATATGACGTTTGTAGCGCATCAGGTGCACTGTAGGATCCGTCCTGCCGTTGTAGGGCTCCAGTTGTGGAAGTTTGAAATCTGTAGGATTGCGGGAATTCCTGATTTCCTGTGTGAATGGATTGTGATTGACATCATCCACATCATTCTGATAAGTGCGGCCTCTCGAGAGGCGTTCAATGAGATCGGCGAGCCGATCGCCTTCAAAGAGCTGTTGCAAGTTGACAAGTTCAGAGCTAGTGCCCCCAGCGTTGAATCCAGAAGAGTTCAGAAAAGTATGGGGAGCTTGGAAGGCAATCCGGTTCGGTTCGGAGGTGCCCCCATGTTGCGGCTCGGAGAAGCGAGGGAGGTCATGGAGAGGTACACGGTTCGGGTTGGATGCACCGATCAGATCAGGTTCTCCTGTTCCGAACCGAGGAGCTTGATGCTAAAGTTGTGTGGTATTTCCGATCTGAACCGGTGCGGATGTAGGTCGAACAGGAGCAAAGCCTTGATTTCCATAGGGGAGACTGCTGCCCCCAAGCTCATGTAGGGTTGCTATTCAGATCGGGTCCGAACCGATCCGGTGGGGAATGTCCCCCATTTCCATCTGCGTTGGATTCAGATTTTGGCCCTCGGTTCGGATCGGAACAGAACCGATCCTGTTTGTTATTCCTGCTGGAGCCATTTCAGTACCATTTCCAGTGAGTTGTGCATTGCCGCTCGGCCTGCCTTCCATCCGAGCGAATAATTGGTCAATCATCTCCTGTTGTTTGCGGAGGAGATCATCTTGCCTTGCCATTTGCGTTCTCAATTCAGCAAGAACTCCATCCATCTCTTCTCTGGTTAAGTATGCTGATGGATTTTCATGAGAGGAAGCTCCCTGACTTGCCTCGTTTCTCGTGCCTTCATCCTCAAGACGGGGAAGTTTTCGTTTGGCCATTAATCCAATTGCCAATGAATCAACTTCCTTTCAAGCTAGTAGAAGAAGTTGTATCGTGTGCCCCCCTTCCTGGCGCGCCAAAATGTTAGACCGAAAATTGGCACTAACACCCAAATGCTAGGTAAAATACTTACAGTCGGAAATCACAGAGAATAAATGCAGAAAAAGCAGTAAAATAATAGGAGACACACGAGATTTTTATAGTGGTTCGGCTCAATCCAAGCCTACGTCCACTTTATAGTTTCTTAAATCCTAAGAAGCTATTACAACGTTGTATGCTTGCAGTTTATACATGAAATCCTCGTGTTTACAATGAAAAAGAGGAGATTAGAGCTTGAAATTATACACGATAGCCTCGTGTTAAAATGATTTGAGTCGGCCTTCTTGTTACCCAAAAGTCCTTGCAATGGTGGAAGGAATGGCCGAAAGAGGAGAATTCAAAAGTCCCTTCAAATTGCCATATGATCATGTATTTATAGGGGTAGAGGAGCCATAGGGAGCTCTGGAGCGGTTCAGATCGGGTGTGCCACATGGAGAGCACAGAGGCGATCTCAGAAGTAGTGGAGCAGCGGTTACCAAGTTGTGTGGAGACAGGTGTCATCCGATCCGCATCTGTAGGAGGCGGTTATGGCAAGAGAATAAGTCAAAACTTCGCGTGCAGAAGCAGGTCCAGGGGGTCGGTTCGGGTCCGATCCGAACCGAGTTGATGTCTCCGATCCGAAGAGTGGAAGCATTTCAGTGTAGAATACTCCAGGCGGGTTGGGTATTCCTTACCGAATCGACCCAGTTCATCCGATCCGAACCGGTTGAAGGTGATGCCAAATTTCTAAATCCAAGTTTCCAGTTCTGCATGCGTTCACGGAAACAGGCATAACTTTCAAACCGTAAGTCCGTTTTAGCCAAATGAAATCTCAAAATGAAGCTAATTTAGAGTGCTACAAGAGTTATAGAGCTTTGCTCTGTAATCGCTGTATTCGGGCCCATAAAAGGTCATCTGGTAGGAGTTCCGGGCCTTTCTTTGTTTGTGATGCGATTTCGACCAAATCGCTGCCTGTCTTCTGACGATGCTTCCAATACTGGAGCGTATTGTTGATCAGAGATTTCATGTGTGACTACTTTGACTAAAAACCGGGCCAACATTTTGCCCCCCAGAACATATCTTGCTGAATGAAAGAAGATGTGTTCTGGATAATCCAAAAAGTCCAAGGCCACGCCGGGCCTGCCAGCTGCAAGCATAATCCATACCTGCTAAGAAAAGAGAGCAAAAAGGTGTGTCAAATCCTAACAAAACTGATTACACTTTCAAGCATGAACCATGCTTGGGCATTTGTTTGAGCATAAACTACACTCAAGAGACGTTCGAATCATCCTGCCAAAAACTGGCAAGGGACCTAACCTTCCGAGTATAAGCCATACCAGGAAGTTCAAACTGAGCATAAGCCATACTCGAGATTTATTGAGTTACTTTGCCCAATCCTGACAAGATCGTTCGTCGTTCTTGAGTACAATCCATACTTAAGCATCCTAGTGAGTACAATCCATACTCATACCGAGATGGAGCTATACTTGCCAAAACCTAACAAGATAGTCCGTCCCTAGGCATAATCCATGGCTAGGGGTCCGAGATAAGTATAAGCCACACTTTAATTGAGATTGAGAATCCTGCCACAACCTGACAAGACACTTAAATTTTCCAAACATAATCCATGCTCGGAAAGTCCTGCCTTATTCAATTCAAAATACAAAACCAAAGCAAATCCTGATTGGTTTGTCATCGAGTCCAGAACACGCTTTGGAGCTAAATCCTAACCCCGAACGTGTGTACTCCGATTTAGCCAATCGGAAAACCTAAATAAAGAAAAGAAACATATCTTAAATCCTAAGAAATGCAGAAAATCCAGGCTGATCTCATCCATATTAGTTGATGATGAGCCCGCAAGAGCTCGATCCAGGGTCATTCCCTCTCCGGGGAGCAGGTGGTGGCAGCATAGGTGCAGGTGCTGTTGGTTGTTTCACATAATCGGGTAGCACTCCACGTCTAACCCGTTCCTCAATCAAGTCTCGCAAGTGTCTACAGTCGTTTGTGTCATGACCGTCCATATCATGAAACATGCAGTATTTTCCAGAATCGCGTTCTCTTTGCGATGGCTCCCTCCTAGGAGGCTTTGGATAGGAAACGTCACCGTTTGTGTTCACGTTGATGTCGGTCAAGGTTGAATTGAGTTCGGTGTACTTTTCATATCTTGGCACTCTCCGGGGCTGAGCGTTGCGGTCATTCTTGACAGCAGCTTTCCCTTTGCCTTTACCAGAATCAGATGGTTCTCCGTCTTTGAGCTTGTTAACATCGAGAATTTTCTTTTCGGATGTCGCGTCTTCTTCACGCAGAAACCTATCCAATTCAAGGTCACTGAGATTCCATGGTGGGTCTCGGTATAAGGATTTTTTGAACCCCGAGTTGTCCAGAACGCCGGATACTGCGGCCATTAATACCATAGATGGCTCAGGTCGATCAACTGATGTTGCTGCAACGTTGAACCTTTCCAAAAATGAGCATAGAGTTTCTTTAGGCATCTTCTTGATTGTGGTGAGAGACATGACATTCTTAGGTCGAGCGATGTGGACTCGAAATTGTTCAATAAAGCGAGCGACCAACATGTTCCAGCTGTTGTTCGATTCAGATTCCAGCTGCCGAATCCACATAGCAGCAATATCAGTCAAGAAGAGAGGGAAGCATTTTGCCATGACGTTTTCCGACGCCGATTGAACTTCCATATGACGTTTGTAGTGCATCAAGTGCATGGTAGGATCCATCCTGCCGTTGTAGGGCTCCAGTTGTGGAAGTTTGAAATCTGGAGGATTGCGGGAATTCCTGATTTCCTGTGTGAATGGATTGTGATTGACATCATCCATGTCATTCTGATAAGTGCGACCTCTCGAGTGGCGTTCAATGAGATCGGCAAGCCGATCGCCTTCAAAGAGCTGTTGCAAGTTGACAAGTTCAGAGCTGGTGCCCCCAGCGTTGAATCCAGAAGAGTTCAGAAAAGTATGGAGAGTTTGGAAGGCAATCCGGTTCGGTTCGGAGGTGCCCCCATGTTGCGGCTCGGAGAATCGAGGGAGGTCATGGCGAGGTACACGGTTCGGGTTGGACGCACCGATCCGATCGGGTTCTCCTGTTCCGAACCGAGGAGCTTGATGCTGAAGTTGTATGGTATTTCCGATCCGAACCGGTGCGGATGTAGGTCGAACAGGAGCGAAGCCTTGATTTCCAGAGGGGAGGTTCTGCCTCCAAGCTCATGTAGGGTTGCTGTTCGGATCGGGTCCGAACCAATCCGGTGGGGAATGTCCCCCATTTCCATCTGCGTTGGATTCAGATTTTGGCCCTCGGTTCGGATCAGAACCGATCCGGTTCGTTAGTCCTGCTGGAGCCATTTCAGTACCATTTCCAGTGAGTTGTGCATTGCCGCTCGGCCTGCCTTCCATCCGAGCGAAGAATTGGTCAATCATCTCCTATTGTATGTGGAGGAGATCATCTTGCCTTGCCATTTGCGTTCTCAATTCAGCAAGAACGCCATCCATCTCTTCTCTAGTTAAGTATGCTGATGGATTTTCATGAGAGGAAGCTCCCCGACTTGCCTCATTTCTCGTGCCTTCATCCTCAAGACGGGGAAGTTTTCGTTTGGCCATTAATCCAATAGCCAATGAATCCACTTCCTTTCAAGCTAGTAGAAGAAGTTGTATCGTGTGCCCCCTTTCCTGGCACGCCAAAATGTTAGACCGAAAATTGGCACTAACACCCAAATGCTATGTAAAATCCTTATAGTCGCATATCACCGAGAATAAATGCAGAAAAAGCAGTAAAATAATTGGAGACACACGAGATTTTTATAGTGGTTCGGCTCAATCCAAGCCCACGTCCACTTTATAGTTTTTAAATCCTTAGAAGCTATTACAACGTTCTATGCTTGCGGTTTATACATGAAATCCTCGTGTTTACAATGAAAAGGAGGAGATTAGAGATTGAAATTATACATGATAGCCTCGTGTTAAAATGATTTGAGTCGGCCTTCTTGTTACCCAAAAGTCCTTGCAATGGTGGAAGGAATGGCCAAAAGAGGAGAATTCAAAAGTCCCTTCAAATTGCCATATGATCGTGTATTTATAGGTGTAGAGGAGCCATAGGGAGCTCTGGAGCGGTTCGGATCGGGTGTGCCACGTGGAGAGCACAGAGGCGATCTCAGAAGTAGTGGAGCAGCGATTACGAAGTCGTGTGGAGACAGGTGTCATCCGATCCGCATCTGTTGGAGGCGGTTATGGCAAGAGAATAAGTCAAAACTTCGCGTGCAGAAGCAGGTCCAGGGGGTCGGTTCGGGTCCGATCCGAACCGAGTTGATGTCTCCGATCCGAAAAGTGGAAGCATTTCAGTGTAGAATACTCCAGGCAGGTCGGGTATTCCTTACCGAACCTACCCAGTTCATCCGATCCGAACCAGTTGAAGGTGATGCCAAATTTCCAAATCCAAGTTTCAGGTTCTGCATGCGTTCACGGAAACAGGCATAACTTTCAAACCATAAGTCCGTTTTAGCCAAATGAAAGCTCAAAATGAAGCTAATTCATAGGGCTACAGGAGTAATAGAGCTTTGCTCTGTAATCGCTGTTTTTGGGCCCAGAAAAGGTCATCTGGTAGGAATTCCGGGCCTTTCTTTGTTTTTGATGCGATTTCGACCAAATCGCTGCCTGTCTTCTGACGATGCTTCCAATACTGGAGCATATTGTTGATCAGAGATTTCATGTGTGACTACTTTGACTAAAAACCGGGCCAACATTTTGCCCCTCAGAACATACATTGCTGAACGAAGGAAGATGTGTTCTGGATAATCCAAAAAGTCCAAGGCCACGCCGGGCCTGCCAGCTGCAAGCATAATCCATACCTGCTAAGAAAAGAGAGCAAAAAGGTGTGTCAAATCCTGACAAAACTGATTACACTTTCAAGCATGAACCATGCTTGGGCGTTTGTTTGAGCATAAACTACACTCAAGAGACGTTCGAATCATCCTGCCAAAACCTGGCAAGGGACCCAACCTTCCGGGTATAAGCCATACCAGGAAGTTCAAACTGAGCATAAGCCATACTCGAGATTTATTGAGTTCCTTTGCCCAATCCTGACAAGATCGTTCGTCGTTCTTGAGTATAATCCATCCTTAAGCATCCTAGTGAGTACAATCCATACTCATACCGAGATGGAGCTATACATGCCAAAACCTAACAAGATAGTCCGTCCCTAGGTATAATCCATGGCTAGGGGTCCGAGATAAGTATAAGCCATACTTTAATTGATATTGAGAATCCTGCCACAACCTGACAAGACACTCAAATTTTCCAAACATAATCCATGCTCGGAAAGTCCTGCCTTATTCAATTCAAAATACAAAACCAAAGCAAATCCTGATTGGTTTGTCATCGAGTCCAGAACACGCTTTGGAGCTAAATACTAACCCCGAACGTGTGTACTCCGATTTAGCCAATCGGAAAACCTAAAGAAAGAAAAGAAACATATCTTAAATCCTAAGAAATGCAGAAAATCCAGGCTGATCTCATCCATATCAGTTGATGATGAGCCCGCGAGAGCTCGATCCAGGGTCATTCCCTCTCCGGGGAGCAGGTGGTGGCAGCATAGGTGCAGGTGCTGTTGGTTGTTTCACATACTCAGGTAGCACTCCACGTCTAACCCATTCCTCAATCAAGTCTCGCAAGTGTCTACAGTCATTTGTGTCATGACCGTCCATATCATGAAACATGCAGTATTTTCCAGAATCGCGTTCTCTTTGCGATGGCTCCCTCCTAGGAGGCTTTGGATAGGAGACATCACCGTTTGTGTTCACGTAGATGTCAGTCAAGGTTGAATTGAGTTCGGTGTACTTTTCATATCTAAGCACTCTCCGGGGCTGAGCGTTGCGGTCATTCTTGACAACAGCTTTCCATTTGCCTTTACCAGAATCAGACGGTTCTCCGTCTTTGAGCATGTTAACATCGAGAATTTTCTTTTCGGATGTCGCGTCTTCTTCACGCAGAAACCTATCCGATTCAAGGTCGTTGAGATTCCGTGGTGGGTCTCGGTATAAGGATTTATTGAACTCCGAGTTGTCCAGAACGCCGGATACTGCGGCCATTAATACCATAGATGGCTCCGGTCGATCAACTGATGCTGCTACAACGTTGAACCTTTCCAAAAATGAGCACAGAGTTTCTTTAGGCCTCTTCTTGATTGTGGTGAGAGACATGACATTCTTAGGTCGAGCGATGTGGACTCGAAATTGTTCAATAAAGCGAGCGACCAACATATTCCAGCTGTTGATCGATTCAGATTCCAGATGCCGAATCCACATAGCAGCAATATCAGTCAAGAAGAGAGGGAAGCATTTTGCCATGACGTTTTCCGGCGCCGATTGAACTTCCATATGACGTTTGTAGTGCATCAAGTGCACGGTAGGATCCATCCTACCGTTGTAGGGCTCCAGTTGTGGAAGTTTGAAATCTGGAGGATTACGGGAATTCCTGATTTCCTATGTGTATGGATTGTGATTGACATCATCAATGTCATTCTGATAAGTGCGGCCTCTCGAGTGGCGTTCAATGAGATCGGCAAGCCGAACGCCTTCAAAGAGTTGTTGCAAGTTGACAAGTTCAGAGCTGGTGCCCCCAGCGTTGAATCCAGAAGAGTTCAGAAAAGTATGGAGAGTTTGGAAGGCAATCCGGTTCGGTTCCGAGGTGCCCCCATGTTGCGGCTCGGAGAAGCGAGGGAGGTCATGGCGAGGTACACAGTTCGGGTTGGATGCACCGAACCGATCAGGTTCTCCTATTCTGAACCAAGGAGCTTGATGCTGAAGTTGTATGGTATTTCCCATCCGAACCAGTGCGGATGTAGGTCGAACAGGAGCGAAGCCTTGATTTCCAGAGGGGAGGCTGCTGCCTCCAAGCTCGTGTAGGGTTGCTGTTCGGATCGGGTCCGAACCAATTCGGTGGGGAATGTCCCCCATTTCCATCTGCGTTGGATTCAGATTTTGGCCCTCGGTTCAGATCGGATCAGAACCGATCCGGTTTGTTATTCCTGCTGGAGCCATTTCAGTACCATTTCCAGTGAGTTGTGCATTGCCGCTCGGCCTGCCTTCCATCCGAGCGAAGAATTGGTCAATCATCTCCTATTGTTTGCGGAGGAGATCATCTTGCCTTGCCATTTGCGTTCTCAATTCAGCAAGAACGCCATCCATCTCTTCTCTAGTTAAGTATGCTGATGGATTTTCATGAGAGGAAGCTCCCTGGCTTGCCTCGTTTCTCGTGCCTTCATCCTCAAGACGGGGAAGTTTTTGTTTGGCCATTAATCCAATAGCCAATGAATCCACTTCCTTTCAAGCTAGTAGAAGAAGTTGTATCGTGTGCCCCCCTTCCTGGTGCGCCAAAATGTTAGACCGAAAATTGGCACTAACACCCAAATGTATGTAAAATCCTTATAGTCGCAAATCACAGAGATTAAATGCAGAAAAAGCAGTAAAATAATAGGAGACACACGAGATTTTTATAGTGGTTCGGCTCAATCCATGCCCACGTCCACTTTATAGTTTCTTAAATCCAAAGAAGCTATTACAACGTTGTATGCTTGCGGTTTATACATGAAATCCTCGTGTTTACGATGAAAAAGAGGAGATTAGAGATTGAAATTATACACGATAGCCTCGTGTTAAAATGATTTGAGTCGTCCTTCTTGTTACCCAAAAGTCCTTGCAATGGTGGAAGGAATGGCCGAAAGAGGAGAATTCAAAAGTCCCTTCAAATTGCCATATGATCGTGTATTTATAGGTGTAGAGGAGCCATAGGGAGCTCTGGAGCGGTTCGGATCGGGTGTGCCACGTGGAGAGCACAGAGGCAATCTCAGAAGTAGTGGAGCAGCGATTACCAAGTCGTGTGGAGATAGGTGTCATCCGATCCGCATCTGTTGGAGGCGGTTATGGCAAGAGAATAAGTCAAAACTTCGCGTGCAGAAGCAGGTCCAGGGGGTCGGTTCGGGTCCGATCCGAACCGAGTTGATGTCTCCGATCCGAAGAATGGAAGCATTTCAGTGCAGAATACTCCAGGCGGGTCGGGTCTTCCTTACCGAACCGACCCAGTTCATCCGATCCGAACCGGCTGAAGGTGATGCCAAATTTCCAAATCCAAGTTTCCGGTTCTGCATGCGTTCACGGAAACAGGCATAACTTTCAAACCGTAAGTCCGTTTTAGCCAAACGAAAGATCAAACTGAAGCTAATTAAGAGGGCTACATGAGTTACAGAGCTAAGCTCTGTAATCGCTGTTTTCGGGCCCAGAAAAGGTCATCTGGTAGGAGTTCCGGGGCTTTCTTTGTTTGTGATGCGATTTCGACCAAATCGCTGCCTGTCTTCTAACGATGCTTCCAATACCGGAGCATATTGTTGATCAGAGATTTCATGTGTGACTACTTTGACTAAAAAGCGGGTCAACATTTTGCCCCCCAGAACATATCTTGCTGAACGAAGGAAGATGTGTTCAAGATAATCCAAAAAGACCAAGGCCACGCCGGGCCTGCCACCTGCAAGCATAATCCATACCTGCTAAGAAAATAGAGCAAAAAGGTGTGTCAAATCCTGACAAAACTGATTACACTTTCGAGCATGAACCATGCTTGGGCGTTTGTTTGAGCATAAACTACACTCAAGAGACGTTCGAATCATCCTGCCAAAACCTGGCAAGGGACCTAACCTTCCGGGTATAAGCCATACGAGGAAGTTCAAACTGAGCATAAGCCACACTCTAGATTTATTGAGTTCCTTTGGCCAATCCTGACAAGATCGTTCGTCGTTCTTGAGTATAATCCATACTTAAGCATCCTAGTGAGTACAATCCATACTCATACCGAGATGGAGCTATGCTTGCCAAAACCTAACAAGATAGTCCGTCCCTAGGCATAATCCATGCCTAGGGGTCCGAGATAAGTATAAGCCATACTTTAATTGAGATTGAGAATCCTGCCACAACCTGACAAGACACTTAAATTTGCCAAACATAAACCATGCTCGGAAAGTCCTGCCTTATTCAACTCAAAATACAAAACCAAAGCAAATCCAGAATGGTTTGTCATCGAGTCCTGAACACGCTTTAGAGCTAAATCCTAACCTCGAACGTGCGTACTCCGATTTAGCCAATCGGAAAACCTAAAGAAAGCAAAGAAACATATCTTAAATCCTAAGAAGTGCTGAAAATCCAGGCTGATCTCATCCATATCAGTTGATGATGAGGCCGCGAGAGCTCGATGCAAGGTCATTCCCTCTCCGGGGAGCAGGTGGTGGCAGCACTGGTGCAGGTGCTGTTGGTTATTTCACATACTCGGGTAGCTCTCCATGTCTAACCCGTTCCTCAATAAAGTCTCGCAAGTGTCTACAGTCGTTTGTGTCATGACCGTCCATATCATGAAACATGCAGTATTTTCCAGAATTGCGTTCTCTTTGTGTTGGCTCCCTCCTAGTAGGCTTTGGATAGGAGACGTCACCGTTTGTGTTCACGTAGATGTCGGTCAAGGTTGAATTGAGTTCGGTGTACTTTTCATATCTTGGCACTCTCCGGGGCTGAGCGTTGCGGTCATTCTTGACAGCAGCTTTCCCTTTGCCTTTACCAGAATCAGACGGTTGTCCGTCTTTGAGCATGTTAACATCGAGAATTTTCTATTCAGATGTCGCGTCTTCTTCACGCAGAAACCTATCCGATTCAAGGTAGAGTTCGCTGAGATTCCGTGGTGGGTTTCGGTATAAGGATTTTTTGAACTCCGAGTTGTACAGAACGCCGGATACCGCGGCTATTAATACCATAGATGGCTCAGGTCGATCAACTGATGCTGCTGCAACGTTGAACCTTTCCAAAAATGAGCGTAGAGTTTCTTTAGGCCTCTGCTTGATTGTGGTGAGAGACATGACATTCTTAGGTCGAGCGATGTGGACTCGAAATTGTTCAATAAAGCGAGCGACTAACATATTCCAGCTGTTGATCGATTCAGATTCCAGCCGCCGAATCCACATAACAGCAATATTAGTCAAGAAGAGAGGGAAGCATTTTCCCATGACGTTTTCCGACGCCGATTGAACTTCCATATGACGTTTGTAGCACATCAGGTGCACGGTAGGATCCGTCCTGCCGTTATAAGGCTCCAGTTGTGGAAGTTTGAAATCTGGAGAATTGTGGGAATTCCTGATTTCCTATGTGAATGGATTGTGATTGACATCATCCATGTCATTCTGATAAGTGCGGCCTCTCGAGAGGCGTTCATTGAGATCCGCGAGCCGATCGCCTTCAAAGAGCTGTTGCAAGTTGACAAGTTCAGAGCTGGTGCCCCCAGCGTTGAATCCAGAAGAGTTCAGAAAAGTATGGGGAGCTTGGAAGGCAATCCGGTTTGGTTCGGAGGTACCCCCATGTTGCGGCTCGGAGAAGCGAGGGAGGTCATGGCGAGGTACACGGTTCGGGTTGGATGCACCGATCCGATCAGTTTCTCCTGTTCCGAACCGAGGAGCTTGAAGTTGAAGTTGTGTGATATTTCCGATCCAAACCGGTCCGAATGTAGGTTGAATAGGAGCGAAGCCTTGATTTCCAGAGGGGAGGCTGCTGCCCCCAAGCTCATGTAGGGTTGTTGTTCGGATCGGGTCCGAACCGATCCAGTGGGGAATGTCCCCCATTTCCATCTGCGTTGGATTCAGATTTTGGCCCTCGGTTCGGATCGGATCAGAACCGATCCGGTTTATTGTTCCTACTGGAGCCATTTCAGTACCATTTCCAGTGAGTTGTGCATTGCCGCTCGGCCTGCCTTCCATCCGAGCGAAGAATTGGTCAATCATCTCCTGTTGTTTGCGGAGGAGATCATCTTGCCTTGCCATTTGCGTTCTCAATTCAGCAAGAACGCCATCCATCTCTTCTCTGGTTAAGTATGCTGATGGATTTTTATGAGAGGAAGCTCCCTGACTTGCCTCGTTTCTCGTGCCTTCATCCTCAAGACGGGGAAGTTTTCGTTTGGCCATTAATCCAATAGCCAATGAATCCACTTCCTTTCAAGCTAGTAGAAGAAGTTGTATCGTGTGCCCCCCTTCCTGGCGCGCCAAAATTTTAGACCGAAAATTGGCACTAACACCCAAATGCTATGTAAAATCCTAACAGTCGCAAATCACAGAGAATAAATGCAGAAAAAGAAGTAAAATAAATAGAGACACACGAGACTTTTATAGTGGTTCGGCTCAATCCAAGCCTACGTCCACTTTATAGTTTCTTAAATCATAAGAAGCTATTACAACGTTGTATGCTTGCGGATTATACATGAAATCCTCGTGTTTACAATGAAAAAGAGGAGATTAGAGATTGAAATTATACACGATAGCCGCATGTTAAAATGATTTGAGTCGGCCTTCTTGTTACCCAAAAGTCCTTGCAATGGTGGATGGAATGGCCGAAAGAGGAGAATTCAAAAGTCCCTTCAAATTGCCATATGATCGTGTATTTATAGGTGTAGAGGAGCCATAGGGAGCTCTGGAGCGGTTCAGATCGGGTGTGCCATGTGGAGAGCACTGAGGCGATCTCAGAAGTAGTGGAGCAGCGGTTACCAAGTCGTGTGGAGACAGGTGTCATCCGATCCGCATCTGTAGGAGGCGGTTATGGCAAGAGAATAAGTCAAAACTTCGTGTGCAGAAGCAGGTCCAGGGGGTCGGTTCGGGTTCGATCCGATCCGAGTTGATGTCTCCGATCCGAAGAGTGGAAGCATTTCAGTGCAGAATACTCCAGGCGGGTCGGGTCTTCCTTACCGAACCGACCCAGTTCATCCGATCCGAACCGGTTGAAGGTGATGCCAAATTTCCAAATCCAAGTTTCCGGTTCTGCATGAGTTCACGGAAACAGGCATAACTTTCAAACTGTAAGTTCGTATTAGCCAAACCAAAGCTCAAACTGAAGCTAATTCAGAGGGCTACAAGAGTTATAAAGCTCAGCTATGTAATCGCTGTTTTCGGGCCCAAAAAAGGTCATCTGGTAGGAGTTCCGGGCCTTTCTTTGTTTGTGATGCGATTTCGACCAAATCGATGCCTGTCTTCTGACGATGCTTCCAATACTGGAGCGTATTGTTGATCAGAGATTTCATGTGTTATTACTTTGACTAAAAAGCAGGTCAACATTTTTTCCCCCTAGAACATATTTTGCTGAACGAAGGAAGATGTGTTCTGGATAATCCAAAAAGTCCAAGGCCACGCCGGGCCTGCCAGCTGCAAGCATAATCCATACCTGCTAAGAAAAGAGAGCAAAAAGGTGTGTCAAATCCTGACAAAACTGATTACACTTTCGAGCATGAACCATGCTTGGGCGTTTGTTTAAGCATAAACTACACTCAAGAGACGTTCGAATCATCCTGCCAAAACCTGGCAAGGGAACTAACCTTCCGGGTATAAGCCATACCAGGAAGTTCAAACTGAGCATAAGCCATACTCGAGATTTATTGAGTTCCTTTGCCCAATCCTGACAAGATCGTTCGTCGTTATTGAGTATAATCCATACTTAAGCATCCTAGTGAGTACAATCCATACTCGTACCGAGATGGAGCTATACTTGCCAAAACCTGACAAGATAGTCCGTCCCTAGGCATAATCCATGCCTAGGGGTCCGAGGTAAGTACAAGCCATACTTTAATTGAGATTGAGAATCCTGCCACAACCTGACAAGACACTTAAATTTGCCAAACATAATCCCTGCTCGGAAAGTCCTTCCTTATTCAATTCAAAATACAAAACCAAAGCAAATCCTGATTGGTTTGTCATCGAGTCCAGAACACGCTTTGGAGCTAAATCCTAACCCCGAACGTGTGTACTTCGATTTAGCCAATCGGAAAACCTAAAGAAAGCAAAGAAACATATCTTAAATCTAAGAAATGCAGAAAATCCAGGCTGATCTCATCCATATCAGTTGATGATGAGCCCGCGAGAGCTCGATCCAGGGTCATTCCCTCTCCGGGGAGCAGGTGGTGGCAGCACAGGTGCAGGTGCTGTTGGTTGTTTCACATACTCGGGTAGCTCTCCACGTCTAACCCGTTCCTCAATCTAGTCTCGCAAGTTTCTACAGTCGTTTGTGTCATGACCGTCCATATCATGAAACATGCAGTATTTTCCAGAATCGTGTTCTCTTTTCGATGGCTCACTCCTAGGAGGCTTTGAATAGGAGACGTCACCGTCTGGGTTCACATAGATGTCGGTCAAGGTTGAATTGAGTTCAGTGTACTTTTCATATCTTGGCACTCTCCGGGGCTGAGCGTTGTGGTCATTCTTGACAGCAGCTTTCCCTTTGCCTTTACCAGAATCAGACGGTTCTTCGTCTTTGAGCATGTTAACATCGAGAATTTTCTTTTCGGATGTCGCGTCTTCTTCACGCAGAAACCTATCCGATTCAAGGTAGAATTCGCTGAGATTGCGTGGTGGGTCTCGGTATAAGGATTTTTTGAACTCCGAGTTGTCCAGAACGCCGGATACTGCGGCCATTAATACCATAGATGGCTCAGGTCGATCAACTGATGCTGCTGCAACGTTGAACCTTTCCAAAAATGAGCGTAGAGTTTCTTTAGTCCTCTGCTTGATTATGGTGAGAGACATGACATTCTTAGGTCGAGCGATATGGACTCGAAATTGTTCAATAAAGCGAACGACCAACATGTTCCAGCTGTTGATCGATTCAGATTCCAGCCGCCGAATCCACATAGCAGCAATATCAGTTAAGAAGAGAGGGAAGCATTTTGCCATGATGTTTTCCGACGCCGATTGAACTTCCATATGACGTTTGTAGCGCATCAGGTGCATGGTAGGATCCGTCCTGCCGTTGTAGGGCTCCAGTTGTGAAAGTTTGAAATCTGGAGGATTGCGGGAATTCCTGATTTCCTATGTGAATGGATTGTGATTGACATCATCCATGTCATTCTGATAAGTGCGGCCTCTCGAGAGGCGTTCAATGAGATCGGCGAGCCGATCGCCTTCAAAGAGCTGTTGCAAGTTGACAAGTTCAGAGCTGGTGCCCCAGCGTTGAATTCAGAAGAGTTCAGAAAAGTATGGGGAGCTTGGAAGGCAATCCGGTTCGGTTCGGAGGTGCCCCCATGTTGCGGCTCGGAGAAGCGAGAGAGGTCATGGCAAGGTACACGGTTCGGGTTGGATGCACCAATCCGATCAGGTTCTCCTGTTCCGAACCGAGGAGCTTAATGCTGAAGTTGTGTGGTATTTCCGATCCGAACCGGTGCGGATGTAGGTCGAACAGGAGCGAAGCCTTGATTTCCAGAGGGGAGGCTGCGGTCCCCAAGCTCATTTAGGGTTGTTGTTCGGATCGAGTCCGAACCGATCAAGTGGGGAATGTCCCCCATTTCCATCTGCGTTGGATTCAGATTTTGGCCCTCGGTTCGGATCGGATCAGAACCGATCCGGTTTGTTATTCCTGCTGGAGCCATTTCAGTACCATTTCCAGTGAGTTGTTCATTGCCGCTCGGCCTGCCTTCCATCCGAGCGAAGAATTGGTCAATCATCTCCTGTTGTTTGCGGAGGAGATCATCTTGCCTTGCCATTTGCGTTCTCAATTCAGCAAGAACGCTATCCATCTCTTCTCTGGTTAAGTATGCTGATGGATTTTCATGAGAGGAAGCTCCCTGACTTGCCTCGTTTCTCGTGCCTTCATCCTCAAGACGGGGCAGTTTTCGTTTGGCCATCAATCCAATAGCCAATGAATCCGCTTCCTTTAAAGCTAGTAGAAGAAGTTGTATCGTGTGCCCCCCTTCCTGGCACGCCAAAATGTTAGACCGAAAATTGGCACTAACACCCAAATGCTATGTAAAATCCTTACAGTCGCAAATCACAGAGAATAAATGCAGAAAAAGCAGTAAAATAATAGGAGACACACGAGATTTTTATTGTGGTTCGGCTCAATCCAAGCCTACATCCACTTTATAGTTTCTTAAATCCTAAGAAGCTATTACAACGTTGTATTCTTGCGGTTTATACATGAAATCCTCGTGTTTACAATGAAAAAGAGGAGATTAGAGATTTAAATTATACACGATAGCCTCGTGTTAAAATGATTTGAGTCGGCCTTCTTGTTACCCAAAAGTCCTTGCAATGGTGGAAGGAATGGCCGAAAGAGGAGAATTCAAAAGTCCCTTCAAATTGCCATATGATCGTGTATTTATAGGTGTAGAAGAGCCATAGGGAGCTTTGGAGCGGTTTGGATCGGGTGTGCCACGTGGAGAGCACAGAGGCGATCTCATAAGTAGTGGAGCAGCGGTTACCAAGTCGTGTGGAGACATGTATCATCCGATCCGCATCTGTAGGAGGCGGTTATGGCAAGAGAATAAGTCAAAACTTCGCATGCAGAAGTAGGTCCAGGGGGTCGGTTCGGGTCCGATCCGAACCGTGTTTATGCCTCCGATCCGAAGAGTGGAAGCATTTCAGTGCAGAATACTCCAGGCGGGTCGGGTCTTCCTTACCGAACCGACCCAGTTCATCCGATCCGAACCGGTTGAAGGTGATGCCAAATTTCCAAATCCAAGTTTCCGGTTCTGCATGTGTTCACTGAAACAGGCATAACTTTCAAACCGTAAGTCCGTTTTAGCCAAACGAAAGCTCAAACTGAAGCTAATTCAGAGGGCTACAAGAGTTATAGGGCATCGCCCTATAATCGCTGTTTTCGGGCCCAGAAAAGGTCATCTGGTAGGAGTTCTGGGCCTTTCTTTGTTTGTGATGCGATTTCGACCAAATTGCTGCCTGCCTTCTGAGATGCTTCCAATACTGGAGCGTATTGTTGATCAGAGATTTCATGTGTGACTACTTTGACTAAAAAGCGGGTCAACATTTTGCCCTACAGAACATATCTTGCTGAACGAAAGAAGATGTGTTCTAGATAATCCAAAAGGTCCAAGGCCACGCCGGGCCTGCCAGCTGCAAGCATAATCCATACCTGCTAAGAAAAGAGAGCAAAAAGGTGTGTCAAATCCTGACAAAACTGATTACACTTTCGAGCATGAACCATGCTTGGGCGTTTGGTTGAGCATAAACTACACTCAAGAGACGTTCGAATCATCCTGCCAAAACCTGGCAAGGGACCTAACCTTCCGAGTATAAGCCATACGAGAAAGTTCAAACTGAGCATAAGCCATACTCGAGATTTATTGAGTTCCTTTGCCCAATCCTGACAAGATCGTTCGTCGTTCTTGAGTATAATCCATACTTAAGCATCCTAGTGAGTACAATCCATACTCATACCGAGATGGAGCTATACTTGCCAAAACCTGACAAGATTGTCCGTCCCTAGGCATAATCCATGCCTAGGGGTCTTATATAAGTATAAGCCATACTTTAATTGAGATTGAGAATCCTGCCACAACCTGACAAGACACTTAAATTTGCCAAACATAATCCATGCTCGGAAAGTCCTGCCTTATTCAATTCAAAATACAAAACCAAAGCAAATCCTGACTGGTTTGTCATCGAGTCCAGAACAAGCTTTGGAGCTATATCCTAACCCCGAACATGTGTACTCCGATTTAGCCAATCGGAAAACCTAAAGAAAGCAAAGAAACATATCTTAAATCCTAAGAAATGCAGAAAATCCAAGCTGAACTCATCCATATCAGTTGATGATGAGCCCGCGAGAGCTCGATCCAGGGTCATTCCCTCTCCGGGGAGCAGGATGTGGCAGCACAGGTGCAGGTGCTGTTGGTTGTTTCACATACTCGGGTAGCTCTCCACGTCTAACCCGTTCCTCAATCAAGTCTCGCAAGTGTCTACAGTTGTTTGTGTCATGACCGTCCATATCATGAAACATGCAGTATTTTCCAGAATGGCGTTCTCTTTGCGATGGCTCCCTCCTAGGAGGCTTTGGATAGGAGACGTCACTGTTTGTGTTACGTAGACGTCGGTCAAGGTTGAATTGAGTTCAGTGTACTTTTCATATCTTGGCACTCTCTGGGGCTGAGCGTTGCAGTCATTCTTGACAGCAGCTTTCCCTTTGCCTTTACCAAAATCAGACGGTTCTCCGTCTTTGAGCATGTTAACATCGAGAATTTTCTTTTCAGATGTCGCGTCTTCTTCACGCAGAAACCTATCCGATTCAAGGTAGAATTCGCTGAGATTCCGTGGTGGGTCTCGGTAGAAGGATTTTTTGAACTCCGAATTGTCCAGAACACCGGATACTGCGGCCATTAATACCATAGATAGCTTAGGTCGATCAACTGATGCTGCTGCAACGTTGAACCTTTCCAAAAATGAGCGTAGAGTTTCTTTAGGCCTCTGCTTGATTGTGGTGAGAGACATGACATTCTTAGATCGAGCGATGTGGACTCGAAATTGTTCAATAAAGCGAACGACCAACATGTTCCAGCTGTTGATCGATTCAGATTCCAGCCGCCGAATCCACATAGCAGCAATATCAGTCAAGAAGAGAGGGAAGCATTTTGGCATGATGTTTTCCGACGCCGATTGAACTTCCGTATGACGTTTGTAGCGCATCAGGTGCACAGTAGGATCCGTCCTGCCGTTTTAGGGCTCCAGTTGTGGAAGTTTGAAATCTGGAGGATTGCGGGAATTCCTGATTTTCTGTGAGAATTGATTGTGATTGACATCATCCATGTCATTCTAATAAGTGCGGCCTCTCGAGAGGCGTTCAATGAGATCGGCGAGCCGATTGCCTTCAAATAGCTGTTGCAAGTTGACAAGTTCAGAGCTGGTGCCCCCAGCGTTGAATCCAGAAGAGTTCAGAAAAGTATGGGGAGCTTGGAAGGTAATCCGGTTCGGTTTGGAGGTGCCCCATGTTGCGGCTCGGAGAAGCGAGGGAGGTCATTGCGAGGTACACGGTTCGGGTTGGATGCACCGATCCGATCAGGTTCTCCTGTTCCGAACCGAGGTGCTTGATGCTGAAGTTGTGTGGTATTTCCGATCCAAACCGGTGCGAATGTAGGTCGAACAGGAGCGAAGCCTTGATTTCCAGAGAGGAGGCCGCTGCCCCCAAGCTCATGTAGGGTTGCTGTTCGGATCGGGTCCGAACCGATCCGGTGGGGAATGTCCCCCATTTCCATCTGCGTTGGATTCAGATTTTGGCCCTCGGTTCGGATCGGATCAGAACCGATCTGGTTTGTTATTCCTGCTGGAGCCATTTCAATACCATTTCCAGTGAGTTGTGCATTGCCGCTCGGCCTGCCTTCCATCCGAGCGAAGAATTGGTCAATCATCTCCTGTTGTTTACAGAGGAGATCATCTTGCCTTGCCATTTGCGTTCTCAATTCGGCAAGAACGCTATCCATCTCTTCTCTGGTTAAGTATGCTGGTGGATTTTCATGAGAGGAAGCTCCCTGACTTGCCTCGTTTCTCGTGCCTTCATCCTTAAGATGGGGAAGTTTTCGTTTGGCCATCAATCCAATAGCCAATGAATCCTCTTCCTTTCAAGCTAGTAGAAGAAGTTGTATCATGTGCCCTACTTCCTGGCGCGCCAAAATGTTAGACCGAAAATTGGCACTAACACCCAAATGCTATGTAAAATCCTTACAGTCGCAAATCACAGAGAATAAATGCAGAAAAACCAGTAAAATCATAGGAGACACCCGAGATTTTTATAGTGGTTCGGCTCAATCCAAGCCTACGTCCACTTTATAGTTTCTTAAATCCTAGGAAGCTATTACAACGTTGTATGCTTGCGGTTTATACATGAAATTCTCGTGTTTACAATGAAAAAGAGGAGATTAGATATTGAAATTATACACGATAGCCTCGTGTTAAAATGATTTGAGTCAGCCTTCTTGTTACCCAAGAGTCCTTGCAATGGTGGAAGGAATGGCCGAAAGAGGAGAATTCAAAAGTCCCTTCAAATTGCCATCTGATCGTGTATTTATAGGTGTAGAGAGCCATAGGGAGCTCTGGATTGGTTCGGATCGGGTGTGCCACGTGGAGAGCACAGAGGTGATCTCAGAAGTAGTGGAGCTGCGGTTACCAAGTCATGTGGAGACAAGTGTCATCCGATCCGCATCTGTAGGAGGTGGTTATGGCAAGAGAATAAGTCAAAACTTCGCGTGCAGAAGCAGGTCCAGGGGGTCGGATCGGGTCCGATCCGAACCGAGTTGATGTCTCCAATCTGAAGAGTTGAAGCATTTCAGTGCAGAATACTCCAGGCGGGTCGGGTCTTCCTTACCGAACCGACCCAGTTCATCCGATCCGAACCGGTTGAAGGTGATGCCAAATTTCCAAATCCAAGTTTCCGGTTCTGCATGCGTTCACTAAAACAGGCATAACTTTCAAACCATAAGTCCGTTTTAGCCAAACGAAAGCTCAAACTGAAGCTAATTCAGAGGGCTACAAGAGTTACAGAGCGTTGCTCTGTAATCGCTGTTTTCGGGCCAAGAAAAGGTCATCTGGTAGGAGTTCTGGGCCTTCCTTTGTTTGTGATGCGATTTCGACCAAATCGCTGCCTGTCTTCTGACGATGCTTCCAATACTAGAGTGTATTGTTGATCAGAGATTTCATGTGTGACTACTTTGACTAAAAAGCGGGTCAACATTTTGCCCTACAGAACATATCTCGCTGAACGAAGGAAGATGTGTTCTGGATAATCCAAAAAGTCCAAGGCCACGCCGGGCCTGCCAGCTGCAAGCATAATCCATACCTGCTAAGAAAAAAGAGCAAAAAGGTGTGTCAAATCCTGACAAAACTGATTACACTTTCGAGCATGAACCATGCTTGGGCGTTTGTTTGAGCATAAACTACACTCAAGAGACGTTCGAATCATCCTACCAAAACCTGGAAAGGGACCTAACCTTCCGGGTATAAGCCATACCAGGAAGTTCAAACTGAGCATAAGCCATACTCGAGATTTATTGAGTTCCTTTGCCCAATCCTGACAAGATCGTTCGTCGTTCTTGAGTATAATCCATACTTAAGCATCCTAGTGAGTACAATCCATACTCATACCGAGATGGAGCTATACTTGCCAAAACCTGATAAGATTGTCTGTCCCTAGGCTTAATCCATGCCTAGGGGTCCGAGATAAGTATAAGCCATACATTAATTGAGATTGAGAATCCAGCCACAACCTGACAAGACACTTAAATTTGCCAAACATAATCCATGCTCGGAAAGTCCTTCCTTATTCAATTCAAAATACAAAACCAAAGCAAATCCTGATTGGTTTGTCATCGAGTCCAGAACACGCTTTGGAGCTAAATCCTAACCCCGAAAGTGTGTACTCCGATTTAGCCAACAGGAAAACCAAAAGAAAGCAAAGAAATATATCTTAAATCCTAAGAAATGCAGAAAATCCAGGCTGATCTCATCCATATCAGTTGATGATGAGCCCGCGAGAGCTCGATCCAGGGTCATTCCCTCTCCGGGGAGCAGGTGGTGGCAGCACAGGTGTAGGTGCTGTTGGTTATTTCACATACTCGGGTAGCTCTCCACGTCTAACCCGTTCCTCAATCAAGTCTCGCAAGTGTCTATAGTCGTTTGTGTCATGACCGTCCATATCATGAAACATGCAGTATTTTCCAGAATCGCGTTCTCTTTGCGATGGCTCCCTTCTAGGAGGCTTTGGATAGGAGACGTCACCGTTTGTGTTCACGTAGATGTCGGTCAAGGTTGAATTGAGTTCAGTGTACTTTTCATATCTTGGCACTCTCCGGGGCTGAGCGTTGCGGTAATTCTTTACATCATCTTTCCCTTTGCCTTTACCAGAATCAGACGGTTCTCCGTCTTTGAGCATGTTAACATCGAGAATTTTCTTTTCGGATGTCGCGTCTTCTTCACGCAGAAACCTATCCGATTCAAGGTAGAATTCGCTGAGATTCTGTGGTGGGTCTCGGTATAAGGATTTTTTGAACTCCGAGTTGTCCAGAACGCCGGATACTGCGGCCATTAATATCATAGATGGCTCAGGTCGATCAACTGATGCTGCTGCAACGCTGAACTTTTCCAAAAAATGAGCGTAGAGTTTCTTTAGGCCTCTGCTTGATTGTGGTGAGAAACATGACATTTTTAGGTCGAGCGATGTGGACTCGAAATTTTTCAATAAAGCGAATGACCAACATGTTCCAGCTGTTGATCGATTCCAGCCGCCGAATCCACATAGCAGCAATATCAGTCAAGAAGAGAGGGAAGCATTTTGCCATGACGTTTTCCGACGCCGATTGAACTTCCATATGACATTTGTAGCGCATCAGGTGCACGGTAGGATCCGTCCTGCCGTTGTAGGGCTCTAGTTGTGGAAGTTTGAAATCTGGAGGATTTCGGGAATTCCTGATTTCCTGTGTGAATGGATTGTGATTGACATCATCCATGTCATTCTGATAAGTGCGGCCTCTCGAGAGGCGTTCAATGAGATCGGCGAGCCGATTGCCTTCAAAGAGCTGTTGCAAGTTGACAAGTTCAAAGCTGGTGCCCCCAGCGTTGAATCCAGAAGAGTTCAGAAAAGTATGGGGAGCTTGGAAGGTAATCCGGTTCGGTTCAGAGGTGCCCCCATGTTACGGCTCAGAGAAGCGAGGGAGGTCATGGCGAGGTACACGGTACGGGTTGGATGCACCGATCCGATCAGGTTCTCCTGTTCCGAACCGAGGAGCTTGATGCTGAAGTTGTGTGGTATTTCCGATCCGAACCGGTGCGGATGTAGGCCGAACAGGAGCGAAGCCTTGATTTCCAGAGGGGAGGCTGCTGCCCCCAAGCTCATTTAGGGTTGCTGTTCGGATCGGGTCCGAACCGATCCGGTGGGGAATGTCCCCCATTTCCATCTGCGTTGGATTCAGATTTTGGCCCTCGGTTCGGATCGGATCAGAACCGATCTGGTTTGTTATTCCTGCTGGAGCCATTTCAGTACCATTTTCAGTGAGTTGTGCATTGCCGCTCGGCCTGCCTTCCATCCGAGCGAAGAATTGGTCAATCATCTCCTATTGTTTGCGGAGGAGATCATCTTGCCTTGCCATTTGCGTTCTCAATTCAGCAAGAACGCCATCCATCTCTTCTCTGGTTAAGTATGCTGATGGATTTTCATGAGAGGAAGCTCCCTGACTTGCCTCATTTCTCGGGCCTTCATCCTCAAGACGGGGAAGTTTTCGTTTGGCCATTAATCCAATAGCCAATGAATCCGCTTCCTTTCAAGCTAGTAGAAGAAGTTGTTTCGTGTGCCCCCCTTCCTGGCGCGCCAAAATGTTAGATCGAAAATTGGCACTAACACCCAAATGCTATGTAAAATCCTTACAGTCGCAAATCACAGAGAATAAATGCAGAAAAATCAATAAAATAATAGGAGACACACGAGATTTTTATAGTGGTTCGGCTCAATCCAAGCCCACGTCCACTTTATAGTTTCTTAAATCCTAAGAAGCTATTACAACGTTGTATGCTTGCGGTTTATACATGAAATCCTTGTGTTTACAATGAAAAAGAGGAGATTAGAGATTGAAATTATACACGATAGCCTCATGTTAAAATGATTTGAGTCGGCCTTCTTGTTACCCCAAAGTCCTTGCAATGGTGGAAGGAATGGCCGAAAGAGGATAATTCAAAAGTCCCTTCAAATTGCCATATGATCGTGTATTTATAGGTGTAGAGGAGCCATAGGGAGCTCTGGAGCGGTTCGGATCGTGTGTGCCACGTGGAGAGCACAGAGGCGATCTCAGAAGTAGTGGAGCAGCGTTTACCAAGTCGTGTGGAGACAGGTGTCATCCGATCCGCATCTGTAGGAGGCGGTTATGGCAAGAGAATAAGTCAAAACTTCGCGTGTAGAAGCAGGTCCAGGGGGTCGGTTCGGGTCCGATCCGAAACGAGTTGTTGTCTCCGATCCGAAGAGTGGAAGCATTTCAGTGCAGAATACTCCAGGCGGGTCGGGTCTTCCTTACAGAACCGACCCAGTTCATCCGATCCGAACCGGTTGAAGGTGATGCCAAATTTCCAAATCCAAGTTTCTGGTTCTGCATTTGTTCACGGAAACAGGCATAACTTTCAAACCGTAAGTCCGTTTTAGCCAAACGAAAGCTTAAACTGAAGCTAATTTAGAGGGCTACAAGAGTTACAGAGTTTTGCTCTGTAATTGCTGTTTTCGGGCCCAGAAAAGGTCATCTGGTAGGAGTTCTGGGCCTTTCTTTGTTTGTGATGCGATTTCGACCAAATCGCTGCCTGTCTTCTGACGATGCTTCCAATACTGGAGCGTATTGTTGATCAGAGATTTCATGTGTGACTACTTTGACTAAAAAGCGGGTCAACATTTTGCCCCCAGAA
Source organism: Allium sativum (assembly GCA_030737875.1). NCBI lineage: Eukaryota > Viridiplantae > Streptophyta > Magnoliopsida > Asparagales > Amaryllidaceae > Allium > Allium sativum. The sequence continues at coordinate 49,694,005 of CM060926.1, forward strand.
CATATCTTGCTGAACAAAGGAAGATGTGTTCTGGATAATCCAAAAAGTCCAAGGCCACGCCGGGCCTGCCAGCTGCAAGCATAATCCATACCTACTAAGAAAATAGAGCAAAAAGGTGTGTCAAATCCTGACAAAACTGATTACACTTTCGAGCATGAACCATGCTTGGGCGTTTGTTTGAGCATAAACTATACTCAAGAGACGTTCGAATCATCCTGCCAAAACCTGGCAAGGGACCTAACCTTCCGGGTATAAGCCATACCAGGAAGTTCAAACTGAGCATAAGCCATACTCGAGATTTATTGAGTTCCTTTGCCTAATCCTGACAAGATCGTTCGTCGTTCTTGAGTATAATCCATACTTAAGCATCCTAGTGAGTACAATCCATACTCATACCGAGATGGAGCTATACTTGCCAAAACCTGACAAGATTGTCCGTCCCTAGGCTTAATCCATGCCTAGAGGTCGAGATAAGTATAAGCCATACTTTAATTGAGATTGAGAATCCAGCCACAACCTGACAAGACACTTAAATTTGCCAAACATAATCCATGCTCTGAAAGTCCTGCCTTATTCAATTCAAAATACAAAACCAAAGCAAATCCTAATTGGTTTGTCATCGAGTCCAGAACACGCTTGCTAAATCCTAACCCCGAACGTATGTACTCCGATTTAGCCAATCGGAAAACCTAAAGAAAGCAAAGAAACATATCTTAAATCCTAAGAAATGCAGAAAATCCAAGCTGATCTCATCCATATCAGTTGATGATGAGCCCGCGAGAGCTCGATCCAGGGTCATTCCCTCTCCGGGGAGCAGGTGGTGGCAGCACAGGTGCAAGTGTTGTTGGTTGTTTCACATACTCGGGTAGCTCTCCACGTCTAACCCGTTCCTCAATCAAGTCTTGCAAGTGTCTACAGTCGTTTGTGTCATGACCGTCCATATCATGAAACATGCAGTATTTTCCAGAATCGCGTTCTATTTGCGATGGCTCCCTCCTAGGAGGCTTTGGATAGGAGACGTCACCGTTTGTGTTCACGTAGATTTCGGTCAAGGTTGAATTGAGTTCGGTGTACTTTTTATATCTTGGCACTCTCCGGGGCTGAGCGTTGCGGTCATTCTTGACAGCAGCTTTCCCTTTGCCTTTACCAAAATCAGACGGTTCTCCGTCTTTGAGCATGTTAACATCGAGAATTTTCTTTTCGGATGTCGCGTCTTCTTCACACAGAAACCTATCCGATTCAAGTTAGAATTCGCTGAGATTCCGTGGTGGGTCTCGGTATAAGGATTTTTTGAACTCCGAGTTGTCCAGAACGCCGGATACTATGGCCATTAATACCATAGATGGCTCAGGTCGATCAACTGATGCTGCTGCAACGTTGAACCTTTCCAAAAATGATCGCAGAGTTTCTTTAGGCCTCTGCTTGATTGTGGTGAGAGACATGACATTCTTAGGTCGTGCGATGTGGACTCGAAATTGTTCAATAAAGCGAGCGACCAACATGTTCCAGCTGTTGATCGATTCAGATTCCAGCCGCCGAATCCACATAGCAGCAATATCAGTCAAGAAGAGAGGGAAGCATTTCGCCATTACGTTTTCCGATGCCGATTGAACTTCCATATGACGTTTGTAGTGCATCAGGTGCACGGTAGGATCCGTCCTGCCATTGTAGGGCTCCAGTTGTGGAAGTTTGAAATCTGGAGGATTGCGGGAATTCCTGATTTCCTGTGTGAATGGATTGTGATTGACATCATCCATGTCATTCTGATAAGTGCGGCCTCTCGAGAGGCGTTCAATGAGATCGGTGAGCCGATCGCCTTCAAAGAGCTGTTGCAAGTTGACAAGTTCAGAGCTAGTGCCCCAGCGTTGAATCCAGAAGAGTTCAGAAAAGTATGGGGAGCTTGGAAGGCAATCTGGTTCGGCCCGGAGGTGCCCCCATGTTGCGGCTCGGAGAAGCGAGGGAGGTCATGGCGAGGTACACGGTTCGGGTTGGATGCACCGATCCGATCAGGTTCTCCTGTTCCGAACCGAGGAGCTTGATGCTGAAGTTGTGTGGTATGTCCGATCCGAGCCGGTGCGGATGTAGGTCGAACATGAGCGAAGCCTTGATTTCCAGAGGGGAGGTTGCCGCCCCCAAGCTCATGTAGGGTTGTTGTTCGGATCCGGTCCGAACCGATCTGTTGGGGAATGTCCCCCATTTCCATCTGCGTTGGATTCAGATTTTGGCCCTCGGTTCGGATCGGATCTGAACCGATCCGGTTTGTTATTCCTGCTGGAGCCATTTCAGTACCATTTCCAGTGAGTTGTGCATTGCCGCTCGGCCTGCCTTCCATCCGAGTGAAGAATTGGTCAATCATCTCCTGTTGTTTGCGGAGGAGATCATCTTGCCTTGCCATTTGCGTTCTCTATTCAGCAAGAATGCCATCCATCTCTTCTCTGGTTAAGTATGCTGATGGATTTTCATGAGAGGAAGCTCCCTGACTTTCCTCGTTTCTCGTTCCTTCATCCTCAAGACGGGGAAGTTTTCGTTTGGCCATTAATCCAATAGCCAATGAATCCGCTTCCTTTCAAGCTAGTAGAAGAAGTTGTATCGTGTGCCCCCCTTCCTGGCGCGCCAAAATGTTAGACCGAAAATTGGCACTAACACCCAAATTCTATGTAAAATCCTTACAGTCGCAAATCACAGAGAATAAATGCAGAAAAAGCAGTAAAATAATAGGAGACACACGAGATTTTTATAGTGGTTCGGCTCAATCCAAGCCTACGTCCACTTTATAGTTTCTTAAATCCTAAGAAGCTATTACAACGTTGTATGCTTGCGGTTTATACATGAAATCCTCGTGTTTACAATGAAAAATAGGAGATTAGAGATTGAAATTATACACGATAGCCTCGTGTTAAAATGATTTGAGGCGGCCTTCTAGTTACCCAAAAGTCCTTGCAATGGTGGAAGGAATGGCCGAAAGAGGAGAATTCAAAAGTCCCTTCAAATTGCCATATGATCGTGTATTTATAGGTGTAGAGGAGCCATAGGGAGCTCTGGAGCGGTTCAGATCGGGTGTGCCACGTGGAGAGCACAGAGGCGATCTCAGAAGTAGTGGAGCAGCGGTTACCAAGTCGTGTGGAGACAGGTGTCATCCGATCTGCATCTGTAAGAGGCGGTTATGGCAAGAGAATAACTCAAAACTTCAAGTGCAGAAGCAGGTCCAGGGGGTCGGTTCGGGTCCGATCCGAACCGAGTTGATGTCTCCGATCCGAAGAGTGGAAGCATTTCAGTGCATAATACTCCAGGCGGGTCGGGTCTTCCTTACCGAACTGACCCAGTTCATCCGATCTGAACCGGTTGAAGGTGATGCCAAATTTCCAAATCCAAGTTTCCGGTTCTACATGCGTTCACGAAAACAGGCATAACTTTCAAACCGTAAGTCCGTTTTAGCCAAACAAAAGCTCAAACTGAAGCTAATTCAGAGGGCTACAAGAGTTACAGAGCTTAGCTCTGTAATCGCTGTTTTCGGGCCCAGAAAAGGTTATCTGGTAGGAGTTCCGGGCCTTTCTTTGTTTGTGATGCGATTTCGACCAAATCGCTGCCTGTCTTCTGACGATGCTTCTAATACTGGAGCGTATTGTTGATCAGAGATTACTGGGCTGATTGTAAGCGACCAGAACGACGGCTGAGTTGGTGCGCCATTGTAGGTTCAGGCGGACTATGGTCGTGCACGTAGTCCGGAGTTGAAAAAGCAGGCGTGGGCACCAGTAGTTGTACACTGTGCATGCTTGGAAATGGTGTCAGTGGTTGACACCCTAGGGCTTGATACACCCTAGGATGGACCTAGCACAGAGTAGCTACATTCGTGATTGGGCCGTATGATACCGACACACGACGAGTTAGGACTTGTAGGGAGCCGATCGATTAGATCGTTACGTGGAAAAGGGGCGTTGTTCGATAGGTAGCATAATCCCTAGTGGTCCTAGGTGGCATAAACCCTGATCGAATCTACAGAACGTCCAATAGGTAGCATAATCCCTAGTGGTCCTAGGTGGCGTAAATCCTAGATGAACACGCACTAATTCATGATAAGAAAATACAGCTAGATCAAGGGTGACAGTCCGAATGATTTCAAGGATAATGGAACTACGTTGAAGTAGTATAGAACTACGTGAGGAAGCCCGTACGATATACGGCAAGGGACTATACATATACATGGAAGGGATGATACGAGTTAGGATGTTAGTACGGTTAGTGCAGAGGACGTTAGACATGCGATGCTATTCCGAGTTTATCTTGTTACCTTGGTTATCCTGTTACCTTGGTTATCTTGTTGCTTGAGTTTATCTTGTTATCTTAGTTTGACATGTTTATCTTGTCATCATGTTTATGTTCACTTTCAGTTTATACATGTCATGTTACCTTTACCTGTTTTTAGGCTGAAAGTTGCTAGGACTTACCAGTCTTTATAACTGACCCCGTTTTGTTTTCGCCTCTTTTTCTTCCGTTCCCCCCCCCCCCCCCCCGGTTTACAGGGGGGAAATGTTGCTACTTAGTGTGGATTTTCTGCTTCAAGATCATCATCAATGGCTTAGACTTTTCTTGGCTATGGCTAATTTACTGCTTTAGTTGGGGAATAATTTATGACTATGGTTTTATGCTTCTTTATTATTGCAAGACAGGTTTCGATGTAAGTAATTTAATGGCACTTTGATGTAAAAGGTTTTAGACCTTACTACTTTTAAAAATTAATGAAATCATGTTTTCTTCCGCTGTTTTATATGTTCTGTCTTGTAATATTTCTGTGCATGTTTACCTAGATAATACTCCACCAAAGCTAGTGCATTCCCTTTGTGAGTGACCCTAGCGGAGGTGGGGTGTTACATTTGGTATCAGAGCAGAAGGTTACTAGACTGGGCAAAAGTTTTAAAACCTTCTGAAACTATTTTCAAAGCCATTTTTCAAAGAAGCATTTTTCAAGAAAAGTTTCAAAGAAAAAAAAAGCTATTACCCAAAAAGTCATTAGCACTATCCTGTGTTCCCTTGATCGAATCTCTTTTCCTTTCTTTCCTCCGCCTGTAGTCACAGTAGTTTTAACTGTGACTAATCCTTTTTCTAGCTACGTAAATGTTTTCCGTGCGATGGAGGAAGTTCTCAAGAGACCCGTTACGGCGTTATACAAGAAAGGATAGGAGTGGTTAAGGCGAATGAGGCTCAGAACAAGAAGGTGTTTAAGTACTGTACTTAATCATAAATCTTAAAATTTTATAGAATAAAGAATAAGCGATGATACCCAAACACTTCTTGACCTTATTGATTTGACTAGCCATACATGAGAAAATTAGAATACCACTTTGCAAACTGTGCCAAGCAAACTAAGAATTTATTTCATGGCTGCACTATGTTATCGACCAAACTAACTGGCCAAACTAGAATTTAACATTTGAAAACTTGATTTATATTGAAAATTTGTGACAAGTCGAGGTATCTAAAATAAAATCAACTGATTAGGAATTATTAACTTAATTTGTTGTACCACTTTCCTAAAATAAGTCGTGTTGTCATTTTTCGTTTTTATTTATGCATAAGTCCATTGCATTCATGTAGTTTCATTAGAATCATAGCATACTGCATTTGGATTTTGTGGGTAGTATCCGCTGAAAACCCTCACGAGACACCACTCGTCCTACTAGGGACACCTAGAGGTTTAACGGCTTGTTGCATGCGCTCAATGCAATCGTGTTTCCTATGAAAGTGCGACCTATCTAGTTAGTTTTTCATTTTCTTTTTACTCGAGGACGAGTAAAATATAAGTGTGGGGGTATTTGATTGACATAGAAATGTGTTTATTTTATGCTCTTATTTCTTATCTTTTGTATATAAATAAATATTACTTGGGTGTTGTTTTGTTACTTTTACAGATATTCCAACCCAGCCCGCATGCAACCAGAAATGTAGAGAAATAGAGTTCAATTTGCTGCGTATTTGCATTTTGAAGAATTGTAGATGAAGATATCACATCTAGTTGCTGTTGGATAAGAAAAGGATTGATAAAAAGGCTTTGCACATCACAAATCAATGAAGAAGTGTCAAGGAAGCAAGAGGAAAAGAGAAAAGGCCCAAATTTGCGTTATTTATCTAAGGCCCATTTATGTTTCTCATTGTAAACTAATTAGTGATGTAATGACCAGGCCCAGTTATCATTAGGGTTAGGGTTAGGGTTTGGCTATCTACCCTATATACACCCTTGTAATGGCATTGTAGCCACCATCCTATCCTATATCTCATTCTATTCTCTTCATTAATAAAACTCATTTTTCTTTTTATTTTACGCAATTTTCTATTTCTTAGCAATTAGTGTTTGCTACACGATTAGATTCGGTAGAACACTATTTGTATTCTGCATTTCTTTTCATTAGCGATTGACCGTCTGATTAGATTCAGCGGTAATCATAATTTTTATTTTCTGTTCGTTTAATTTTGTTCTGCAATTTATTTCCATTGTTCTATTTTATCTTTAATCGTTGAATTTATTACAGATCTGATTAGATTCGAATCTGCAGTAAATTTAATTACATCTTTTAATTGTAGTTTCACTTTTTATTTTGTTTAACAAAAAATCAACCTCCAGCTTTGTCTAACACGCCCAAGAAAAAAAATAATTTTTAATTAAACCTCCCTGTGTTCGACCTGTATGCTACATGCCTGTATACTTGCAAAATTTAATTTAAATATCGCGCTTTTCTAGTGTCGATCAGTAATACCCTCGAAGTCTCGTGTAACCTGTAGGGTTCTGTCATGATTGGTTACCTAGAATCTCTTGATGCATTTGTTGGTAATCCATTCTAGTAGTGTTCGCCACTAAGGCGGACGATTCATTTCGTTTGTGCATGAGTTATGGAAATCACTCTAGTGAGTGCACTTGGTAACATGGTTGGCATCTGTTTGTTTCCAAGAGATAGTTCTTCTGCGTGGAATGCCGCATAGTGAGTAAACGAGATCCAGAGTTCACTAGTGAATTTTGGAGAGCTTGCTTGGTTGAGCCAAATATACCATAGGGAGAATAAGTAAAAGTGGAACGAGAGGTGACAATGAAGTGAGTTCCAGCTCATATTTGGAAATAGGAGTTAAGAGGCCACGAAATCATGAAGTTAAAGATGGTCAAAGCACAATGGAATTAAGCTCAAGGAAATGCGACTTAGAAGATTGAAGACAAGATACGCGCATCATATCTCTTTTTAAGAGCATATTCTTGATCCCCGTTTTCCCGTAGAGCTTACCCGCATGCTATCTTTTATGCATATCCTCTCGGTCCTATTCTCGATCTTATTTCTGTTACAAACTCCATAGGGGGTATGACTCATCGGTTAATAATATATGTCAGGGTTTGAAGATGTCCGTTAGGTTTACTAAACCTTTTGGGCTTTATAGGATTTCTTGTAATCCAAAAAGGAGTTTATCTTGCTTATCTTCTCGATCCTATCTTGAGAACCTTAGGTAGAACCCTATGAATGCAAACATGTATTTGAAACATGTTATGATTGATGTTTGCGAAATAGTTGCAAGTGGTTGCAAGTGGTTGCTCGTGGATGCATGAATACACATTAGGCACTAGATCGGCTTAGACACATTTTCATGTTACATATGCATGAGTGTTTATACTTGTTTATGGATGAAATTGAATGTGTTATCATGTGGATATTGCATATGGATGAATGTTTGTGCACACATATAGTGTTTATGTGACTAGTACTATTTGCATACATGTGGATTCATGGCACTAAACATATTTTGCATTTGGAAGGTTAATCATGCCTGATTATTTGCATTAGATAAGGAACATATACACACACTTTTTGCATATGTTCATATGGCATTAGAAATATTTTAAGGACAATGGTTGCTTGTGGATGATGTTTTGAGTAGATGGATGATGGATGGTAGGATACGTTCTTCCTAACTTAGAGATTTCGGGGACGAAATCTTTTAAGGTGGGGAGAATGTAACAACCCGAATTTTATAACATGTTAAAACAAGAAATAAGGGCAGAATCAAATTATAAAATAAGAATCAAGAGAAACGGGTTGCGCCATTGCGTTCGTCTCGGAATTCTGGTTGGGAACGAGTCTGAAATTTCGTAAATCGGAGTCCGTATGACCGAGATATGGCCTCTAGAAGTTTCACGAAAAATCAGAAAACGAAAACAGTTCAAATTCGAATTCGAATTTCGAATTTAGCCCCAAACAGACTGGGCGGGAAAATTTCCCGCCCAAGACTCTGGTCGACTGGGGAGTCGACTGGGGAGTCGACTGGGTAGTCGACCTCCCCAGGACCAGGTCGACTGCCCAGTCGACCTGGGTGTCGACCTGGGGGTCGACCTCCCTGGTCGGGCCAGGTTGGCCTGGTGCACCTGCTTGCTTGTGTGGTCTGGTTGGTTGGCCTATGACGATTTTCAGTGGTTCAGATCTAAACTAGGGTTAATCTAAGGGCCTAAACTAGTCCTAACTTCTATAAAAACACCCTAAGACATAGCCTAATTCACTACAATTCATTCTAACAACGAAGTGCTGCCAAAATGCTCCTAAATCATGGCCTCCATCTTCATCATTGGGAGCTTGAGGGTTCTAGACTAAAGCTAAGGCAAAGGAGCAATCTTTCTCCATCAAATCAAGGAGCTACTTATATTCTCAAGGCTTCTAGTGTTGCTACATCATTCCTAGAGCTTCTACAACGATTCTATGACAATTCTTGCTCCTAATTCACTAGCCACGCTTTGTAAGTTCTAGATGCTTTTAGATTGAAACGATAACTTGAATATGACATGTGATAAAGTTGGAATTGGATTTATGCATGATATTCAATCCATGCTCATTCTTGTTCATTTTGGAACTTGACCTTTGGGGATGTCGCTATGACATTAATTTGAACCTATGCATGTTGCAAATCACTTTTTCATGTTCTTATCATGCATGTAATGATGATTTTCTCTCGGATCTTGTTTTATGAAAAGTTTCTACCTTCCCCTATTTATTTTCTTTTGATGAACCTTGGTCGATTTCGGACCTAGGCCTAAACTATGATTTACGTGCGATTTGTATACGGGGGAATATTGGGATTTCACCTATTTGGATATAGGTGTGGGTGGTCGAATTTGTGCATAACATGAACAAGGAAAATTTGGGGTATTGCCAATATTATTTGCAAGTTTGGGCATACATGAGTTGACATATGAATTAAATCACGGGTTTTGACACTATGCAAGTTAAATCAAGGGGTTGGGCTTATGTTAACTAGGCATAAGTAGAATTGGAAACATGAACCATGATTTGGGTTTATTTGGGTATGAACTTGACAACATGTAACTTTGGCTAGAACTTGATAGGGTTGGGATGTCATAAACTTGGCATACATGCAAATAGGCGAGAATTGGACATATGTAAAGTGGCTAGAATTGGGTACATATTTTCATGGGCATGTAATGTGGAACTTGGGCATATGTTTAGCAATATGTAAAGTGGGAAGTTTGACTTAGATGACACATATGTAATTGACTATCTAACAGATGCCTTCGACACGAGGTTAGACTTGAGTTGTGGTGTAATTCTGCCCGGAACCGCCCGGCATATCCAGTGACCACAACAGTAATAGTCTAATGTGAGAGGTCGCAGGCAAAGATTAGATTGTGGAAATGCTTGAACCCGAGGTTGGAATGGGTTTGCGGTGTAATTCTGCCCAGAACCGCCCGGCATATCCAATGACCGCAAATAAGTCCAATGTGAGAGGTTCATGCATTAATAAATAATAAATGAATATGACATGGACGGGTGGGTTAAGTAACTTGATTAGACTAATGACACTTAACCAATATAACATGGACGGGTGGGTTAAGTAACTTGATTAGACTAATGACACTTAACCAATATGACATGGACGGGTGGGTTAAGTAACTTGATTAGACTAATGACACTTAACCAATATGACATGAACGGGTGGGTTAAGTAACTTGATTAGACTAATGACACTTAACCAATATAACGTGGATGGGTGGGTTAAGTAAAACCGGACTTGATTTCTTGATGACACTTAACCATATAACACGATTAGAGGATGGGTTAGTTTAACCTGAATGGGTCGATAACACCCGGCTAGTATAACGCGATGCATGGTAAGGTTAAGTAAACTCACGAGGGTAACACTTAACCATTATAATTTGACTAGTGGATGGGGTTAGGTTAACATATACTTAACCAATCTAACACGGTGACTTGATGGGGTTAAGTCATGAATCGCTTGAATATACTTAACCAATCTAACATGATAACTTGATGGGGTTAAGTCATGAATCGCTTGAATATACTTAACCAATCTAACATGATAACTTGATGGGGTTAAGTCATGAATCGCTTGAATATACTTAACCAATCTAACACGGTGATTTGATGGGGTTAAGCTTGAATATACTTAACCAATCTAACACGGTAATTTGATGGGGTTAAGCTTAAATACACTTAACCAATCTAATACGGTAATTTGATAGGGTTAAGCTTGAATATACTTAACCAATCTAACACGGTAATTTGATGGGGTTAAGATTAAACATACTTAACCAATTTGACACGATGATTTGGATACGGTTAAGTCATGAATCGATGGAATATGCTTAACCAACTTGACACGTGATTCGTAGGGCTAAGTCATGGACTTGAATGACAACACTTAGCCAATTTGATATGACATATAGACGGATTAAGTCACGAACTTGAATGACCACACTTAACCAACTTGACATGCTAGACTGATAGGGGTTAAGTCTTGAATTTAGATGACAACACTTAACCCTGCTTGACGGAAACCCTAGTTACGCGGTCCTTTTCAGCAGTAACCCTCTTGGATGTATCACGATACCCTAGGGACTAGGCTAGGGTGGGGCATGATTACTGGGCTGATTGTAAGCGACCAGAACGGCGGCTGAGTTGGTGCGCCATTGTAGGTTCAGGCGGACTATGGTCGTGCACGTAGTCCGGAGTTGAAAAAGCAGGCGTGGGCACCAGTAGTTGTACACTGTGCGTGCTTGGAAATGGTGTCAGTGGTTGACATCCTAGGGCTTGATACACCCTAGGGTGGACCTAGCACATAGTAGCTACATTCGTGATTGGGCCGTATGACACCGACACACGACGAGTTAGGACTTGTAGGGAGCCGATCGATTAGATCGTTACATGGAAAAAGGGCGTTGTTCGATAGGTAGCATAATCCCTAGTGGTCCTAGGTGGCATAAACCCTGATCGAATCTAGAGAACGTCCAATAGGTAGCATAATCCCTAGTGGTCCTAGGTGGCGTAAATCCTAGATGAACACGAACTAATTCATGATAAGAAAATACAGCTAGATCAAGGGTGACAGTCCAAACGATTTCAAGGATAATGGAACTACGTTGAAGTAGTATAGAACTACGTGAGGAAGCCCGTACGATATACGGAAAGGGACTATACATATACATGGAAGGGATGATACGAGTTAGGATGCTAGTACGGTTGGTGCAGAGGACGTTAGACATGCGATGATATTCCGAGTTTATCTTGTTACCTTGGTTATCTTGTTGCTTGAGTTTATCTTGTTATCTTAGTTTGACCTGTTTATCTTGTCATCATGTTTATGTTCACTTTCAGTTTATACATGTCATGTTACCTTTACCTGTTTTTAGGCTGAAAGTTGCTAGGACTTACCAGTCTTTATGACTGACCCCGTTTTTTTTTTTGCCTCTTTTTCTTCCGTCCCCCCCCCCCCTCCCCCCCCAGGTTTACAGGGAGGAAATGTTGCTACTTAGTGTGGATTTTCTGCTTCAAGATCATCATCTATGGCTTGGACTTTTCTTGGCTATGGCTATTTTACTGTTTTACCTAGGGAATAATTTATGACTATGGTTTTATGCTTCTTTATTATTGCAAACAGGTTTCGATGTAAGTAATTTAATGGCACTTTGATGTAAAAGGTTTTAGACCTTACTACTTTTATAAAGTAATGAAATCATGTTTTCTTCCGTTGTTTTATATGTTATGTCTTGTAATATTTCTGTGCATGTTTACCTAGATAATACTCCACCAAAGCTAGTGCATTCCCTTTGTGAGTGACCCTAGCGGAGGTGGGGTGTTACAGTATATGATACTATATGTATAATATAGTCTAGTTTAGTATATGATAGTTTTTTATAATGACAAAGGGGGAGAAATTATAAAATTGGATATAGTTAAGTTAGGCATAGTTTAAGGGGGGAGTTAGAAGAAATTCATGGTGAAAGGGAGAGTATTTAAGGAGTCAAATCAACATGTAATATCAGGTATGAATATTTTATAAACCAAGGTTGTCATCATCAAAAGGGGGAGATTGTTGGAGAATGGAATTTTGATGACAACAACCTTGTTTCAATTAATAACATTATTAATTATAAAATATATACTAACATCTATGTCCAATATATATATATATATATGTGTGTGTGTGTGTGTGTGTGTGTGTGTGTGTATGCAGGATATAAATATTGAAGACTTTACAGTATTAGATATTCAAGATATCAAGGAACTCAAGACTCATGAGTATCAAAATATCAAGATTTCAAGAGCTCAAGATTATCAAAGTAATAGAGTATAGATTATATGTAACTCCGTTAGCACTTTCAAATTCCTTTTCAAATTGGTTTCAAAATTATTTTCTAACTCCTTTTCTCTATGTTCTTACTTATGATTTCAAATATACATATATGTTTATAGTTTATAAAGTTTAATAATATATATGTTTATAATATATGTTTTATAGTCTTATATCATATAAATTTATAAATATGTTTATATTATATATTACTATATTTTTATATGTTTTTTAGACTTTAGAAAATTCAATTGAAACACTAGTTTTGATTTAAGAATTTCTAGAAAATATAAATTAGGTTTAACACCCGAAAAATGATTTGAAAAAATTCAAAAAACATGCGTATGTCGACATACATACTTGGACATATTGACATATAACTGTCACTTTTTCAAATTTCAAAGGAAGTTTCTTTTCATATTTTGAAACGCTTCAGAAACGTTGCAACATTTCAAACACTATAAATAGGGGTTAATTTAGAATTTTTTAAAACTTTTTCATCTCCTTCTTCATCCCTTCTCTTATCACCATTATCATACTTTAATTTCTTGATTGCTACACTTATACTATACCTACTTGTACTCAAATTATATCAAACTTCTTATTTTCTCAATCTCTATCAAATACTCTTTGATTGGAAGTGTTATTCAAGAGTTCTAAGGATATTGTAATCATTTGGGAATTGTTTGGGAAAGGGTGTGTTCCTTGTATCCCAGAAATCAAGGAAAGGGAGCGGTGTGAACCTTGTAGCCGTGAAATCAAGGGTGATGGAATCAATGTTAACCTTGTAATCGTGAAATCAAGGGTGTTGTAAGACTGATACTAGTATTAATAAAAATCCGCACAATCCAGCATTGCCGGGGATTGGATGTAGGAGTAATCTGAACCAGTATAAAATTCGATGTGTTCTTTCCTTTTCTGCATTTTATATCTACTCATATCTATGTTTGTGAGTATTTCCGTGTTTGTGATCGTTTCTAGTATGATAATCATTGTGTGATTCATATAGTAATTCGAGTTAGTTAAAGATTTTTATAAGTTTCTTATAAACTCTATTCACCTACCCTTCTAGTGTTAATTCTGCCTTAAGATCCTTATTCCGCATCCTTAACAGCTGGGATCCCATGTAGTATACTATCTCCTTGACATACAACTGAGCTATTAAAGTGCCGATCCTATTCTTATTGATTGGGATAAAATTGGCACTCTTCGTTAGTCGATCCACAACGGCCCAAATGATTTAATTTCCCCTCTAACTGCTTAGAAGCCCATTGATAAAATCCATCAAAATGTGTTCCCATTTCCAAGTGGGAATCTTTAAGGGTAAGAACAACCCTCTAAGCCTACTTTGCTATGCCTTAACCTTTTGACAAGTCAAACTTCTAGCTACAAACTCTGCAACATCCTTCTTCATTCAGGCAAGTATCGAGGCCTTTCCGGGTTCCTCTGCTCGGGGTGATTATCGTTCATTTTTACTATCTAGAAAAGTAAAAACCCTTCAGTGGACTTCCTAAGATAGTATTTAGGCCAAAAAGGAAGAAAGATAAAGGTTGCCTTGTTTAATTGCATATGTCTTTGTGGTATAGTAAGTGTATATATATAGTTTTAAAAACCTTTTCAAATAACAAATACGTCTTCCTTAAATATATTACTCGTAAGCGGGTAATCTATGCTCTAGTACCACATGTAACAACCCATCCAAATGTGTTTAAATTATGACCTGGAAAAGGCCCATCAGAACTTAGAACCATTCTAAACGGATCGTTGGTTCCTGCAAGGAAATACTAAAATAGATATAAAAGAGCAATATAAACGAAATTGGAGTCTCACATAACAAAATGGATAAACTATAATATCTTAAAATAGATGGACTGCAAATAAAACCATTATAAATATCATGATACAATGAGTATAAAATAAAAGGTACATCAACATCTATCCCAATAACATAATAATAATACTTCCATAAATAACCAAAAGCCTCCATCGTTGGGATCCTTCTCCAAAGCATCACTGATCATCACTAATTCCAAGCGTCCTCACCTACTAACATGTTTATGTCAAGAGCAGTGAGGTCAGAATATAAAGTTCTGGTTAATGAAAATCATATAAGTATAGGAATGACTATTTCCTATATTTGGCATTGTAAATTCTTTACATTATTTGTATGCAAGCGAACACACACAACTAAATATATAAGGCAGACATCCTTATAGTCACTTAAGGCCTATATGTTGATATAAGGGTGGGCATCCTTACAGTCACTTAACGCCCCTTGAGGTGGGCTCTAACTGGTCACTTTAGGCTATTACATGAACTTATTTAAGAGTGGATTCCTACTATCACTTATTACCCTATGGTGGACCCTTAGCCACTTAAAACCTCGTCTCTAACATCATCGTTATCATATATATATATATTCTTCTTGTAGGTCGATAGATAGTAAGCAACCACTTAATAACATGTTTAGGTAGGAATACAACGTCATTTAACACCTTCCTACAGGACCCCTTCATTACTATCTAGTTATTCCTAAACATGAATTCCTATCCACTTAATACTTCCCTTAGACGGTGGTTCCTTTAGGCCTCTTATATAAGCTGTCCTTGGTCATCATCCCTCACCAAACCCCAAGATAAGAAGAGGACACTTCCAAAGAATTTCCCTATTCAAAATTCATCGTCTATTAGGACCATTTATTACCTTATAAGAGAAGGGCAGATCCAACGACCATTTAAGACCTAGTAAGGCAGGTCCCATGACTCTGGTCCAGAACCAAGGAGTGAACCTTAGGAGCGGACCTAGCCTAACCACATAATACCCAATAATGTAGGCCAACCACTTAATACCTTCTCAAGGAAGACTAACTTCATACACAAATATACATATATACACAAGACATCTCACAATAAACAATTACTAGTAGGCGTTGAAATTTCCAGGCAGTTCCGGGCAGGCTTCTACCATAAGTTGGGGTTATCCTCGAGTCTTAATGTTATATATAATGGCCTAGGGCACCCAGACCTCTCACATTAACCAGTCTTACTTGTGGATGTTGGACATGTCGATCAGTTCTAGGCAGGCTTCTACTACAAGTAATGTTTAACCTCGTCTCTTTGTGTCATTAACTATAATTAAGGCCACTAACTCACACACATACAAATACGCATAAAAATTCCTATTGGGGACATTCAAATTCTATTGCTTAGTGTAAACTCATTTTGTACACATCTAATACGCATTAATATTACGTCTAATTATGTTATAAATATATAAATAAATCTAACTACATTTGCAAAAAACTTACTTTTGGCGCTGCTTTATTTTTTACATTACATCGCATACAAAAACTTAAGATCCTAATATACTGTATATAATACATTCAAACAAATCTATTTAAAATATACGCTTAAACCTATTAATTTACAATACATGAATCTTACGTTTTAGTACACAAACATATATGAACATTAAAAGTAAGAATCAAGTGAATCAGATCCAAATCGTAAGAATGTCACAACACCCAATGACTAACGTTTATTATTCCTACAATATAAACCCAAATATATCACTTGACCATTTCTGCAATAAAAAAATAGGATTTGGAGGGTTTATAAAATAACAACCTACAGGGTTTCCACTTACAGTGATTTGAGAAGGAATAACAAAAGGATTTTTGTCGAATTGGATCTGGATTGAGCCTTCGAAATCGTACTCCAATCCTTCAATTAATATATAAATATAATAATCTTATATATATAACTAAATTTCAGATCTAAATCTATATGAATTTGGATTAGAAAAGAAAGAATGGAGGTTTAGAGGAATAGTAGAGAATCCCAACCTTTTACTCTAGAATTAGTAATTGAAAAAAGGATAGTATTGAGGCATAGAATGAAACGAGAGTAGGGTTTAGATGTATGTTAGGGAGCTATATTTATAGTCTCAAGTGTGCGCATAGGCTGTTGGATTATTCAGATTCAATGTGGATGGTCTACCGATGTAAAAATATATAAATCTCCTTATAAAAATATCCTCTCAACCATATCCCTTAGGAGGGTGGTCGACCCCTAGGTCGATCTCTCTCCTATGAAGGTGGCCAACCTCCAATCTAAGGTCGAGCCAGGAGATTTTGAATCTCAAGTAATCTTGTTTTCTATTAATTTTGAATTAATGGCTTTGATTTATTTCCTTTCGTTGATTATCTTTTCCCCCTTTGCATATGAATATATACACACAAATTCAAATCCTCTTGGAATGTTCTTTTATGCCAGTTTATAATTTATTATATTCCAGATATATATTTAATCTATTTGAATTTCAAACCATGTGTGTAAATATTTATGCATAATTTGTTTTATTAATATCTCCTTCATTAGAAATCCGTTTTAAGTAAATAAAATATGAAATCGGATTAGAATCTCGCCACAAGTGCAATAGTACTACTTTTATGGACCAATTTTCAATTATGAAAAATTATAATTTTCAGTCTATTAATTTATTATTATTTATTTTAAATTAAACTACCTTTTGTCTATTTTAGATTCATTTTACGGGATGCTACAAAAACTATATATACACATGAATAAATAATTAGAGTACACAACTAGATCAGCCTATACAGTCATAGTAATATGTTTGTACAATGGTTGATAAATGAAACGCACATAGTGGAAATAAATTAATACAGTAAAAACGATAATATGTATCGAATCCAACTCCTCTCCTACAACTCCAAAGAAAACCTAAAAAATATACGTGGTCTGACCCGAGCACATTTTGAGTGAAAGCAAAAACACCCAGATTAGTTTGGAAAACTTTCAGCGAGAAAGCTCACATCACAAACAACTTGCTTAATTTTAGAAAATATTTTGAAAGAATGGAACTCTCGTAAGACACGACGACACATAAACGTGGCACATGTTTTTCCCGTATGATAACCAAATCACTTTTATTATAAATCCCATGATATTATATTAATGTCTAAAATACACAAATAGAATAGAAATATAGATGAAATGCTTGCATCTCATATTTCGACAGAGCTGGTCTCACAATTTGACATAGTTGTTTTGCATCTGAACCGTGCAGGCTCGCATTGGAGTTTGGATTTCCATACAATGACTAGGTACTGGTGTACTGCCCAAAATAATACACCTCTAAAAAATGTACATGAGGACCACGAAAACTTCTTACTCCCTGACGATAAGAGCTGTCAATGAGTACCCGAAAAATCCAATATCCGTCCGCATCCATGTTCAAAAATACGGAATATATCAGTTATCCGAGATGCAGATATGACTATCCGATATCTGAAAATCATTTCGGATATGGATATGGTTAAAATGGTACCCATATCCAAAAAATATCTGTCCGATTTTCTAATACGTGTATGTATGTGTGTATATGTGTGTACGTATATATTATATAATTTTTAATTTACATTTAAGACTAAATTAATATATAAATTTCCTTGAAATAACTAAACTAATCTCAACCATTGGATTATAAAGGAATGTTGTATTTGGTATTATGAAACATTTTAAATCATGTACTCATTTTATTTTGTGGTATGGTTATAACTAAAACATAATTGTGTATGTGCTTCTATGATTTATGTTTTGTTTATTTTACTCTTAGGGTTCTGTTTTTTATATTTGAACACTTTATCTCTTAAAATATTTGTTGTAGGAAATTTATTTGATTGATATCCTACTTGTAATTTTTAATTAGATGTATTCACCTTTTAAAAAAAATATGAGCCAAATTTTCATGTGAGTGATGTATTTGTAAACTTTTAGTGTTTTATTTTTGGATATTTTTTGGATAACCACATTATTGTACATTTCTAAGTTTCGGATACAGAAATTTTCTGATATCCATATTCGCCAAGGCGGATACGGATATTGTAACATCCCATATTTTTATCGGTTTTTATTTGGATATTTAAATCGGTTTAAATACTGAATTCGTAATATAAGTGGATTTATATATTAATTAAAACGAAGTTGAACGTATAAAAATATATATTAAATATATTCAAGCCCATAATATCACGGCAATTCATAATTTAATGTTCTGAACTTCAACTAAGTGTACAGGACCCGTTATTAGTCGGATTTCTTCGAAACAAGAAATGTTTGAATCCATTGAACTATATTTCTCTAATGGAAGTGAAAAATAGAAATTTTGAATTATATACAGAAAGTTATGTCCAAATTAAATATTCAGAAATGCAGCACTATATTCGTTTTGGCCATAACAGTTATTTAAATATATTTAAATATTGGTCTTGAATTTAGACAAGATTCTTTTGAGACATAATGATAATTTAATTTTTAGAATTATACTATAATTTTTAATTAATTAAATATGCACTTTTCATTTGGAGTATTTTACACCCTATATCAATATTCGGGGTTTCACAATACAAGTTAACCTACCGATATTATTATATTTTTGGGATCGTGACACCTCACTGGACACGACCGTAATCTTATTTCTGTCCATAGCAGCTTGGACATTAACGCAATTTCTCGTAACATGGTACACTTAAGTTATAAAACATAAATAACATATATAAATGATTTCTTCTTTGTTAAGTAAACGACTTCTCTGTGCCTATCCTATCTATTTACACGTAATGGACAGACGCCATCAATCTTAGCCACACATCAACAGATAATTTCCAACTCACATTTGTACCAAGCTATAGAAAACCCATGCCAACTCTATAATTCCTATTCCTTAAACGTTAAGCTTCCTATGTCTCTTCTTTTCATGAATCCCATTCCCTTCCATTTAATGAAATAAAGCAACCATACCACGTCCTTTCATGAATGCCCTATACCATAGAAATGCACATCCTATATGATAAGAAGAATACAGAAATTTTACCTATAGCTTAAGTCTTAAGCAAACCAAAGTCTTCCCTTAAGTATTGTATAGCTACACTATTTTGTTTCACTGTAGGGATAGAGACATGAACCCTATCCTACATTTCTCCTCGTTATATATATTTGCACTGTCCCATTCGCTCTTTTCACTTCAGCAAAGTAAAATAAAATGAATTAAATTTTTCGAAAATAAGTCACGAATTTAGCACCCAAATGAAGTCGGAGTTTGCACAGGCACCGAAATGAGTGGAAAACATGCCGGAGGAGATGAAGGGGGATGGGGCGAAGTGAGATTGCATGAAGTAGAGTTGTTGGCAAATGGGAAAGCAAGGAGGATGAAAGAAAAAGAAAGAAGACATGAACTATGGGTATGGTTGTGAAACTGATAAAAGTTGAAGAAAGTGTTGCATGGAAAGGAGTAATTTAAAGGTGGTGTTGGTCTTGAAAATGGAGTTGCGTGCAGGAAGTTTGAGGATAAAATGGAAGGGGTTTTGAAAACACCCTGTAACGTGAATAACATGGAGCGAGTTGCATGTAAATGGCGTAGGGGGAGAAGATGATGTGAAGCAAGAATTTGTTTGGTTTTATTCCATTTTAAATGAAGTGATGGGGTAAGAGGAAGCATATGAATCGGTGGTCGGTTTGCAAGCGGCTGAAGAACAGTTGGGAAAGGTTGCATGCATGTTGGAAGTGTTGTCGCTGAGGAGAAGGAGTCATGGGAGAGCCACGTTGGGCTTTATGTAGCGGATGCAAGGAAGAAAAATAAAGGGTCACACACGTTACTGTGTAGGAGGCGTATAATGCAAAGTGCAAGAAGTATAAGTTTTCTTCCATGCGTGTAATAAGGGAGAAGGTTACATTTTAGAAGAGGGACCGGGTTTAGCAATCAGCATGGATTGAATATTATATACGCGTTAACATATTGATCAGGTCATTCCTGTCATAATATGAAACACGCTTGGACTGACCTTCCACATCTCATAACAATGCATGGAATAGGTGAAATAAAGAAATTGTGCTAGGCATGCTAATGGAGTGGCGACTTATTTTGGTTTCATTGAGAAAGTGGAAGAGAGGGGATTCAAGGCAAAAGATGGTGAATGAATTCTGGGAAGCAGGAACTCTTCGAAAATGTTGCATTCAACCTGGTGCGTGACTTACTGCTTGTGTGAATAGAGCGGGAAGCCACATGGCAAGGGAGATGTGCACGTGGGTCTTGTGTTGGTATGGCATAATACAAGCTGAGTTTTTGTTTTGGGAAAGTTGTGCTAAGAAATTGATAACGCGGTTTTTGTTCTGGAAGAAAAAGATGGGTGCATGGGTTAACGCTGAAACGTGGAAATACATTTGCGTGGAGTAAGTTGTTTGCGTGCTTCAGGATAAAGGAAGGACATGCGAGTTGATGATGGACTATACGGTTTGAAGGGGATTGCGACGGGAATTTTAAATGGTGAAGACAGTTGTTGTTTCCATGGAAAGGAAAGGGAGAAAGGTTGATGTGTATAATCGGCCATAATGGGTTCTAATACTAGAGCGTTGTTTTAGAAGAGAAAGATAACCATGTACAAAATACGGTCGGATGGAAAAGGCTTTGAAAGCCCAAATAAAAAAATATAGATGCACGGATTAAAAATCTGAAGTAGGGATTTATGGCAGAATTAAAGCGTCGGGTATAATCAACTGACGCAAATCGTTAGCGCGCAAGGTGAGTAAATTCACTAACTCTGATCTATTTTAAAATATTACAATTATATTTTAATATTGGTTGAATGATGTGTGATGGTCGTTTAGGTAGATTATAATTAAATTGGTTGAAATATACATATCGTTGCATATGTACACATCATGGATTGGATACTGAATCCATCTGTTATAAGATTCCCTAGTATAGAATTAGTGTAAATTGTATGGGCTAACATCTGTGGATGCGGGAAACCGGTTGGAGGAATCCAACCGGATTCCTCAATATATATATGTACTGTTTGCACCATTTGAACCTTGTTGAATGGAAATTCAACGTTATGTTGATTTAACAAATAGACGATATCGATTAAGAAAATAGCAACAGTAGACCATAAACCCATTTTTGTTAAGAAGTTGATTGGTCGTCCGGCAAATCAACGAAGATAAATTATAAAAATTATATTTTTATAATCTAAGCGAAGTTTAAATTATAATAGAAGTTCTATTATAAACTGGCATTTCATAGTTCATTTTTTAAAGTAAATATAAACGATTATTGGACATTTAAATAAGTTATTAAGCTGTAATTAGCAAACAGTTAAGAAATATTATTAGATTAATTATATTAATCTAATGGTAAGAAGTAATTAAAATCAGTTAACGAATTTACTGATGGAATGAAGTTGATTAGATCAACTGTTTATTTGGAAAATGATTATTAGATTAATTGGTCTTCAATTAGTCTAATGAAAATAGTTTAGAAATAAATTAATCGATTAATAAGATTCCTTATTAATTACCCTTTTTGATTATTGAGGCATTAAATAATTATTGAACCAATATAATTAGTTATTGTTTAAATAAAGTAAGCAACCAATTATCTTAGATTAATGATGAAGTAAACTGTTTAATTCAGTAATGAAAAAGTAAATATTATTTAAATATTTTAAATTAAATAATTTTTTCTTAAATGGATTTCATTTAAGAGGATATTGAGTTATAATAAGATGTTATTTGAATTAAGTATAATGATTCAAATAAAAGTAAAACGTCAGAAGATAAAGAACGTCAATGGATCTTGGTAAAGAAGTTATAAACAGAACTGTGGGATGAAGTTAAAGCAAAGAGTTAATGTTTAATATAAATAATCATAAACAACAAAGATTTCGAAGTATGAATATGGTGTTATAAAACCACATTCAAATAAAATAAGAAATACGGTTTGAGGGATACTATAAGTAATAAGGAGTTTAGAGTTATAGACTTATATCTATTCTAAGATAAGAACGTTGTCCATCAAGGTCTGAGAGGTAAATAAAATACCCCAACTTGAATGATTTCACTATTATCGAGGAATGGTATCGGTTTGTAATTGAAAGAGATGTCGAGATTAGTTATATCGTGGAGTATAGCAGCGTATTGCAAGTATTTGAACTATAACGATAAAATAACGTTGTTGACCAGGCTTAAGTGTGACTATGATGTCATGATTAGTTATAAAGAGGAATATTACAGCGTATTGCAAGTTTTTGAACGGTAATGATAAATTAACGTTGTTGACCAAGCTTGAGCATGATTTACATATATATATATATATATAGCACTACTCCCTAGGAATGGAAACAGTTTGGTTTGAAATCCACTTACTCTAAAAATAATAAGTAATGATGTTTGGCCAAAGAAATATAAGAATGAGTTTAGAAAGTCAAATTGGAGAATTGTTCAGAAAATGATGACATCATTTCAATGTTCGAAATATGATTAGAACTAAACCATTAGGATTTGGAATTATAATTCGACAATGTCGAATATTATGAAAATAAGTAATTTTAAAAATTATAAATTGATAGGATAGTAAATACTTGGTTTTAAACCAATAAACTATAATAGAATATGTAATCATGATTAAAGATATAAACGTGATATCTACTTAACAAGAAGTGACTTAGAAACAGAGTTTATGTAACACCCCACATCCGTTAGTGTCACTCACAAAGGGAATGCACTAAGTTCTGTGGAGCATTTAGGGTAAAAGATGCAGATAAATTACAAGATAGACAGAAATTAAACAACGGAAAATAAAACTTTACTTTATTGATAAGATAGTTTGTACAAGAATTGTTTTCCAATATCAGAGTATCATCTGTCTTACAAAATAAAGAAGCATAAAAATACATTTATATCCCCCAATGTAGCATAAGCCAGCCATAGCATCTGAAAAGAGAATCCAAGCAAAACTTCGACAAATCTTCAAGCTGGGAAAGAGTGACAGTCCAACTTAACCTGAGCTATACTATTCCCTCCTTTACTACTTGGGGGGGGGGGGAACGGAAGAAAAGAAGACGAAAGAAAACAGAGTCAGACATAAAGCCTGAGTAAGTTCAGTTACTTCTAGCATGTGAACATGGAGAAACAAAACGACATGAATTAACTGAATACAAGATAACCCCATGATGATAGGTTTAGCAAGATTAGACAAGGTTAACACAAGATATGCTAAGATAAGATAAACTGGATATGCTCTAATACTTTCGCTGCTTCGCTATTTCCTTGTTATGTTGGTTTCTATATCTCTGCACCACCTAACTAGTGTCCCAACTAGTAACGATAACGTGATCCCAATCCCTGTATTTTCCATTGCCTTCAGGCATACATTTATTATTTATTACCTAGATCTAATCTAGGGTTTTCTATCAAGTGCTTTCTAGATTCAACTAGAGTTTACGCTATCTGCTGAACGCTTCTCGGATTCAGGGTTTATGCCACCTAGTCCAACTAGGGATTATGCTACCTGTCGAATGATGCCCCCAAGTCTAGGACACACTACCTAGAGTGGTATATGTTCCTATACTTCCCTACGCAGGTATCGCGAATCGTTATCGCTTGTCTAGATGCACAAGTCCTGTAATGTGCGGCCCGAGTCCTGTGGCAGGGCAAATCAAGAAACACAGAACTCGGTCGGGAGCTTTCAGATGTCTGCCGATGCAGATGCTAAGGTCTGCTTTTATTCCAGTGGATATGGTCCCACTCGACCCCTCCCTCAACTATTGAAAGGCACACCTTGAAAAATGAGAACTATACGCAGGCCCCTTATGCCCCACTATCCTATGGCCATCCTCACCCATAACTAGATTGCAAGTATATGGTCTTTTGGAGTTCTCCGCCTTTCCGCTTCACGTATCTCGATTGACTGAAGATGGATGGTAGACGACGAGTTGCTATCACAGGGCTACCGGTTTCTCGCCGAATCACGCTGGTCCATCCTAGTCTTTAGGTTGCCATATTTTGCAACCAAGGCATACCCTTGGTTATTATAACGTAGACCTTAACCTATGTGAGCCTAGGAGGATCATCTGCAGCCTCACAGAGGGATACCAAGAGTACCCTCACGTCCCCTCGAAGCCTCGGGCTTTGTAACCCAATTCGTTGGAGCCTTCTTTTTACTCAGACGGACATTCGCTCCTTCCCGTGTTATACTAAGAATTACTACTTAGTTTTACTAACTAAGGTTTACCACTTAGTTTCCAGAATCGTTGTTTTCTTAACTAAGGTTTACTACTTAGCTCCTTTTAACTAAGGTTTACTACTTTGTTCTCTTTCCCGTCAATTTGGATTGGTTAAGTGTCATTAGTCAATTCAAGCTAACTTAACCCTCTTCATTTATCCTGTTAAACTGGTTAAGTGTTATCAGTAATTCATGTTGACTTAACCCTACCACAAACCAAGTTATATTGGTTAAGTATTTCTTATTACTTAACCCTACCCATTCATCCTGTATTGGTTAAGTGTTTCCTTTTTAACTTAACCTTGCCCGTCTGTTTTAACTAACATGTTATTAATGGTTAAGTATTATCCCTTCAAGTTTTAAACTTAACCCTATTCCTTTATCACAATCTGATGGTTAAGTGCTCAAGTTTACTTAACCCTACGGTCTAGTCCAGCTAACATATCAAATTGGCTAAGTGTATTAAATTTTACTTAACCCCAACCTCTAGTCTAGTTAACATGTTAATTTGGCTAAGTGTATTAACTTTACTTAACCCCACCTTCTAGTCTAGTTAACATGTTAATTTGGCTAAGTGTTTTCTTAGTTACTTAACCCCTACAAATCTTGTCTTGCTGCCATATTAAGTTTGGTTAACTGTCCCTATGGACTTAACCCTACCATTCTAGCTTAACGGTGTTAAGTTGGTTATGTGTTCCTATGGACTTAACCCTCCCATTCTAGCTTAACGGTGTTAAGTTGGTAAAGTGTTCCTATGGACTTAACCCTCCCATTCTAGCTTAACTGTGTTAAGTTGGTTACGTGTTCCTATGGACTAAACCCTCCCATTCTAGCTTAACTGTGTTAAGTTAGTTAAGTGTTCCTATGGACTTAACCCTCCCATTCTAGCTTAACTGTGTTAAGTGTCAGTATGAACGTAACCCCACCCATCGGTCTGGTTATCATATTGAATTGGTTAAGTGTCTTAGTTAACTTAACCCTTCCATTCTTGTTCTAGCTTTAACTAAATAAATTAAAAACGCTACCACTCACATTAGACAGATATTGTTGCGATTACTAGATGTGCCAATTGGTTCCGGGCAGGTTTACATCGCAATTCAGTCTAACCTCGGGTTAGGCATATTCGTGTTTTCTAAGTTCAAAAGGGTTTTGATTAATTTTCAAATCAGGATTTGAAAGTAACCATCCCGTCCGTCGGATCAGTTAGGGATAGCCAGGGAGAGCAGGAAACTTGTATTTTCCAAACCCAAGCCTAGACACTATCCTCTCTGTCACCCTAGAACTTTCTGGTGTGTTATTAAAAGAGATGTCGTTAATAAACTTTTAATTTGTCTAAATTTACATTTTTCTCATTTAGGACAAATTCTATAAGTAAATTATTCCTAATTTGCTTATTTCATGATTACTCTTTTAATGTAAATTGTCAACATTTATTATTATGGCCCATTTTCCCCTCTATATCATATTTATGCTTTTTGGTATGTAAACTATACCAAATTAAGTGTCACTAACCATGATTTTGCTAAACATGTCAATTACTCACAATTATGGCCAATTTCAAATTTATGCCAATATACTTATTATGCCAAATTATCTAATCCAATTCTGATTTAACATTCTAATTACAGTTCATGTCAAACTAGACTTATTATTCTAGTTCACAGTTTATGTAAATGCTAGATTTATGAGTCAATACTAGATTCAAATTACACATCCTATAATTCATGTCAAATTTATCCAATTTGCATATTTATGAACATGCCATTATACATGTTCCCAATTCATGCCAATTTCCAAGTTTATAACTACGTTTTAGCAAATTTCATATTTTGCCCAAATCGTATTCCCAATGTTCATATAATCGTGATTCAACCTAGATTACAAAT
Source organism: Allium sativum (assembly GCA_030737875.1). Lineage (NCBI taxonomy): Eukaryota > Viridiplantae > Streptophyta > Magnoliopsida > Asparagales > Amaryllidaceae > Allium > Allium sativum. The sequence continues at coordinate 49,720,605 of CM060926.1, forward strand.
AAATCTAGATCCGTGGGAAAAGGGAATGAACCAAAATGCCATGAAAGAATAGATATAATAACTGGCATAAGAAGACAATGCACAGGCATATAGGTATGGTAATATTACGACATGAAAAGGGTTGAATAGTATAGGTTCAAGAGCATGGGTAGACCTAACTTAATAGGTAAATTCCCAAGATCTAAAACCAAAGAAAACCAAGAATAGACAGAATAGATAATCAGGTTTAGACCCAATTTCATAGTCACCAAACTTAAGAAACACTTTCCTAGTCATGAATCATAGGTGCTTAATCACAGTTGTCCTTGTTATGTCATAGGCAATAGCTTATGTTTCCTAATCAAAGGCATAGGTATGTGTTCACAGTCAAGGAAATAATTCTCATAGTCATGAGTCACAGTCATAGGCAGTGTTTATAGTCATAGGCAACGTTCATAGTCAAAGAGGCATATGGTTTTAAGGTCCATAGTTTCATAGTCATAGTCTTATTGGTCATCGAATCATAACAGTTCTTAATTAAGTCCAAAGATATAAGCACTGATTCGAACAGAAAGATTTGGCATATTCTTTTATTCCTTTAATTTCATGTCACGAATAGAGAAAACGTTCAAATCTAAAAAGTAACCGACTTACATTGATCGGTTTTTAGAATAGAAAGATGGCGTTGCTATGATTTGTGCGACGTTGCTCGAAACCGTTTGATTTAGCCTTTGATTCTTATCTTGAAGCTTTAATCTTGATTCTAATCTCTTCTTGACAAACTTGAGCAGCATAACCTTGTCTTGGATTTTCGTATTATTTTATTTTAATTCGAATTAGAGCAGAGTATAGGCAAAGAGAAGTTGTGAAGAGAAAATATGAGGCCTAGGGGTGTTTTTATAGTGTAGAAGCCAACGAATCTGGTCAGAATGGCGTCCGGATACAGAAAAACGAACCAGGCTGCAGATCTGGAAAAAGCGGGGAGGTCGACAACCAGGTCGACCTATGGGGGGGAGGTCGACCCCCAGGTCGACACCCTGGTCGACCTGGGTACCCAGGTCGACCCCCAGGTCGACCCCCTGGTCGACCTGGGTCCTGGGCGGGAAATTTCCCGCCCAGCCCGCTTCTGAGTCTGTTTTGAAATTTGAACTTCGCTGAAACTTCCGAAGGCCATATCTTCCTCATACAGACTCCGATTTATGCAAACTCGGACTCGTTTTCATGCAGAATTCCGAGTCGAACGCAATGGTTTAACCCGTTTCCCTTGATTTTGAATTTAAAATTTAATTCTGCCTTGATTTGTGAATCTTAGTGTTGCATAATTACGGGGTGTTACATTCTCCCCCACTTAAAAGGATTTCGTCCCCGAAATCTTCAAGTTAGGAAGAATGTGTCCTACCATCCAATCACCCATCTACTCAACCATTCAATCACATGCATTCATTGTCCTTAAAAGATTTCTAATGCTTTCATGTTCATATGCATAGTGTGTGTATATGTCTTTATCTAATGCAAAATCAGGCGGTCTACTGATTCAGTTGACCTCCTTAATGCGAATCATGTCAGTGCCATGCGTCCAATCATGTATGCAAGCATCCCTAGTTATGTAAATACTACATGCATGCACAGCCATATGATAACATATCAAGTTCAACTTACAAACAAATACATATCTGTAAATACAATATGAAAGCGTCCGAACTGATCTAGTGCCTAATACGTATGTATATGCATTCACGAGCAACCATTAGCAACCACTTGCAACCATCAACCATAACATGTTTCAAATACATGTTTACATCCATTGGCTTCTACCTAAGGATCGAAGATACGACCTAGAGGATATACTTTGGAAAGAGAGAAACAATTATGCGTAAAGCTCCTAAAAAAAAGAAATCAAGGATGCACCCTTAAGGAAAAGGGTATGATGCTAGTATCTAGCCTTCTTGAGCTTTACTCCACTGTATCTTAACTAATTTAACTTCACGATTGTGAAGTTTCTGACCTCCATTTCCAAAATAAATAGATGTCAATCACGGTACCAAGTATATGTACTAAGATGATTAGAGGTCTCCCTCTTATCCGCCATGCCATAACTATAAGGGTCGAAAGGTTACTACGTGCTTTTTAGAGTGCCTGCAACAACTATTCATCTCTCATCCTAGTCGAACTCGACATTCCTCAAGTACAAGCCCTAAAGGCCTAAACCAATATCAGACAAGCACCCAAGGAATATCTCCTCCGAATTTAGACGATCTACGTGAGATGATATAAGCAAACTCGATAGCTATTCTCAAATCCCTACTAACCAAAAATAAACTGGTCGGACCACCAACTGGATTTGAGACTCTAGTGGGATCTTTCTACTATACAAGTACTATGGTGCAGAGACTCAACTATGGAAGTGGATATGAACTAATGCGAAGCACTAAAATCCAAAGGAAACAGTACGAATAGCAAAACTAGACTCTCCCAACAGAACTTTACCACCTTTCTCCTAGGTACGCTTGGTGGCGAAAGTAGGTACTTGCCCTTAATTACATGCCCTATTACACCATAGTAAAGATACTTCCTCTTGTCTTAGGTTTTATAATTCCTTCCTCCTTCGTGCGCTAAATCTACATCCATGAATTCCTCATCCTCTTCTGTGTGTAGTCATGTTGACAAATCTCTCAAAAGCTGCTTCCATCGTACAGAAAACCCTATAAGCTTAAAAGAAAACTGGTCGTAGGTGAAACAACTATGGCTACGGATGGAAGCCAGGCACGACTTCGCCCATCGATGAGGTTACCTCCCAGAAAGCCAGGAGCCCCAGAGACTCAAGAAAGAAGGAGACAAGAATTCAAACATAGGAAGAGAAGATATTGAGTATGGCTTTGGGGAATATGCCTTTAAAACAAATCTTTTCTCTTGAAAATGCTTCTTTAAAAACCGTTTTGAAAATAATTTTTCAAATCCTTTATCTGATCTGGTAACCTTCAGCTCTGATACCACGTGTAACACCCCACATCTGTTAGTGTCACTCACAAAGGGAATGCACTTAGTTCTGTGGAGCATTTAGGGTAAAAGATGCAGATAAATTACAAGACAGACAGAAATTAAACAGCGAAAAATAAAACTTTACTTTATTGATAAGATAGTTTGTACAACAATTGTTTTCCAATATCAGAGTATCATCTGTCTTACAAAATAAAGAAGCATAAAAATACATTTATATTCCCTAATGTAGCATAAGCCAGCCATAGCATCTGAAAAGAGAATCCAAGCAAAACTTCGACAAATCTTCAAGCTGGGAAAGAGTGACAGTCCAACTTAACCTGAGCTATACTATTCCCTCCTTTACTACCTGGGGCGGGGGGGACGAAAGAAAAGAAGACGAAAGAAAAACAGAGACAGACATAAAGCTTGAGTAAGTTCAGTTACTTCTAGCATGTGAACATGGAGAAACAAAACAACATGAATTAACTGAATACAAGATAACACCATGATGATAGGGTCAGCAAGATTAGACAAGGTTAACACATGATATGCTAAGATAAGATAAACTGGATATGCTCTAATACTTTCGCTGCTTCGCTATTTCCTTGTTATGCTGGTTTCTATATCTCTGCACCACCTAACTAGTGTCCCAACTAGTAACGATAACGTGATCCCAATCCCTGTATTTTCCATTTCCTTCAGGCATACATTTATTATTTATTACCTAGATCTAATCTAGGGTTTTCTAAAAAGTGCCTTCTAGATTCAACTAGAGTTTACGCTATCTGCTAAGCGCTTCTCGGATTCAGGGTTTATGCCACCTAGTCCAACTAGGGATTATGCTACCTGTCGAATGATGCCCCCAAGTCTAGGACACACTACCTAGAGTGGTATATGTTCCTATACTTCCCCACGCATGTATCGCGAATCGTTATCGCTTTTCTAGATGCACATGTCCTGTAATGTGCGGCCCGAGTCCTGTGGCAGGGCAAATCAAGAAACACAGAACTCGGTCGGGAGCTTTCAGATATCTGCCGATGCAGATGCTAAGGTCTGCTTTTATTCCAGTGGCTATGGTCCCACTCGACCCCTCCCTCGACTAATGAAAGGCACACCTTGAAAAATGAGAACTATACGCAGGCCCCCTATGCCCCACTATCCTATGACCATCCTCACCCATAACTAGATTGAAAGTATATGGTCTTTTGGAGTTCTCCGCCTTTCCGCTTCACGTATCTCGATTGACTGAAGATGGATGGTAGACGACGAGTTGCTATCACAGGGCTACCGGTTTCTCACCGAATCACGCTGGTCCATCTTAGTCTTTAGGTTGCCATATTTTGCAACCAAGGCATACCCTTGGTTCTTCTAACACAGACCTTAAACTTTGTGAGCCCAGGAGGATCATCTGCAGCCTCACAGAGGGATACCAAGAGTACCCTCACGTCCCCTCGAAGCCTCGGGCTTCGTAACCCAATTCGTTGGAGCCTTCTTTTTACTCAGACGGACATTCGCTCCTTCCCGTGTTATATTAAGAATTACTACTTAGTTTTACTAACTAAGCTTTACCACTTAGTTTCCAGAATCGTTGTTTTCTTAACTAAGGTTTACTACTTAGCTCCTTTTAACTAAGGTTTACTACTTAGTTCTCTTTCCCGTCAATTTGGATTGGTTAAGTGTCATTAGTCAATTCACTCTAACTTAACCCTCTTCATTTATCCTGTTAAACTGGTTAAGTGTTATCAGTAATTCATGTTGACTTAACCCTACCACAAACCAAGTTATATTGGTTAAGTATTTCTTATTACTTAACCCTACCCATTCATCCTGTATTGGTTAAGTGTTTCCTTTTTAACTTAACCTTGCCCGTCTGTTTTAACTTACATGTTATTAATGGTTAAGTATTATCCCTTCATGTTTTAAACTTAACCCTATTCCTTTATCAAAATATGATGGTTGAGTGCTCAAGTTTACTTAACCCGATGTTCTAGTCCAGCTAACTTATCAAATTGGCTAAGTGTATTAAATTTTACTTAACCCCAACCTCTAGTCTAGTTAACATGTTAATTTGGCTAAGTGTATTAACTTTACTTAACCCCACCTTCTAGCCTAGTTAACATGTTAATTTGGCTAAGTGTTTTCTTAGTTACTTAACCCCTACAAACCTTGTCTTGTTACCATATTAAGTTTGGTTAAATGTCCCTATGGACTTAACCCTCCCATTCTAGCTTAACTGTGTTAAGTTGGTTAAGTGTTCCTATGGACTTAACCCTCCCATTCTAGCTTAACTGTGTTAACTTGGTTAAGTGTTCCTATGGACTTAACCCTCCCATTCTAGCTTAACTGTGTTAAGTTGGTTAAGTGTTCCTATGGACTTAACACTCCCATTCTAGCTTAACTGTGTTAAGTTGGTTAAGTCTTCCAATGGACTTAACTCTCCCATTCTAGCTTAGCTGTGTTAAGTGTCAGTATGAACCTAACCCCACCCATCGGTCTGGTTATCATATTGAATTGGTTAAGTGTCTTAGTTAACTTAACCCTACCATTCTTGTTCTAGCTTTAACTAAATAAATTAAAGCGGCTCCCACTCACATTAGACAGATATTGTTGCGATTACTGGATGTGCCGGTTGGTTCCGGGCAGGTTTACATCGCAACTCAGTCTAACCTCGGGTTAGGCATATTCGTGTTTTCTAAGTTCAAAAGGGTTTTGATTAATTTTCAAATCAGGTTTTGAAAGTAACCATCCCATCCGTCGGATCAGTTAGGGATAGCCAGGGAGAGCAGGAAACTTGTATTTTCCAAACCCAAGCCTAGACACTATCCTCTCTGTCACCCTAGAACTTTCTGGTGTGTTATTAAAAGAGATATCGTTAATAAACTTTTAATTTGTCTAAATTTACATTTTCCCATTTAGACAAATTCTATAAGTAAATTATTCTTAATTTACTTATTTCATAATTACTCTTTTAATGTAAATTGTCAACATTTATTATTATGGCCCATTTTCCCCTCTATATCATATTTATGCTTTTTGGTATGTAAACTATACCAAATTAAGTGTCACTAACCATGATTTTGCTAAACATGTCAATTACTCACAATTATGGCCAATTTCAAATTTATGCCAATATACTTATTATGCCAAATTAGCTAATCCATTTCTGATTTAACATTCTAATTACAGTTCATGTCAAACTAGACTTATTATTCTAGTTCACAGTTCATGTAAATGCTAGATTTACAAGTCAATAATAGATTCAAATTACACATCCTATAATTCATCTCAAATTTATCCAATTTGCATATTTATGAACATGCCATAATACATGTTCCCAATTCATGCCAATTTCCAAGTTTATAACTACGTTTTAGCAAATTTCATATTTTGCCCAATTTGTATTCCCAACGTTCGTATAATCATGATTCAACCTAGATTACAAATAAATCTAGATCCGTGGGAAAAGGGAATGAACCAAAATGCCATGAAAGAATAGATATAATAACTGGCATAAGATGACAATTCACAGGCATATAGGTATGGTAATATTACGACATGAAAAGGGTTGAATAGTATAGGTTCAAGAGCATGGGTAGACCTAACTTAATAGGTAAATTCCCAAGATCTAAAACCAAAGAAAACCAAGAATAGACAGAATAGACAGTCAGGTTTAGACCCAATTTCTTAGTCACAAAACTTAAGCAACGCTTTCCTAGTCATGAATCATAGGTGTTTAATCACGGTTGTCCTTGTTATGTCATAGGCAATAGCTTATGTTTCCTAATCAAAGGCATAGGCTTGTGTTCGTAGTCAAGGAAATAATTCTCATAGTCATGAGTCACACTCATAGGCAGTGTTCATAGTCATAGGCAACGTTCAAAGTCAAAGAGGCATATGGTTTTAAGGTCCATAGTTTCATAGTCACAGTCTTATTGGTCATCGAATCATAACAGTTCTTAATTAGTCCAAAGATATAAGCACTGATTCGAACAGAAAGATTTGGCATATTATTTTATTCCTTTAATTTCATATCACGAATTGAGAAAACGTTCAAATCTAAAAAGTAACCGACTTACATTGATCGGTTTTTAGAATAGAAAGATGGCGTTGCTATGATTCGTGCGACGTTGCTCGAAACCGTTTGAGTTAGCCTTTGATTCTTATCTTGAAGCTTTAATCTTGAATCGAATCTCTTCTTGACAAACTTGAGCAACATAACCTTGTCTTGGATTTTCGTATTATTTTATTTTAGTTAGAATTAGAGCAGAGTATAGGCATAGAGAAGTTGTGAGGAGAAAATATGAGGCCTAGGGGTGTTTTTATAGTGTAGAAGCCAACGAATCTGGTTAGAATGGCGTCCGGATACAGAAAAACGAACCAGGCTGCAGATCTGGAAAAAGCGGGGAGGTCGACACCCAGGTCGACCTAAGGGGGGGGAGGTCGACCCTCGGGTCGACACTCTCGTCGACCTGGGTACCCAGGTCGACCCCCTGGTCGACCTGGGTCCTGGGCGGGAAATTTCCCGCCCAGCCCGCTTCTGAGTCTGTTTTGAAATTTGAACTTCGCTAAAACTTCCGGAGGCCATATCTTCCTCATACGGACTCCGATTTACGCAAACTCAGACTCGTTTTCATGCAGAATTCCGAGACGAACACAATGGCGCAACCCGTTTCCCTTGATTTTGATTTTAAAATTTATTTCTTCCTTGATTTGTGAATCCTAGTATTACAGAATTACGGGGTGTTACGGTTTATGAAGTGGAATGGAAAGATAAAATTATAGAATAACTCGATAAATAAGATTGAGCCCGCAAAGTTATTTATTACATGAGTGAAGATTTATTTGATAAATGTGTTCAGATTTCTATAAATGGATTATATTCACATTTTAAAGTGAATAGAGTTAAAAAGCGAATGTTGAAAATTAAATAGTTACAATGAAAACTGGAGATGTTTTCCAAGAAGTGTAAGACTTGAATTGTTTTGGGAAAATATCTAGGAAGGTATAGGAAACTGGAAATTTAATGTTAAAATAAAAAGGGACAGTGATTCTGTGATGTTTATTTATACATTAGAATGGATGTTTGTTTTTAAATCGATAGTTAAATAACCGACTATCGAAGTGTTTTGACCATCGTTGTCAATACGGAGAGACTGGTTGGATATATTTTCCGAAAATCACTCTGTATCGGCATAAGCATTGCGAATTAGATTATGCTGAAGATAACTGAAGACGGAGTGAAACGCAAGGGTCATTCTGTTCCAAAATGGTGCTTTTTGTTTGTCCAGTCCCAGGACAACTTGTATGGACGAGTGTCTGACAGAGTATACCTAATAAATCACGTACGGTTGATCTCTAAAATGTATTACGTCTGGTGGCGGAGGAATTCGTTCCTCTTAGCTTTTTACACCTGTGATATTTTTGGAAATCGATCAGTGAATTGACATTTTTGAAAATGTGGCATTCAAAGTGAATGGTAATCAGATGTTCTGAAGATAGACGTAGCCTCTAACCTCACAACCAGGAAGTAACAAAAGTTGGCGTAGGCAGCATGACTAGTTGGGTCATCCCCAACCAGGGTGTATTGTCACCGATCTAGAGAAAATTCATATTTGTTCTTCTTTTTCAATTTTGTATCTTCGGATTACGGTTGGATGGCCAACAACCATGGGTGGCAATATATTCGATACACTCAAGCTAAATGAGTTGTCAGTCATGTGTGGCCGGATTGCAAGACGTTCTTGTTGAACCCAGGTGTATACCCTCTAGAGTACACTGATCGGTAGGTGCTCCCATACCTTGTCTGTTGGAATCCAATCTCCAATAAGCGCTCTGCGGTTTTAGATTTTATATTATATGTATGGAGCATGAGATGTAAGCGTTCTGCTATTTGGTTATTTATTTGATCAGATATTATTATAATATCACTGGAGTTTGATATCAAAGTATTTTGGGTTATAGTAAGGTAAAAACCGTCCATGTTTATGTGTGGGATGGTCTTATTATTATTCATTTGTTTCAAAAGGATTTTCAAAAGTTAAACAGTATGGTTGGAATTTACTCACACCAGTACCATGACTGACCTAGAGTTTATTTTGTTTGTGTTTTCCCTAAACTCTTGGGTGCCCAAATTTGTACGGGTAGTCAAGTGTTTCAGGATTTTACAGATACACTTGGAGGAGCTCAAAGCAGAAGGCTTCACCGTTAGTATTTATAGATTATTTCCGCTGTGATATGATGTATTGTACTCTGATAATGGTATGTATATACAATACAATTTTGTATTTCAAAGTTATGTTATATGATACATTTTATTCGTTCCGCTGTGAGATTCGTGTTAACTCTGATTATGTTTAGTCGTGCTCTTCTTTTTCTATTCTATTAGTTCTATCTTTTCTATCTCATCCTCTAGTTTCTTTCTATTAATGATCTGAACTTTCGTGCACTTTGAGTTGAATGTGTAGGATATTAATCAGCTCAAATTGGTACGGATTTTCGGGCCACTACAATTGGTATCAGAGCATATGGTTAAGTGATTACCTTGGCTCTGTTGCGTAACTCAATAGAGATGGAGTTAGTAATACTCTAGATTGAGTATGAGTGTATATATATGCGCGCATATTTGCAAGTTAATGTAAAAACTATTTTATATTGTGTTGACTGGTCAGTCAAGTGGTTTATGAATTCTAGTCGAAACAGTAATGCAAACTGTGTCGACAGGTGTTTCTAAACTCTTGAACAGAGTAATTCGACACAGTATGTTTTTAAAAGAGGGTAAATAAAATAATTTTACCCAAAATATATTTAGATATAAATAAAACATATATATTGGAATTATCTAATATATATTGAATATGTTGGTTGAAATTATGATCGAATAAGATTTATAACTGACTTGTTTAAATAAATAAATAATCGAAATATTATATAAGTATAATATGCAAAATCAGATGAACTGAAACTAAATTTAAAACTAGAATTGAAATAAAACTCTAGAAACTTGGAAAAGAGTTGGAAATAATGTTGGATTAAACATATGGGAATTTTAAAATCCTGGGAGATTTGAAATTGTTTTCTAAGTACTATGAAAGATATTTTGAAGTAAAATTCAAAATGGAAGTGTTTTAAAATGAATTTTGAAAAGTAATATAGTATTGAACTCACTTTGATCGCTGGGAAATAAATTTCGATGATGAAGTCGACCATTATCGGTGTTCATTTTCGAGTTTCTAAGTGACGGACTACTACCAAAGATTTTGTTTTCGGATAATTGTGAGGAAACAAGTTGTCAGAAATTCAAATGTTTTGAATAATATATGATTTCAAATTGATTTGAAATAAATCCCAGGAATTTGAATTCTAAAATAAAGATTTAACTTATGGAGTTAAAATGGTAAAAGTGGAACTTAAACTAAGGTAAACAAGATTGGATTGAATTTGGAACGATCCAGAATGGAAATTGTAAAACAGAAATATTGGAGATTCGAGTTATTAAAATGAATTGATTCTTGGAGAATAAGAATCGAATTTTGAATTTGGAGATGAAGATAACTAATTTGAGAAATAAATCAGCAAATGGAATGTCATAACAAAACTTAACAGGGTTAAGAGTTAAGAATTGAGAATGGAATTGGAGTTGAAATAGAAATTTGGCTTAGTAAAAGCAAAAGATTGGTTTGAGAATGAATTGATGGGAGCCAAGGATGTTTGGATATATGTTAAAGTGATAGCAAATGGCAGAGATAAAGTTAAATGCCAACAAAAAGGTACAAGTTACCTTATATTCGAGAATGAGATTTATGAGCTATTTTTGGAAAGTCGCTTGACTGTTTGTTTTCTTTTGGATTTGGAGAATGCCCAGAGAGGCAAGTTGTAGTAGTACCGAATGAGCCGTGCTGAGGAGATACTGACGAAATTCTCCGAAAATTGTAGCTGTTGGGAAATTTTCAGAATTTCTGAAAGTATTTGTTAATAAGAAGGAATTAAATTTTCAATTAGAATTAATCAGTTCTGTTGGAAACTGAATTTAAGAAATTAAATAAACGATTTAACCTGGTTATAATAGGAATTGTAATAATTTTTCCGACCTTAGAAATATCAGGGACGAAATTCTTTTAAGGGGGAAGGAATGTAACGTCCCGCATTTTTATCGATTTGTATTTGAATTTAAATCAGTTTAAATATTGAATTCTTAATATAAGTGGATTTATATATTAATTAAAACGAAGTTGAACGTATAAAAATATATATTAAATATAAACGAGCCCATAATATCGCGGCAGTTCGTAATTTAATGTTCTGAACTTCAACTGAGTGTACAGGACCCGTTATTAGTCGAATTTCTTTGAAACAAGAAACGTTTGAATCCATTGAACTATATTTCTCTATTGGAAGTGAAAAATAGAAATTTTGAATTATATACTGAAAGTTATGTCCAAATTAAATATTCAGAAAAGCAGCAGTATATTCGTTTTGGCCATAACGGTTATTTAAATATATTTAGATATTGGTCTTGAATTTAGATAAGATTCTTTTGAGACGAAATGATAATTTAATTTTTAGAATTTTACTGTAATTTTTAATTAATTGAATAAGCACCTTTTAATTTGGAGTATTTTGCACCCTATATCAATATTTCGGGGTTTCACAATATTAGTTAACCTACCGATATTATTATATTTCTAGGATCGTGACACCTCAGTGGACACGACCGTAATCTTATTTCTTTCCATAGCAGCTTGGAATTAACATAATTTTCTCATAACACAGTACACTTAAGTTTTAAAACATAAATAACATATATAAACGATTTCTTCTTTGTTAAGTAAACGACTTCTCTGTGCCTATCCTACCTATTTACACGTAATGGACAGACGCCATCAATCTTAGCCATACATCAACAGATAATTTCCAACACACATTTGTACCAAGCTATAGAAAACCCATGCCTACTCTACAATTCCAATTCCTTAAACGTTAAGCTTCCTATGTCTCTTCTTTTCATGAATCCCATTCCCTTCCATTCAATGAAATAAAGCAACCATACCACGTCCTTTCATGACCGCCCTATACCATAGAAATGCACATCCTATATGATAAGAAGAATACAGAAATTTTACCTACAGCTTAAGTCTTAAGCAAACCAAAGTCTTCCCCTAAGTATTGTATAGCTACACTATTTTGTTTCACTGTAGGGATAGAGACATAAACCTTATCCTACATTTCTCCTCGTTATATATATTTGCACTGTCCCATTCGCTCTTTTCACTTCAGCAAAGTAAAATAAAATGAATTAAATTTTTCAAAAATAAGTCACGGATTTAGCACCCAGATGGAGTCGGAGTTCGCAAGGCACCGGAATGAGTGGAAAACATGCCGGAGGAGATGAGGGAGGATGGGATGAAGTGAGATTGCATGAAGTAGAGCTGTTGGTAAATGGGGAAGCAAGGAGGATGGAAGAAAAAGAAAGAAGACGTGAACTATGGGTGTGGTTGTGAAACTGAGAAGAGTTGAAGAAAGTGTTGCATGGAAAGAAGTAGTTTAACGGTCGCGTTGGTCTTGAAAATGGAGTTGCGTGCAGGAAGTTTGAGGATAAAATGGAAGGGGTTTTGAAAACACCCTGTAACGTGAATAACATGGAGCGAGTTGCATGTAAATGGCATAGGGGGAGAAGATGATGTGAAGCAAGAATTTTGGTTGGTTCTATTCCATTTTAAATGAAGTGATGGGGGTAAGCGGAAGCATATGAATAGGTGGTGGGTTTGCAAGTGGCCGGAGAACGGTTGGGAAGAGGTTGCATGCATATTGGAAGTGTTGTCACTGAGGAGAAGGAGTCATGGGAGAGGCACGTTGGGCTTTATGTAGCGGATGCAAGGAAGAAAAATAAAGGGTCACACACGTTACTATGTAGGAGGCATATAATGCAAAGTGAAAGAAGAAGTATAAGTTTTCTTCCATGCGTGTAATAAGGGAGCAGGTTACATTTTAGGAGAGGGATCGTGTGACGACCCAAACTTCTGTGGTACGAAAGTAAGGGTAATCGTAGGAGCATAACATAATTAAAACAATAACAGATCTCAGATATATTGCAGAACATATAAATCATTACAGCGGAAAGGAAACGTCATCACAAACATCATCACAGAACATCAGAGTACGCAGTACAAGATACACTTTGCAAAATATACGTCTAAATCAGGGAAAGAAATAAAGTCTCAATCTTCCAAAATACATCAATTCTCAATATCTCAAGAAGTAAATAAAAGATAAAAAGAAAAGATCCTTCATCATCTTCATCAGCAAGCTCTAGTCCAGAAAATATCCCTACCTGAAACCTGTCAATTGGCTGCCCATGTGGAAAGAGGGCACCCGAGTTTGCAAAGTGAAACAAACTAGGAGTCAATCATGGGACTGGTATGAGAAATCTTACTAGACTAACAATATGGCAAATCACTGGACCACGCCGCTAACGCGGAACGGGTTTACTCCATTGGATTGCCAGTGCATATGATTTATAAAATTTTAAGTCAAAAACAACGCTAAGCTTTTTAGAAAACGAAATCATTGTAAAACTCAAGTCCCATCACACAATGCAACGCAAATGAAGGATAGAGTTTTACCTTATAGTGATCAAAAATGCTTGATACATAGAAAATAATATTTTTAATATTATTATTAGTGTCTAATCAATATTAAAATACTTCAAAGTAAATGTATCAATCCTAGGCGGCATAGCTACCATATACTATGTCGCCATATATAGGTTGACAATCAAAACCGTAATGTCGTATTGGAAATTGGGTTTCCATCAAGAGTCAAGGTTAGGAACGATCTCCTTACCGATTCGAGACACTCTAGCAATGTCTCAGGATTCCCCTCAGTGAACCCTTGGATACAACAAGGCCGGTCCACAAATAACGCTAGTGGATTAGTTATGCCTGAACATACGCTCCCCGGTTCTATTGGGCCTATAAATTTGCCATTGGCGATCAATAAAAATAACCCGAGGCGCCTCATAATCCATTAACCACATAAGTAAAAAATGTCAGGGCTGGTAAGTCGCTGACACCACTTCTAGCTAGAAAGAAACGTGTGCACTCCCTGCGTTATCTTGCTCCGTTTTTAACTCTACCGGGGTGTAAGGCTTGCGAGGTAACGTAATTCACAAAGCTATGCCTAAATAGGCTATGCTTTGATCATCATCCACAAGGCTCTGCTTTTCAATAAAAGCCTTGATCAATTGCAACTTGGCATGCCTCATTAACAAATCACGCCATGCGATCGATAACTATCAATATATAACCTTTGAGCTCATATGTCTCAAAGAAGGGTGTTAAGCAAGAGAATAAATTCTCCAACACCGTAGATATATATTAATAGATATTAATTTAATTACACAGAATGAAATTCAATGCCAGACACACATCCATTTACAAGTCCGTTCTGGGTCTGAACGAAACCAGAGTCACCTTATTCCTCTCCGTATGTCCAATACGAAGGAGAGGCGCTCGCATATCCGGACAATCAACAAGTACGTCCGGACAACTACCATTATGACCCTTTATTGGTAGCTAGCCAATGCCAGGCATCAGTAGTTATCCTTTCGATGTGAAGATCGCCGGTCTTCAATCGCCGTCTTCGATATCTTCGATTAAAATCGCCGTAAAATTATTTGAAACGAGTTGAACTCAGTCTTTTCAAATAATTTTTCAAATTATTATCATTTAAACCATTTAATATCGTTAATATTAATTTATAACGATTTATCGCTATTTTTATTTATTTAAAAATAGCTCAATAGAATTAAACGACTCTTCGGGTCGATGGGCGGCCCTGTTGCTGTTTTTACCAAAATTTGATTTACAGTTATCTTGAAATCTAACCGTTGGATTTTAACAAAATCTATATTGTTGGAGAGATCTTCCAGAAGTGGTCCTGACGGTTCCAGTTTTGGGAAGATCCGACGGTTGGATCTTACAGTATAATTGTTTAAAGTTACGATTGCCGAAACGCGAACTACTGCGCGCGATTCGTTAAACTTTAATTTATATTTATATATATCTAAATCATTTGGCGATTTCAACTATTTTCCATCCATCACATGCAAATCAAATACAGTCCATATTCATGTTAGAAGTTTTATATATGATTTTCATAATCCTTTTAACATGATAAAAATAATGATTTGAAATAAATCATGTCTTAATGACTAATTATTTCCAATGGTAACTAAATTACATTGAAAGTATATTCGTAATGTTCATCCTTTTTGTTGAAAACGAACGGAAATAAAAACACGATTTTTAATCCTACTATTTTTATTGTGTCTAAATTTATAATAAAAATGTGACATTTGAATATATTCTTTTTATTGTCTCCAAAATATAAATAAAAATATATCTTTTTAATTGTATGCTTTTTATTGCCTCTTGTTTGACAATAAAAATCATAACATATATTTCTATTCCTTTATTCTCAACTAACATGTCAACAAAAATTTCATTTTTGATTTATTCTTTTATTGTCTCTAATTTGACAATAAAAATATAACATTTAAAACTATACTTTTTATTACATCAATAATGTTGATAAAGATATAACTTTTAAATTCGATTCTTTTTATTTCCAACTAACATGTAAATAGAAATGCAACTTTTTCTAAGTTTTTATTCTATTCTTTCATTTGCAACAAAAATGCAAATGGAAAATGTAACTTTTATTCTAATCTTTCATTTGCATCAAAAATGCAAACGAAAAATGTAACTTCTTAAAATAGGCTTTTATTTGCATTTAAAATGCAAAAAAAATGTAACCATTTTAATTCATGTTTTATTTGCATCAAAGAATGCAAACAAAAATTCAACTTTTAATTTCATGTTTTATTTGCATCAAAGAATGCAAAAAAAAAATGTAACATTTTATTTTATGTTTTCTTTGCATCATGGAATGCAAATAAAAATGTAACTCTTTATTCGACGTTCGTTTGCATCTAAATTTGCAAATAAGAAATGTAATATTTTCTACGATGTTAATTTGCATCTAAATTTGCAAATAAAAAAAATGTAATCTTTTTCTACGATGTTAATTTGCATCTAAATTTGGAAACAAGAAATATAATCTTTTTCTACGATGTTAATTTGCATCTAAATTTGCAAATAAAAAATGTAATCTTTTTCTACGATGTTAATTTGCATCTGAATTTGCAAATAGAAAAATGCAATCTTTTTCTATGGTATTTTTTTTCTAAACTTGCAAATAAAAATTGTAACTTTTCAATAACAATCAAACACAACAAAGGTGATGTTTTTATCAATCAATACACCAAATGATATATTTTGCATTACATTGAAAGTTCTAACTCAATTCAATAACGTAAACAAAGAGATGTTTTTATTGAATCAACAATTCTAATTCAATTCAATAATATAAACAAAAAGATATATTTTATTGAATTGACAATTCTAATTCGATTTAATAATATAATAAAATGATTTATTTTTATTGAATTGACAATTCTATTTCAATTCAATGATATAAACAAAAATGATATTTTCCTTAAATTGACAAACAAATTCAATTCAATAAATATGACCAAAATGATACTTTTAATTGAATTGACAAACTAATCCAACTCAATAAATATGACCAAAATGATATACTTTTTTTTATTGAAATGACAACTAATTCAATAAAAATGACAATATAATATTTTATATTGAATTGACAAACTAATTCAATTCAATAAATATGACAACATAATATTTTGTATTGAATTGACAAACTAATTCAATTCAATAAAAATGATAACATAATATTTTATATTGAATTGAAAAACTAATTCAATTCAATAAATATGACAACTTAATATTTTATATTGAATTGACAAACTAATTCAATTCAATAAAAATGATAACATAATATTTTATATTGAATTGACAAACTAATTCAATTCAATAAAAATGTTAACATAATATTTTATATTGAATTGACAAACTAATTCAATTCAATAAAAATGATAACATAATATTTTATATTGAATTGACAAACTAATTCAATTCAACAAATATGACAATCCATTTTTGTTTAATATATATATATATATATATTATTGAACAAAATATTAACAAACATGATTTATTTTAACCAACACATACAGATCTATAATCTAACGAACAAATCTATGTTTATACACCACCAACAAACAGATCAACCACCCAAAATTTCATCACATAGCAGATCTAAATCATATACATACAATCGTTACATAAAGAGGAAGATAATTAAATTGATTAATTATTTAAAAATCAGAAATCTCATAGTCTAGTTATTCTGCTTCGTTCAGAAGTGCAAATTTGTCCAAAATCCACATAGCTCGGAATCGCTTCTAGTTAAAACAACAGCGTAGATCTTGTCTCTACGATCGCACAGGATCTGAAATCGTACATTTTCGATATCGTATGAATTAGTTATGAGCTGATTAAGATTTATAAAGTTTTAAATTAAATTATTAAAATAAATAATAAGTAATTAACCTTTCTTCCCTAACACAGTAACACGGCCGCAAGAAACCCAATTACTTCAATACTAGGTTTCAATTTCTATCATAATCTGTTCAACTTCGTCTCGATCAGGTTACGCCATGCCAGAGAGCTACGGGAGGCGCACAGGGGGGCCCTGCTTTGGTGCAGCTCGATCGAGCTTAGAGGGGGAGGCGGCGGCTTCAAGACGTCGGGTTTGGAGCGAAAATACTCGGTGGATGTTCAATATTGGGCACTGTTATCCATACGGATGGAAAGAGAGTGAAAATCTCTTCAAAAAGGTCTACTTTAGGGGTTTTCATTGAGTGGATCGGTGGAAATTAGTGGTGGAAGTCTAGAACAAATTCGGCCATAGATGTTAAGGGGGCGGCAGCTACAGTAGATGTGAGGGTTTGAGGAAGATGAGGTGTATTTTTATATTATTTTAATGTTACTTTTGCAACTAAATACAAAAGTTTTAAACCAATCCAATTTCAGTCCAACAGGAGTTGACACCACCCAATAGCCCCCGTTTCGGATCCAATGGGCTAGGTCTCTTCAGCCCAAACGACTGTCTGTGGCCCAAAATCTTTAACTTAATATTTAAATACTTTATTAAATTAATTCGATCGTATATTTAAATTCACCGGGGCCACATACGGACTCAGAAAATTCCAAAAAAAATATTTTTGGCTTTGTTTTGACGATACGGTCCTAACAAAATTAATTTCGTCGAATTCTGAGACTGTTTGAAAAATGGCCATTTTCAAGTCGATCGGATTTGACTGAAATTGACAAAACACATTTTTGTTTGCCACGCTCACATATTAATTCAAAAAATTATGAAAATTGAAACCTATCAATAATTTGACATTCCGGTTCCAACAAAAGTGGTTTCGTCGAAAACGGAGGTCGTTTGATAATTGACTATTTTCAATGGCTTTAATATTATTTAAAAATAAATTTTTTAAATTCTGGCACATTTTCTGACCAAATTCTTTAATATAAATTTTTTTAATTGGTTCTGATTTTCCGGGTTGTTACAATCTCCCCCACTTAAAAGCTTTTCGTCCCCGAAAAGGAAACTATAGTAAAGTAGGAAACAAAACGGAAAATGCAAGGTATTGTAAATGTACCTCAACACAAGAGTTACTCAGAGATATCCATTCTGCACTCGGGATAAGCCTGTTTGATGTTGTCCTCAGTCTCCCATGTACAGTCTCTAGGATCCCCGCTTCACTGCACTTTGACTAGGTGGATCCTCTTGTTCCTCAGCACTCGGGTTTCCTTGCCAACAATTTTCACTGGCTCCCTCCTCACTGCTAGGGTTGGGGTAATCTCCAAATCTCATTGTGAGGCTTCCTCCACAACTAAACCTAGATCATGAACATGCTTCCGTAGTTGGGACACATGAAATACATCGTGGACTCCAGGCAACCAGTCAGGTAACTGCACTCTATAGGCGAGAGTCTGAATCCTTTCGAGAATAGGAAATGGACCAATGAATCTCGGTGCCAATTTCCCCATCTTCCCAAATCGAATCATAGCTCTCAAAGGGGAAACCTTCAAGTATACAAGATCACCAACAGAGTATTCTAAATCCCTTCTTCGAGCATCTGCATAGCTCTTCTGTTGGCTTTGGGCGGCCAGTAATCGCTTCTTAACAAAATCAACTTTATTTGATGCTTCACGAATCATGTCGGGACCCAGTACTAATCGATTGCCGGGTTCCACCCAACATGCGGGAGATCTGCATGGCCTGCCATATAAGGCTTCAAATGGCGACATCTGCAGGCTTGCTTGGTAGCTGTTATTATAGGAGAATTCAACCAAGTGCAAATGATCTTCCCAAGACCTACCAAAATCTAGAATGCATGCTCGCAACAAGTCTTCCAATATGCAGTTCACCCTCTCAGTCTAGCCATCTGTCTGAGGGTGATAAGCGGTGCTCATATTCAGCTTACTCCCTAGCTCTTCTTGAAAAGCCTCCGAGAATTTGCTAGCAAATATTGGATCGCGGTCACTGACAATGCTACTGGGAACTCCATGCAGTTTGACAATCTCTCTGAAATAAAGCTGTGCCAACTCCGAGCTGTTCTATTGGATTTGACAGGGATGAAATGGGCAGTCTTTATAAGGAGATCTACAATCACCCATATATTATCATTGCCTTTCCTAGTCCGGGGCAAGCGATCAATAAAGTCCATAGAAATTCCGTCCTATTTCCAACTTGGAACCCCTAACGGTTGCAATAGACCTGCTAGCTTTTGTTGATCGCTTTTGACTTGCTGGCAGGTGGGACATCTAGCAACATATATGGAAATGTCCCTCTTCATAGATCTCCACCAAAAAGTACGCTTAAGATCATGATACCGTCTTCTTATTTAGATCACGGTAGTCCACACATAGCCTGAGGGTACCGTCTGACTTTGAGACGAAAACCACTGCTGCACCCTAGCTTGAGAAGCTAAATCTGATCAGACCCATCCACAAAAGCTGCTTGGTTTGATTGCTCAGCTCTTCTCTTTCTTTTGGCGACATTCTCCGAATGGTATGCAAAACAGGCCTTGCATTAGGAACCAAGTCAATCCTGAAGTCGATTTCTCTGCGTGGAGGTAAGCTGTTAACTTCTTCAAACACATCCGCATAATCTCGGACGACAGGAATATCCTCAATAGAAGCAGGGGTGACTTCTAGAGAAGACCAGAATTCTTTTCTATATGTGGCTGAGCCGTGGCATGGTATAGTCATCATATTTCTGAATTTGGTTTTAATTCTGACTACTCTTTCTGCACATAGCAACTTGGCTTCATACTTTGTTAGCCAGTTCATTCCAAGTATGATATCATACACGGAGAAATTCTTGATGATCAAATTAAAAGGAAATTGTATGTAAGAGTAAGAAACAAGCACTCTACAATATTGATCAAGAATAAGCGAACCTCCTATCGGACTATGGGCTCTAATTGGTTCTTTGAGTTTTCTAGGTTTCAATTTAAGCTTTTTAATCATGTCAACAGATATGAAACTTCTAGATGCACCAGTGTCAAACAAAACTGTAATAGGAATGTTCTTAATGTTAAGAGTACCTCCTAAAACATTAGGTTTACCTGCTTTGGAGGAAGCCGGTGCAGCCGTTCCGTCATAGACATGTGCCACCTGAGAACTCTTCAGCAGCGGGCAGTTAGGCTTGATATGGCTCCTTTGGTGACAATTATAGCACTCCCTCCTATCCTGAGAACTTTGGCTAGGCCCAGAGTCATTCCTCTTTGGTCTCTTAGGAGCTCGGCATTCGTAGTCGAAGTGCCCCATTTTCTTGCAGTTGAAGCATTTCACCTTTGATTTATCCCTCTTCTTCTTCCATTGAGGCTTGGCGTTAAAAGAGCTACCCGCCTCAGGTTTCTTGTCCGACTTCTTTTTCTTGTTGTGGGCTTGATTCTTTTCTCACACTTGCTGGGAACCTTTCTGATCAATCTCTTCATATCTGCAGGCCATCTCGATCACTTTAGCAAATGGATGCTCGATGTGTGCCGTCGCCTATTATGATACCTCCTTGCCAGACCATTGATAAACCTCTTATTTTTCTGAAGTGGGTCTTGGACTAACTCAGGGACATATCTGGAAATCACATCAAATTTCTTTACATACTCAGCAATAGTCATACTCCCTTGTTGGAGGTGGGCAAACTCATCGTGAAGGCGTTCAACTTCGTGAGGTGGAATGAACTTCTCATTGAATAGCTTTTGAATTTCTCCCAAGTTACATCAGCTTCATTACCACCAACCATAGACGTTTCCCATCAAATCTGGGCCTGGCCCTTCAGGAACCATGTGGCCATAAATCGCTTCCTATGATCTTCGAGCTCTAATCATCCCAAGATTTTCTCCATCGTCTTAAGCCATGCTTGTGCCTCTGTCACTGTAACACCCCACCTCCGCCAGTGCCACTCCTGCAAGGACACTGACTTTGGAGGGGCGTTTAAATAAGGTAATCATGCATGCAGATATCACAAGACAGAACATATAAGAAAAAAAAAACAGAGTAAGTATAGCAGCGGATAAAAACTAGCATATCAAAACCATAAGTTAAGTTACAACACAGTACTTAATTATTTTCCATAAACAAAGTCTAGAAACATAAAACTTGTAACTGAAAAGGAAAACATGAAGTAGCTATCCCCAAGTAGAAAACCATAGCAAGCTCAAGTCCGAAGCATACATGAGCTATCCAAGAAAAGCAGCTAAGATCAAAGCTAAGTGCTGGTATTCCCGCCCTGTAAACCTTGGGGGGGGGGGGGGGAAACGAAAGAAAAGAGGCGAAAGAAAATGGGTCAGTCAAAAGACTGGTAAGTCCTACCTACAATTGTACAACAACTAATAAAGTTAACAGTATATGTAAACCAGGATGAGTCATAGGATGATAACTGGCATGGTAAAAAGTCAACAAGATAGATCAAATGTGGTACCGCATAAACAAGATTGAGGTTTGCACCAAGTGTACTAGTATCACAAGTCGTGTCAAGTGTAAACAAGAGGTGATCCCCAGGCCCAAGTTTGGCCCAACATCATGAATGACCTAAATCAAGGTCCAACTAGCACGGTCTAGTCGATCGGCTCCCTACAGCCTAACTCGTCAAGTGTCGGTGTCATACGGCCCAACTACGAAGTGTAGCTAAACTGTGCTAGGTCCACCCTAGGGTGTATCAAGTCCTAGGGTGTCAACCACTGACACAAACCAAGCACGCACAGTTTAAACCTACTGGTGACCGTGCCTGCTTTTTCAACTCCGGACCATGTGCACGACCATGGCCCGCCTGAACCTACACCGGCGCACCTACACAGCCGTCGTTTTGGTCGCTTACATGTCATCCCAGTAATCGTGCCCCACCCTAGCCTAGTCCCTAGGGTATCATGATACATCCAAGAGGGTTACTGGTGCAAAGGACCACGTAACTAGGGTTTCCTTAATGGGTTAAACGTGGTTAACCCAACTCATCTAAGTACCAAGTTGGTTAAGTGTACCCAAGGTTCATGACTTAACCCTACCAACCCATCGTGTTTAATTGGTTAAGTATTCAAGCGGTCCATGACTTAACCCTACCATGTGGCATTAATTAATTTAATGCACCCAACCTCTCACATTAGACCTTGTTGTGGTTACTAGTTAGGCCGGGCGGGTCCGGGTAGGTTTACACCACAACTTAGTCTAACCTCGAGTCTCACGTGCAACATGACCAACTACTCACATTGGATCCTATTGCTTGTAGCCACTAGTTAAGCCGGTCGGTTCCGGGTAGGTTTATGCTACAAGCTCAACCCAACCTCGAGTTGACCATTCTCATGTTTTCTAAGTGTCATGTCCATCACATTACAAGTTTTCAAGCAATTGGGTAGACCTAACTTAATAGGTAAATTCCCAATGGGTAGACCTAACTTAATAGGTAAATTCCCAAGCTTATGTTTTTATGTCTTTTAAGTTTACCCAATCCCAAACGCAATCCCATCGCTTACATATCGCAATAGCGCATAAAGGATAGAAAGAGGGAACTTGGCATAATCATGACATAGAGGGGTTGGAGCCACAAGTTAAACGTGGTGGCGTGAGACAAAGATGTGATCATAAACTTGCATATCATGTTATCAACTTGCAAAATATTCATAAGCATGCATAACATCATTTTAACTTGCATAGTGTTCATATGCATGCATAACATGGTTTCAACTTGCATAAGGTTCATATGCATGCATAACATGGTTTCAACTTGCATAAGGTTCATATGCATGCATAACATGGTTTCAACTTGCATAAGGTTCATATGCATGCATAACATCAAACTTGGCAAATAGGTGGAACATGGCCATAGATAGCATGAGATAAGGGCTAGTAACATGCATATAACATTATATGCATGTTAATGCAAGGGTTATGAGAGTTTCAAAGTTGCATTATGCAACATTTCCAACCAAAGATCATATCTTTCTATGCATAAAGCCAATGTAATGACTTTACTAACATGCATAGAGTAATCTTATGCATAAAATCATAAGATCAAAGCACATATCATGATTAACCCCAAACTCAAACTTGAAACATAACATATTAACTTCATAGTTAAAATACAAGAGTAAAAATAGGCTTACAATGCTATGAAGACTCAAATGAGTATAGCAAATGTAAGAAACCCCTTATGCAACTAATTAAAACCCCAAAATGCAAGCAAACTTGATCAAGACTCCTCCTTTATGATTCCAATAGAGAAACAAGATTTAATGCAAGCTAAAGAGGATCATACAAGCCTAAATACACTTGTATGCATGGGAATCTCTTGAAAATTGATTTAGGAATTTATGAAAAGAGTGGAGGCCATAAGAGGATTGATTTTGCCATAGTTTAGTTGTAGGATAGATTAATGAGGATTTAGGGTAGGTTAGGGTCTTATTTATAGATTAGGCTAGTGATTTAGACCATAGGATTAAACCCTAGTTCTCATCTCAGCCCTCCAAATCGAATCTGGCCCTCTAGCTCAACACATTCTCAAGATGGTGCACCAGGCAGGACTGGGCGTCTGAGCCAAGTCGACAGCCAAGTTGACAGGGCTGTCGACCTGGTCAGACCCAGTCGACTCCCAAGTCGACAGGGCTGTCGACTTGGGTACTATGGCGGGAATTTTCCCGCCTTGGCCCAACTGGCCCAATTTCCAAGCTTAGATTTGAATTTGAAAATCTGTTTTTATTTAGAAATTTTCTGAAAACTTTGTTGGGCCTTAATCGGGTCATACGGACTCCGATTTTCGAAAACTCGGACTCTATTTCGCATATTTTTCCGAGACGAACGCAATGGCATAGCCCGTTTCCCTTGATTCAGATTTTATTATTTAAATCTGCCTTGTTTTGTGTTATATCTTGTTATTAAAATACGGGTTATTACATTCTCCCCTCCTTAAAGGATTTCGTCCCCGAAATCTCTAAGTTAGGAAGAACGTGTCCTACCATCCATCATCCATCTACTCACCACATCATCCACGAGTAACCATTGTCTTTAACAATTTCTAAATGATGTATGATCATATGCGAAGGTGTGTGTATATGTACTTATCTAATGCGAAAATCAGGCGGTTACTGATTCAGTACACCTCCTTAATGCGAAGTATGCTAGTGAAATGCGTCCATATGTATGCAAATTCCTAGCCTAATTTTATAATTTCTACATGAGTGCACATAACATTCATCCATATGCAACATCCATGAGATAGCACAACAAGTTTTAGCCATGAATAAGTATAAGCACTTATGCATATGCAATATGAAGGTGTGTGAGCCGATCTTAGTGCCTAATGTGTATCATGCATCCACGAGTATCCACTTGCAAACACTTGCAACCACTTGCAACCATCAAGCATAACATGTTTCAAATTCATGTTTCATCCAAGGGGTTTCTACCTAAGGTTCTCATGACGAAGTTACAAGATAAACAGGATAAACATGGATAGCAAAAGAAAGATATGCTAAAGAGGAAAAGAGATCGAAAATGTACCCTCAAAAAGGAATGGATAAAGCCCAAGCATCTTCTCCTCTGTCTCCCAAGTTGCATCCTCTTCGGCTTCACTCCACTGAACTTTCACCAATTTGACCTCTCGATTCCTTAGCTTTCTGATCTCCGTTCCCAAGATACAAATCGGAGCTCTCCTCAAGGTTGCCTCTTTCTCTACTTCCACGTCTTCAAGAATGCTAGGTTCAACCACCTCAGCGGACTCATGTAGGCACTTTCGGAGATGCGAGACATGAAAGACATTATGCACTCCGGACAGCTTCTCGGGCAATTGCACTTTATAAGCCATCTTCCCAATTCTCTCTATGATAGGGAAGGGTCCTACGAATCTGGGTGCCAGCTTCCCAATTGCTCCGAAGTGAACCACATTACGCAAAGGAGAAACCTTCACGAAAACCATGTCTCCAACTTCGAACTCCAAATCTGTCCTTCGCTTATCAGCATAGGATTTCTGTCTGTCTTGGGCCGCTTTCATCCGTCTTCTCACCAATTCAACTTTCTCAGATGTGTCTCGTATCATATCGGGCCCAAGTACAAGCTTATCTGTTGTCTCCCACCAACAAGATGGTGACCTACACGGCCTCCCATATAAAGCTTCAAATGGTGCCATCCCTATGCTAGCTTGATAGCTATTGTTGTAAGCAAACTCCACAAGAGGAAGGTGGTCTTCCCAAGTACCACCAAAATCAAGAACACAAAGCCTCAGAAGGTCTTCTAGCACTCTATTCACCCTTTTGGTTTGGCCATCCGTCTGGGGGTGATAGGCTGTACTTAGATTCAATTGCGTACCCATTGCTTCCTGCAAACTATTCCAGAATTGGCTAGTGAAGATTGGGTCACGATCACTGACTATGCTAGAAGGAACCCCATGCAATCTCACTATTTCTCGAAGGTAAACAGATGCCAGCCATGATGCAGTCCTTTTGCTCTTTACTGGGATAAAGTGAGCACTCTTCGTAAGTCGATCAACGATGACCCATATGCTCGAATTCCCATTTCTTGATCTAGGCAATCCATCCACAAAGTCCATAGAGATGCTCTCCCACTTCCATTGCGGGACCTCCAATGGATGTAATAGCCCACCTGGTTTCTTCGACTCAGCTTTCACTTGTTGGCACACCATGCACTTTGAAACATAGTCTGCCACATCCTTCTTCATTCCAGGCCAAAAGAAAATGCGCTTCATATCCCTATACATCTTATCTCCACCAGGATGTATAGTCATCTTTGAGTGATGTGCTTCTTCGAGAACTTTATGCACCAAGTCTCCCACTTGTGGAACGCAGAGTCTTCCATCACTCCTTAGCCAACCCTTGTCATCAATAGTATATCTAGCAAGGTGACTAGACGTCTCACCACGAATCAACCTATCCATGATCTCCACTATCTGTGGGTCTTCCTTCTGGGAAGTCCCTACTTGATCAAGAAGTGTGGGTCTAAGCTCGAGAGATGCTAACGATCCTGTCATCGACTCAACTGCTGTCGTGAAATCAAAGGTTGCCAGGAACTCTAGGCTCTTCATCTCAACAAACAAGGGACTCAAAGCCAACCTTTTTCTGCTTAGTGCATCAGCCACAACATAACCCTTGCCAGGGGTATAAGCTATCTCGAAGTCATAAGATGCCAAGAATTCCATCCACCTTTGCTGCCTAAGATTCAGATCTTTCTGCGAGAAGAGATACTTGAGTGATTTGTGATCAGTGTACAACTCAAACCTTTCGCCTAAAAGATAGTGGCGCCAGGACTTGAGTGCAAAGACAATCGCCGCTAACTCCAAGTCATGACTGGGATAGTTCTTCTCATGAACTTTAAGTTGCCTACCCCCATAACATATCACCCTTCCTACCTGCATTAGAACAGCGCCTAACCCTGTGCCACATGCATCGGTATACACGGTAAACATCTTACCGCCATCGGGTAATGCCAAAACTGGAGCTGTGGTAAGGGCCCTCTTGAGCCTTTGAAAAGCAAGCTCACACTCTAAGTCCCATGCAAAGACTAAGTTCTTCTTCGTCAATCTAGTGAGAGGGGCCGAAATCTTAGCGAAGTCTCTAATGAACTTCCTATAGTAGCCTGCCAGACCGAGAAAGCTTCGCACTTCGGTTGCATTCTTAGGAGTCTTCCAGTCTTGAACTGCAACCACTTTCGCGGGATCCACAGCTATACCCTGCTTAGAAACTATATGCCCAAGAAATCGGACTTCTTTTCTCCAAAAGTGGCATTTGGAGAACTTGGCTTTCAACTGATGGGCTCTAAGCGTATCCATCACCTCCTTGAGGTGTCTAGCATGTTCTTCCTCGTCTTTTGAAAAGATCAGAATATCATCCATGAAGACAACAACAAACTTGTTAAGGAACTCCCTGAACACCCTACTCATCAAATCTACGAAGTAGGTGGGTGCATTAGTCAAGCCGAATGGCATGACAAGCCATTCAAAGAATCCGTCTGGAGTCCTAAATGCAGTCTTATCAATGCTGTCTTCGGCCACTCTAAGCTGATGAAATCCGGTGGCTAAATCAAGCTGAGAGAAAACAGAAGCACCAACAAGCTAGTCGAAGAGGTCATCTATCCTCGGTAATGGATGCCTATTCTTCTTGGTCAGCTTGTTCAGCTCTCGATAATCAACACATAGACGAAGCGAGCCGTCCGCCTTAGTAGCGAACACCACAGGAGCACCCCATTCGGAAATGCTTCGCCTAATAAAATTCTTCTCAAGAAGCTCCTTGATTTGCTTACTGAGCTCTCTCCTTTCCGCGGGGCCATGTGCCTAACTGGTAAGGAGACTGGCTTAGCATTATCAACCAGATAAATGCGGAAATCTATCTCTCGCTTAGGGGGTAACCCCTTAACTTCTTCAAAAACATCAAGGTATTCTCAAACCACCCTTACAGATTGCAGATCATCGATAGACGAGTCAAGAGATTCAAGATAACATAGCATGACGGGATCTAGCGGGTTGCAAGAAATCTCTAGGGTATTGCCAAGGCGAGTCATGAGTCTCACCACCCTATGCTCACAATCGAGAATGGCTCCATGGCGGGACAACCAATCCATGCCCAAGATCAACCCGTATCCCGTGAACCCGAGAACATAAGCATCACACGAGAATTCTACGGTCAAGATAGAAATCCTCAAATCCATACAGATCATAGACAAATGGGCTGAACCCCCAATCGGATTTGAAACACTAACGGGATCCTCAACAAGACTAGTACTTAGGTGCAAACTTCCAACAACATCAGAGGAAATAAAGGTATGTGATGCGCCAGAATCAAACAAAGTGCGAACAGGAAAACCAGAAATATAAACAAGACTTTCCACAGAAATAGTACCTCGGTCCTGAACTGGAGCGGTGTTGAGAGCATGCACTTGCCCTCCAGATGAACCTGCGCGCTGAGTTTGTCCATGCCCCTGCTTCTTAGGGCAATACTTGCTAAAATGTCCCGTCTCTCCACAATGAAAGCATCCACCCAATTTCATTTTCTTCTTCCTACAGTCCTTGGCTACATGCCCAACAATCCCACAGAAGTGGCACTTTCTTGTGTCCTTTGCCTTGTTCTTGTTGCCCTTGTTGTTCTTGTTGTTCTTGTTGTTCTGATTACTCTGATTCCCTCCCCACTTGGAGTCTGTCTTCTTAGGCTGAGTTTCATTGGGCTTGACTTCCTTCTTCCCATTCTTATCCTCTCCCTACAGCAATGCCATGTCTACCAGGCTCTCGAAAGTGGCCCCCATGGGTATGTGTGACATAGCTAGACCTTGTAATGGCTCATTTAACCCTCGTGCAAAACGTAGAGCCTTCTTATCGGGAGTATTGACCATGTCCAAACCGAATCGAGCAAGCTGGTTGAACTTATTCACATACTCTCTCACTATCATGTCTCCTTGCTTCAAAGCTATGAACTTCTCTAGTTGCAAATTTGCCTCTGCAGATGATAGAAACTTAAGCCCAAACCTTGCCCTAAAGTCGGCCCAGGTTTCTACGGGCCTTGTAGCATTGGTGACCTCCCACCAATAAGAAGCTTCCTCCTTTAGTAGCCAAACCGCCAACAGAACCTTTCTATGGTCCTCTATATCAAAGATGGCAAAAAGATCTTCGGTCTCCTTCAACCAATTCCTTGCTTCCACGAAAGTCTCTGTCCTAATAAATTTTTTGCCACCCATGGCCTTGAAGTCCTTGCAAACCTTGGCGAAATCGGCTTGTGGTTGCTGAGGAGGAGGAGGAGGAGGGGGTGGAACCTCAGTGATACTGGGAGTGGTTGCTGGACCTGCATTATTGGACCTAGCTTCCAAGTACCTCCGGAACCATCCGGGAATGGTGACTCCCTCAGGAAGATTGAGATCGGCCATGCTGAAAAAGGAAAAGATAGATTTAGAACGAGGAAACGAAGGATAGTGCTTATGGCTCTTGGGGGATAGCCTTTCAAAATAAACTAGACTTTTCTTTGGAAAATACTTAATTGGTTTTGAAAATAGCTTTTAAAAGTAACTTTAAAACCCTTTTTGCTCCAAACTCGTAAACCTTATGCTCTGATACCAAATGTAACACCCCACCTCCGCCAGTGCCACTCTTGCAAGGACACTGACTTTGGAGGGGCGTTTAAATAAGGTAATCATGCATGCAGATATCACAAGACAGAACATATAAGAAAAAAAACAGAGTAAGTATAGCAGCGGATAAAAACTAGCATATCAAAACCATAAGTTAAGTTACAACACAGTACTTAATTATTTTCCATAAACAAAGTCTAGAAACATAAAACTTGTAACTGAAAAGGAAAACATGAAGTAGCTATCCCCAAGTAGAAAACCATAGCAAGCTCAAGTCCGAAGCATACATGAGCTATCCAAGAAAAGCAGCTAAGATCCAAGCTAAGTGTTGGTATTCCCACCCTGTAAACCGGGGGGGAGGGGGGGGGAACGAAAGAAAAGAGGCGAAAGAAAATGGGTCAGTCAAAAGACTGGTAAGTCCTACCTACAATTGTACAACAACTAATAAAGTTAACAGTATATGTAAACCAGGATGAGTCATAGGATGATAACTGGCATGGTAAAAAGTCAACAAGATAGATCAAATGTGGTACCGCATAAACAAGATTGAGGTTTGCACCAAGTGTACTAGTATCACAAGTCGTGTCAAGTGTAAACAAGAGGTGATCCCCAAGCCCAAGTTTGGCCCAACATCATGAATGACCTAAATCAAGGTCCAACTAGCACGGTCTAGTCGATCGGCTCCCTACAGCCTAACTCGTCAAGTGTCAGTGTCATACGGCCCAACTACGAAGTGTAGCTAAACTGTGCTAGGTCCACCCTAGGGTGTATCAAGTCCTAGGGTGTCAACCACTGACACAAACCAAGCACGCACAGTTTAAACCTACTGGTGCCCGTGCCTGCTTTTTCAACTCCGGACCATGTGCACGACCATGGCCCGCCTGAACCTACACCGGCGCACCTACACAGCCGTCGTTTTGGTCGCTTACATGTCATCCCAGTAATCGTGCCCCACCCTAGCCTAGTCCCTAGGGTATCATGATACATCCAAGAGGGTTACTGGTGCAAAGGACCACGTAACTAGGGTTTCCTTAACGGGTTAAACGTGGTTAACCCAACTCATCTAAGTACCAAGTTGGTTAAGTGTACCCAAGGTTCATGACTTAACCCTACCAACCCATCGTGTTTAATTGGTTAAGTATTCAAGCGGTCCATGACTTAACCCTACCATGTGGCATTAATTAATTTAATGCACCTAACCTCTCACATTAGACCTTGTTGTGGTTACTAGTTAGGCCGGGCGGGTCCGGGTAGGTTTACACCACAACTTAGTCTAACCTCGGGTCTCACGTGCAACATGACCAACTACTCACATTGGGTCCTATTGCTTGTAGCCACTAGTTAAGCCGGTCGGTTCCGGGTAGGTTTATGCTACAAGCTCAACCCAACCTCGAGTTGGCCATTCTCATGTTTTCTAAGTGTCATGTCCATCACATTACAAGTTTTCAAGCAATTGGGTAGACCTAACTTAATAGGTAAATTCCCAATGGGTAGACCTAACTTAATAGGTAAATTCCCAAGCTTATGTTTTTATGTCTTTTAAGTTTACCTAATCCCAAACGCAATCCCATCGCTTACATATCGCAATAGCGCATAAAGGATAGAAAGAGGGAACTTGGCATAATCATGACATAGAGGGGTTGGAGCCACAAGTTAAACGTGGTGGCGTGAGACAAAGATGTGATCATAAACTTGCATATCATGTTATCAACTTGCAAAATATTCATAAGCATGCATAACATCATTTTAACTTGCATAGTGTTCATATGCATGCATAACATGGTTTCAACTTGCATAAGGTTCATATGCATGCATAACATGGTTTCAACTTGCATAAGGTTCATATGCATGCATAACATGGTTTCAACTTGCATAAGGTTCATATGCATGCATAACATCAAACTTGGCAAATAGGTGGTACATGGCCATAGATAGCATGAGATAAGGGCTAGTAACATGCATATAACATTATATGCATGTTAATGCAAGGGTTATGAGAGTTTCAAAGTTGCATTATGCAACATTTCCAACCAAAGATCATATCTTTCTATGCATAAAGCCAAGGTAATGACTTTACTAACATGCATAGAGTAATCTTATGCATAAAATCATAAGATCAAAGTACATATCATGATCAACCCCAAACTCAAACTTGAAACATAACATATTAACTTCATAGTTAAAATACAAGAGTAGAAATAGGCTTACAATGCTATGAAGACTCAAATGAGTATAGCAAATGTAAGAAACCCCTTATGCAACTAATTAAAACCCCAAAATGCAAGCAAACTTGATCAAGACTCCTCCTTTATGATGCCAATAGAGAAACAAGACTTTAATGCAAGCTAAAGAGGATCATACAAGCCTAAATACACTTGTATGCATGGGAATCTCTTGAAAATTGATTTAGGAATTTATGAAGAGAGTGGAGGCCATGAGAGGATTGATTTTGCCATAGTTTAGTTGTAGGATAGATTAATGAGGATTTAGGGTAGGTTAGGGTCTTATTTATAGATTAGGCTAGTGATTTAGACCATAGGATTAAACCCTAGTTCTCATCTCAGCCCTCCAAATCGAATCTGGCCCTCTAGCTCAACACATTCTCAAGATGGTGCACCAGGCAGGACTGGGCGTCTGAGCCAAGTCGACAGCCAAGTCGACAGGGCTGTCGACCTGGTCAGACCCAGTCGACTCCCAAGTCGACAGGGCTGTCGACTTGGGTACTGTGGCGGGAATTTTCCCGCCTTGGCCCAACTGGCCCAATTTCCAAGCTTAGATTTGAATTTGAAAATCTGTTTTTATTTAGAAATTTTCTGAAAACTTTGTTGGGCCTTAATCGGGTCATACGGACTCCGATTTTCGAAAACTCGGACTCTATTTCGCATATTTTTCCGAGACGAACGCAATGGCATAGCCCGTTTCCCTTGATTCAGATTTTATTATTTAAATCTGCCTTGTTTTGTGTTATATCTTGTTATTAAAATACGGGTTATTACAGTCACTGTCTCTTGGCCTGTGAAATGCACGCCACCTAGATTCATGATTTTCTTCGCTACCTTGTCTAGATCAAAGGCACGTGGAGGTGGTGGTGGTGGTGGCATCTCAGCATCTGGAGTAGTCTGTCTCTGAGCAACTGGAGTCTCCTCTCTAGCGGGTCATCTTGCCTCCACCTCGGCATCATGCTCTAGCACGTGCTCTGGTACTCATTCCTTAGTTAGTTCTGTACCATCAAGGAAAGAGTTAGACTAACAGAACTGATAATTTTCAATGGAAAGGCTAAAAAAATAGGGACATATGATAAGATGATAATGATGTAATGACTGATTAACAGGTGCTATTCTACTGTGCTCATTCTATGACATTACTAATCCTATTTCTAATGAGCTACTTGTCTTAGAATATTACTGATTCTATCTAGACGAATTGTTCTAAAAATGTTATACCCCAAAGCTAAGGTTAACCTTTAGCTCTGATACCAAATGTGACGACCCAAACCTTTGTGGTACGAAAGTAAGGATAATCGTAGGAGCATAACATAATTAAAACAATAACAGATCTCAGATATATAGCAGAACACAAAAATCATTGTAGCGGAAAGGAAATGTCATCACAAACATCATCACAGAACATCAGAGTACCCAGTACAGGATACACTTAGCAAAATAGATGTCTAAAACAGGGAAAGAAATAAAGTCTCAATCTCCCAAAATAAATCAATACTCAATACTGTCTCATTGTCTCAAGAAGTAAATAAAAGATATAAAGAAAAGATCCTTCATCATCTTCATCAGCAAGCTCTAATCCAGAAAATATCCCTATCTGAAACCTGTCAATTGGCTACCCATGTGGAAAGAGGGCACCTGAGTTTGCAAAGTGAAACAAACTATGAGTCAGTCAAGGGACTGGTATGAGAAATCTTACTAGACTAACAATATGGCAAATCACTGGATCACGCCGCTAACGCGGAACGGATTTACTCCATTAGACTGCCAGTGCATATAATTTACAAAATTTTAAGTCAAAAACAACGCTGACTCAAGTCCCATCACACAGTGCAATGTAAATGGTGGATAAAGTTTTACCTTATAATGATAAAAAATGCTTGATACGTAGAAAAAAATATTTTTAATATTATTATTAGTGTCTAATCAGTATTAAAATACTTCAAAGTAAATGTATCAATCCTAGATGGCATAGCTACCATATACTATGCCACCATATATAGGTTTACAATCAAAACCGTAACGGCGTATTGGAAATTGGGTTTCCATCAAGAGTCAAGGCTAGGAACGATCTCCTTACCGATTCGAGACACTCTAGCAATGTCTCAGGATTCCCCGCAGTGAGCCCTTGGATACAGCTGGGTCGGCCCACAAATAACGCTAGTGGATTAGTTATGCCTGTACACAAGCTCCCCGGTCCTATTGGACCTATAAATTGGCCATTGACGACCAATAAAAATAATCTGAGGCACCTCATAATCCATCAACCACATAAGTAAAAATGTCAGGGCTGGGAAGTCACTGACACCACTTCTAGCTAGAAAGAAACGTGTGCACTCCTTGCGTTCCCTTGCTCCATTTTTGACTCTACCGTGGTGTGAGGCTCGCGAGGTAACGTAATACACAAAGCTATGCCTAAATAGGCTATGCTTTGATCATCATCCACAAGGCTCTAATTTTCAACAAAAGCCTCGATCAATTGCATCTTGGCATGCCACATTGACAGTTCATGCCATGCGATCGATAACTATCAATACATAACCTTTGAGATCATATGTCTCAAAGAAGGGTGTTAAGTAAGAGAATAAATTCTCCGTCACCACATATATATATATATATATATATATATTAATAGATATTAATAATTACATAGAATGAAATTCAATGCCAGACACACATCTATTTACAAGTCCGTTCTGGGTCTGAACGAAACCGGAGCTACCTTATTCCTCCCCGTATGTCCAATACGAAGGAGAGGCGCTCGCATATCCGGACGATCAACAACTACATCCGGATTACTACCACTTTAACCCTTTATTGGTGGCTAGCCAATACTAGGCATCAGTAGTTATCCTTTCGATATGAAGATCGCCGGTCTTCAATCGCCGTCTTCGATATCTTCGATTAAAAATCGCCGTAAAATTATTTGAAATGAGTTGAACTCGGCCTTTTCAAATAATTTTTCAAATTATTACCATTTAAACCATTTAATATCGTTAATATTAATTTATAACGATTTATCGCTATTTTTATTTATTTAAAAATAGCTCAATAGAATAAAACGACGCTTCGAGTCGATGGGCGGCCTTGGCACTGTTTTTACCAAAATTTGATTTACACTTATCATGAAATCTAACCGTTGGATTTTAACAAAATTTATATCGTTGGAAAGATCTTCCCAAAGTGGTCCTAACGGTTCGGGGAAAATCCGACGGTTGGATCTTACGATATAATCATTTAAAGTTACGATTGCCAAAACGCGAACTACCGCGCGCGATTCTTTAAATTTTAATATATATATATATATATATATATATATATAAAAATCATTTGGCGATTTCAACTATTTTCAATCCATCACATGCAAATCAAATACAGTCCATATTCATTTTAGAAATTTCATATATGATTTTCATAATCCTTTTAACATGATAAAAATGATGATTTGAAATAAATCATGTCTTAATGACTAATTATTTCCAATGGTAACTAAATTACAATGAAAATATATTCATAATGTTCATCCTTTTTGTTGAAAACAAATGGAAATAAAAACACGATTTTTAGTCCTATTATTTTTATTGTATCTAAATTTATAGTAAAAATGTGACATTTAAATTTATTCTTTTTATTGTCTATAAAATATAAATAAAAATATAACTTTTTAATTGTATGCCTTTTATTGCCTCTAGTTTGACAACAAAAATCATAACATATATTTCTACTCTTTTATTCACAACTAACATGTCAACAAAAATGTCATTTTTGATTTATTCTTTTATTGTTTCTAATTTGACAATAAAAATATAACATTTAAAACTATACTTTTTATTACATCTAAAATGTGGATAAAGATATAACTTTTAAATTCGATTCTTTTTATTTCCAACTAACATGTAAAGGGAAATGTAACTTTTTCTAGGTTTTTATTCTATTTTTCATTTGCATCAAAAATGCAAATGAAAATTGTAACTTTTATTCTAATCTTTCATTTGCATCAAAAATGCAAATGAAAAATGTAACTTCTTAAACTAGGCTTTTATTTGCATCTAAAAATGCAAACAAAAATATAACCTTTTTAATTCATGTTTTATTTGCATCAAAGAATGCAAATAAAAATTCAACTTTTAATTTCGTTTTTTATTTGCATCAAAGAATGCAAATAAAAAGGTAAACTATTATTTCATGTTTTATTGCATCAAGGAATGCAAATAAAAATGTAACTCTTTATTCGACATTCGTTTGCATCTAAATTTGGAAATAAGAAATGTAATCTTTTTCTACAATGTTAATTTGCATCTAAATTTGCAAATAAAAAATGTAATCTTTTTCTACGATTTTAATTTGCGTCTAAATTTGCAAATAAGAAATGTAATCTTTTTCTACGATGTTAATTTGCATCTAAATTTGCAAATAAAAAATGTAATCTTTTTCTACGATGTTAATTTGCATCTAAATTTGCAAATAAAAAATGTAATCTTTTTTTATGGTGTTTTTTCCTTCTAAATTTGCAAATAAAAATTGTAACTTTTCTATAACATTCAAACACAACAAAGGTGATGTTTTTATCAATCAATACATCAAAAGATATATTTTACATTGCATTGAAAGTTCTAACTCAAATCAATAACGTAAACAAAGTGATGTTTTTATTGAATCAATAATTCTAATTCAATTCAATAATATAAACAAAAAGATATATTTTATTGAATTGACAATTCTAATTAAATTTAATAATATAACAAGATGATTTATTTTTATTGAATTGACAATCCTATTTCAATTCAATGATATAAACAAAAATGATATTTTCCTTAAATTGACAAACAAATTCAATTCAATAAATATGACCAAAATGATATTTTTAATCGAATTGACAAACTAATCCAATTCAATAAATATAACCAAAATGATATTATTTTTTATTGAAATGACAACTAATTCAATAAAAATGACAACATAATATTTTACATTGAATTGACAAACTAATTCGATTCAACAAATGTGACAACATAATATTTTATATTGAATTGACAAACTAATTCAATTCAATAAAAATGATAACATAATATTTTATATTGAATTGACAAACTAATTCAATTCAATAAAAATGACAGCATAATATTTTATATTGAATTGACAAACTAATTCAATTCAATAAATATGACAACATAATATTTTATATTGAATTGACAAACTAATTCAATTCAATAAAAATGATAACATAATATTTTATACTGAATTGACAAACTAAATCAATTCAACAAATATGACAATCCATTTTTGTTTAATATATATATATATATATATATATATATATTATTGAACAAAATATTAACAAATATGATTTATTTTAACCAACACATACAGATCTATAATTTTACGAACAAATCTATGTTTATACATCACCAACAAACAGATCAACCACCCAAAATTTCATCACATAGCAGATCTAAATCATATACATACAATCGTTACATAGCGAGGAAGATAATTAAATTGATTAATTATTTAAAAATCAGAAATCTCATAGTCGGGTTATTCTGCTTCGTTCAGAACTGCAAATTTGTCCAGAATCCAACAGCATGGAATCACTTCTAGTTCGAACAGCAGCGTAGATCTCGTCCCTACGATCGCACAGGATCTGAAATCGTTCATTTTCGATATCGTATGAATTAGTTATGACCTGATTAAGATTTATAAAGGTTTAAATTAAATTATTAAAATAATTAAAAAGGAAATAACCTTTCTTCCCTAACACAGTAACACGGCCGTAAGAAACCCAATTACTTCAATACTAGGTTTTGATTTCTATCACAATCCGTTCAACTTCGTCTCGATCAGGATACGCCGCGCCGGAGAGCTACGGGAGGCGCATAGGGGGGCCCGCTATGGTGCAGCTCAATTGAGCTTAGAGGGGGAGGCGGCGGCATCAAGACGTCGGGTTTGGAGCGAAAATACTTGGCGGCTGTTCAATTTTGGGTACTGTTATCCGTATAGATGGAAAGATAGTGAAAATCTCTTCAAAAAGGTCTAAAGAAGTAGGGGTTTTTGTTGAGTGGATCGGTAGAAATTAGTGGTGGAAGTCTAGAACAAATTCGACCATCGATGTTAAGGGGGCGGTGGCTACAGTAGAGGTTACGGTTTGAGGAAGATGAGGTGTATTTTTATATTATTTTATTGTTACTTTTGCAAATAAATCCAAAAGTTTTAAACCAGTCCAATTTTAGTCCAACAGTACTTGACGCCAACCAATTGCCCCCGTTACGGATCCAATGGGCTAGGTCTCGTCAGCCCAAACGACTGTCTGTGGCCTGAAATCTTTAATTTAATATTTAAATCCTTCATTAAATTTATTCGATCGTATATTTAAATTCACCGGGGCCACATACAGAGTTAGAAAATTCCAGAAAAAATATTTCTGGCTTTGTTTTGACGATACAGTCCTAACAAAATTAATTTCGTCGAATTATGAGATTGTTTGAAAACTGACCATTTTCAAGTCGATCAGAATTGATTGAAATTGACAAAACACATTTTCGTTTGCCACGCTCACATATTAATTCGAAAAAATATGAAAATTGAAACCTAGAAATAATTTGACATTCCGGTTCCAACAAAAGTGGTTTCATCGAAAATGGAGGTCGTTTGGAATATGACTATTTTCAATGGCTTTAATATTATTTAAAATAACTTTTTTTAATTCTGGCACATATTCTAACCAAATTCTTTAAAATAAAAATTTTAAATTGGTTCTGATTTTCCGGGTTGTTACAGATCGGGTTTAGCAATCAGCATGGATTGAATATTATATACACATTAATATATTGATCAGGTCATTCCTATCATAATATGAAACACGCTTGGACTGACCTTCCACATCTCATAACAATGCGTGGAATAGGTGAAAGAAAGAATATGTGCCAGGCATGCTAACAAAGTGGTGACTGCTTTTGGTTTCATTGAGAAAGTGGAAGAGAGGGATTCAAGGAAAAAGACGGTGAATGAATTCTGGGAAGCTGGAAGTCTTCAAAAATGTTGCATTCAACCTGGTGCGTGACTTACTCCTTGCGT
Organism: Allium sativum; assembly: GCA_030737875.1. NCBI lineage: Eukaryota > Viridiplantae > Streptophyta > Magnoliopsida > Asparagales > Amaryllidaceae > Allium > Allium sativum. Next base: position 49,759,471 of record CM060926.1, read on the forward strand.
GAATGGAGCGGGAAGCCACATGGCAAGGGAGCTATGCACGTGTGTATTGTGTTGGTATAGCATAATACGAGCTGAGTTTTTGTTTTGGGAAAGTTATGCTAAGAAATTGAGAACACGGTTTTTGTTCTGGAAGAAAAAGATGGGTGCATGGGTTAACGCTGAAACATGGAAATACATTTGCGTGGAGTAAGTTGTTTGCGTGCATCAGGATGAAGGAGGGACATGCGAGTTGATGATGGACTATACGGGTTGAAGGGGATTGTGACGGGGATTTTAAATGGCGAAGACAGTTGTTGTTTCATGGAAAGGAAAGCGAGAAAGGTTGATGGGTATAATCGACCATAATGGGTTCTAATACTGGAGCGTTGTTTTAGAAGAGGAAGATGACCATGTACAAAATACGATCGGATGGAAAAGGCTTTGAAAGCCCAAATTAAAAAAATATAGATGCACGAATTAAAAATCTGAAGTAGGGAAAATAAAGTGCAGACAGTGGGTATTAAGTGGAGTACACGGGCCAATAGAAAAGAAAGTTAAGGCCCAAGAAAGGGAAAAAAAGAAATAAAGAAAAATAAATGTCGAATGGTGAGTTTTTGGGTTCAGGGTTCACGGGTTGATAATTTGGAGGAACGTAAGGATTTAATTCTGAAATGGCATGGATACAAATTAAAGGATAGGCTTGTTTTCGGTGTGTGGGAGAAGAAGCCTCGAGCTGATTTAAACATGAGCTAATTGGAACACAGGCTACGCGAAAAAGCTGGTTTGGGACTATTCGGAACTCGTTTGGATTTATGGCAGAATTAAAGCGCCGGGTATAATCAACTGACGCAAATCAATATTTAACGGTTAACGCGCAAGGTGAGTAAATTCACTAACTCTGATCTATTTTAAAATATTATAATTATATTTTAATATTGGTTGAATGCTGTGTGATGGTCCTTTAGGTTGATTACAATTAAATTGGTTGAAATATACATATCGTTGCATATGTACACGTCATGGATTGGATACTGATTCCATATGTTATAAGATTCCCTAGTATAGAATTAGTGTAAATTGTATGGGCTAACATCTGTGGATGTGGGAAACTGGCTGGAGGAATCCAACCGGATTCCTCAATATTTATATGTACTGTCTGCACTGTTTGAACCCTGTTGAATGGAAATTCAACGTTATGTTGATTTAATAAATATACGACTTCGATTAAGAAAATAGCAACAGTCGACCATAAACCAATTTTTGTTAAGAAGTTGATTGGCCGTCAGTCAAATCAGCGAAGATAAATTATAAAAATTATATTTTTATAATTTAAGCGAAGTTTAAATTATAATAGATGTTATATTATAAACTGGTATTTCATAGTTCATTTTATAAAGTAAATATAAACGATTATTGGACATTTAAATAAGTTATTAAGCTGTAATTAGCAAATAGTTAAGAAATATTATTAGATTAATTATATTAATCTATTGTAAGAAGTAATTAAAATCAGTTAACGAATTTACTGATGGAATGAAGTTGATTAAATCAACAGTTTATTTGGAAAATGATTATTAGATTAATTGGTCTTCAATTAGTCTAATGAAAATAGTTTAGAAATAAATTAATCGAAATTAATAAGATTCCTTATTAATTACCCTTTTTAATTAATGAGGCATTAAATAATTATTGAACCAATATAATTAGTTATTGTTAATATAAAGTAAGCAACCAATCTATTTTAGATTAATGATGAAGTAAACTATTTAATTCAGTAATGGTAAAGTAAATATTATTTAATTATTTTAAATTAAACAATTGTTTCTTAAATGGATTTCATTTAAGAGGATATTGAGTTATAATAAGATTTTTTTTGAATTAAGTATAATGATTCAAATAAAAGTAAAACGTCAGAAGACAAAGAACGTCAATGGATCTTGGTAAAGAAGTTATAAACAGAACTGTGGGATGAAGTTAAAGTGAAGAGTTAATGTTTAATATAAATAATCATAAACAACAGAGATTTCAAAGTATGAATATGGTGTTATAAAACCACATTCCAAATAAAACAAATACGGTTTGAGGGATACTATGAGTAATAAGGAGTTCAGGGTTACAGACTTATATCTATTCTAAGATAAGAACGTTGTCGATCAAGGTCTGAGAGGTAAATAAAATACCCTAACTTGAACGATTTCACTATTATCGAGGAATGGTATCAGTATGTAATGGAAAGAGATGTCGAGATTAGTTATAAAGTGGAATATAGCAGCATATTGCAAGTATTTGAACTATAATGATAAAATAATGTTGTGGACTAGGCTTAAGCATGACTGTGATGTCGAGATTAGTTATAAAGAGGAATATTACAGCATATTGCAAGTTTTTGAACGGTAACGATAAATTAGCGTTGTTGACCAAGCTTAAGCGTGATTTTTATATATATAGCACTACTCCCTAGGAATGCAAACAGTTTGGTTTGAAATCCACTTACTCTAAAAATAATAAGTAATGATGTTTGGCCAAAGAAATATAAGAATGAGTTTAAAAAGGGAAATTGGAGAATCGTTCCGAAAATAATGATATCATTTCTATGTTCCAAATATGATTTGAACTAAACCATTAGGATTTGGAATTATAATTCGGCCGGCAATGTCGAATATTATGAAAACAAGTATTTTTAGAAATTATAAATTGATAGGATAGTAAATACTTGGTTTTAAACTAATAAATTATAATAGAATATGTAATCAAGATTAAAGATATAAATGTGATATCTACTTAACAAGAAGTGACTTAGAAACAAAGTTTATGAAGTGGAATGGAAAGATAAAATTATAGAATAACTCGATAAATAAGATTGAGCCCGTAAAGGTATTTATTACTTAAGTGAAGATTTATTTGATAAATGTATTCAAATTTCTATAAATGGATTATATTCACATTTTAAAGGGAATAGTGTTAAAAAGTGAATGTTGAAAATTAAATAGTTACAATGAAAACTAGAAATGTTTTCCAAGAAGTGTAAGGCTTAAACAGTTTTGGGAAAATATCTAGGAAGGTATAGGAAACTGGAAAATTAATGTTAAAATAAAAAGGGCCAGTGATTGTGTGATGTTTAGTTATACATTAGAATGGATGTTTTTTTTTACTTCGATAGTTAAATGACCGACTATCGAAGTGTTTTGACCATCGTTGTCAATACGGAGAGACCTGTTAGATATATTATTCGAAAACCACTCTGTATTGACATAAGCGTTGCGAATTAGATTACGATGAAGATAATTGAAGACGGAGTGAAACGCAAGGTTCGTTCTGTTCTAGAATGGTGCTTTATGTTTGTCCAGTCCCAGGACAACTTGTATGGATGAGTGTCTGACAGAGTATACCTAATAAATCACGTACGGTTGTTCTCTAAAAGGTATTACGTCTGGTAACGGAGGAATTCGTTCCTCTTAGCTTTTTATACCCGTGATATTTTTGGAAATCGATCAGTGAATTGACGGATTTGACGATGTGGCATTCAAAGTGAATGGTAATCAGATATTCTGAAGATAGACGTAGCCTGTAGCCTCACAACCAGGAAGTAACAAAAGTTGGGCTAGGTAGCATGGCTAGTTGGGTCATCCCCAGGTAGGGTGTGTTGTCACCGATCTAGAGAAAATTCATATTTGTTCTTCTTTTTCGATTCTGTATCTTCGAATTACCGTTGGATGGCCAACAACCGTGGGTGGCAATATATTCGGTACACTCAAGCTAAATGAGTGGTCGGTTATGTGTGGCCGGGTTGCAAGACATTCTTGTCGAACCCAGGTGTATACCCTCTAGAGTACACTGATCGGTAGGTACTCCCATACCTTGTCTGTTGGAATCCAATCTCCAATAAGCGCTCTGCGGTTTTAGATTTTATATTATATATGTGGAGCGTGAGATGCAAGCGTTCTGCTATTTGGTTATTTATTTGATTAGACATTATTATAATATCACTGGAGTTTGATATTAAAGTATTTTGGGTAATAGTAAGGTAAAAACCGTCCATGTTTATGTGTGGGCTGGTCTTACTATTATTCATTTGTTTCAAAAGGATTTTCAAAAGTTAAACAGTATGGTTGGAATTTACTCACACCAGTCCCATGACTGACCCAGAGTTTATTTTGTTTGTGTTTTCCCTAAATTCTTGGCTGCCCAAATTTGTACGGGTAGTCAAGTGTTTCAGGCTTTCATATATACAATTGGAGGAGCTCAAAGCAGAAGGCTTCACCATTAGTATTTAGAGATTATTTCCGCTGTGATATGATGTATTGTACTCTGATAATGGTATGTATATACCATACAATTTTGTATTTCAAAGTTATGTTATATGATACATTTTATTCGTTCCGCTGTGAGATTCGTGTTTACTCTGATTATGTTCAGCTGTGTTCTTCTTCTTCTATTCTATTAGTTCTATCTTTTCTATCTCATCCTCTAGTTTCTTTCTATTAATGATCTGAACTTTCATGCACTTTGAGTTGAATGTGTAGGATATTAGTCAGCTCAAATTGGTATGGATTTTCAGGCCACTACCGATATTTTCAGATATCCGAAAATATCTGCGAATACGGATACAGATATTTTTAATTGGTATCCGTGGATATCAGATATGGATTTTCATTTTCAAATACGGATTCAGATACAGCACTATCTGTATCTGACTGCATCCATTTACAGCCTAGTGACGATGTAAAGCCGGCCAACCTGTTCTTGGATAGTACTAAATATTCCACTACCAAATTTGGGATTAGCAAATGTACAACAACATACATAAATGGGTCAATAACGAATCTAAAATGGTGGTGGTTATAACCTAATTGGTGAGACCCACATAGCCCTGCTACCTGTGCCCCTGTTTTAGTCATTACCGGTTGATGAGGCTAGAAGCTACGTTTACCTTTCATATATAATACATATCCATCTTTGGAATAAATGTATTCACAAAACCATATTATTTTCTATACTTAGAAAATATAACCAAATGGTATCAGTATAGTCACACGTCATTTCTTGGTCAAACAATATCATAAGATGCATGTTTATTATAAAACCCAATAGTTTTATTTAATTTCTAACTTTGCCAATTAAAGTTTATTACACCACTTATGGAAATAATAATTCAACTACCAACATCCACTTTCGTTTTCAAGCCAGTATCATCTCTTGGATAACAAGAAGCCGTTCAAGTTGGGGTATTCTATTAACCTCTCAGACCTTGACTCGACAACATTTTTATCTTCAAGATAAATAGAAGTTTTTTAATGCAAAACCTGATATTCAGTGAGTGTCACAATAAGTTCCATTTACTACTCAATTTAAGTAGGGTTTAAAAAACCATTTCCTGCATTTGAAAATCTCAATCACCAACAATATTTTTACTTCATTCAATTATTAAGTAAAACCTCATTTAAAACCAGTGCATTAGCTTTAAATTTCTTTTATAAACCTTGTTTATAAAACTAGGATTTATTATAAAATCCCTTTCAAAATTCCTTCATAAAATTTCATTTAAAATCTTTTTACAAAATCTGATTCACTTTTCTTCATAAACTTTAGATCTTATCAACCTTGCTTTGATTTTAAAACCAAATCACCTAAAATTTAGCTTTAAATAAAAATAAATCATTCATAAGTCCTTTGCGAATATCTAACTTTTCATAAATTTCAATTCTAAAAAACAGATCATTTCTGCAACATTTTTCAAGTTAAACAAAGCCATTTATTAACTTATTCAAAATAATTCATAAAATCATCTTTTATACTTCATAAAAACAATTATAAATCTTCGTTAAGTTTTAACATTTTGAAAACTCTAATTATAAAACTTATTTATAAAACAAAGTTTTCGCTACACATGACCTTCGATAATTTCTGTATAAAATCCAAATATAATTATTGATTTATTTATAAAACCACTATTTTATATTACTTATATAAAATAAATTTAAAATCTTGCTTTTATTATAAATATAAAGTTTATAACTTCAAACTTATTCAATACTCATAATGGAAAATCAATGTCTTAAAAATGTGGATTTTAGGCCATCTACTGCCAATCACTTAATTAATAATGTTTATTGATCAATGTTGCATTCTATTCAACAATCATCATCCAAATCGGATTTTTAATGTTACTTATGTTAGAAAGATCATATGTGTAAAATATGAAAGCAAGTAACATCCAAAACATTGAGAAATCATGTTGGATCACTCCAACCTGTCCCCTGCATCATAACTCATATATTAGTTTGTATATGCACATATAATATTTAAGATGAATCTTCCATTTAAAAGCACGTGGTGTCAAAGGTCATCCGTTCACAAATGGAAATATATTGATAACCACGAACAAAACAATAAATCATTTAATCATCCAAGCACACAATTTGATATTAAAATCAACAATGAATACTATTATATAGTATAACAATATTTAGCAGTATTCCACAAAGTGCGAGGGTTAACTCACCATCCATTCCAATTCGACGATTTGCGCTTCGATTTATATAATTCCAAACAAGCATTTGAATTAATATAAAAATCCAAATTGCACCAAATCACTCCAATATAACTCATACGCATAGTGTTCGCGTATACGAACCCAACGTATCTTGTTTCGTCTAAATCTGACATTGTATGAATAAGTTACACCAGTAACAAGATTTCATTGAGTTAAAACAATCAATTTAAAAACTAATTACTTCATTAAGTCTTTGATCACTTGATTAGAGATAATATAATCACGTTTTTATTAAACGCGATCCCCAGACCATTAGGAAACCATCGTCCATATTCAACATCAATCGGCTCCACCTTCAGTCACTAGCTGGCTGTCGCACCACCACCAGAGGCAGCGACTCCTCCCTGCACACCACCTCGGCCAGATCCCACCTCCTCCGATGCCCTTTTGGCCTCGAGCGACCTAAATGAACGAAACCCCCTAATTTTCTCTTCATCTCCATAGTTATCCGTCATTCGGGGACTGGAGACCCAGCAACCACCCTCAATCGATACACCTACTCCCCCTTTACTTTCGCCAGCAGTGGCGCCACCCAGCTTGGCCTAAGATCGCCAGAATTTGCCACACAAGATCAGATGGTCATGGAGATATTACCGAAGGACCGCCTGGAAATTGCTGATCATGATTGTTGAATAGCTTCATCATGTCGGGCTCTCCAACTATGCAATTGTCGTCGAAGCTTGATAGTGAGCAGAGTGGCTTTGATCGTCCTGAGATGTTGGATTGAGTTTTATAGTTGCGGCTCATTTGTTTTGACCAGAAGATAGAGGAAGGGAAAAGAATTAGGTTTTGTACAGGGATATTTATAACATGAATTTTACTTATTATATTCACACGTCTTGTTACTCAAACGTTACACGTTCTTACAACAACATAGATCATCCTATCATTGGGAAATTAGAAATTCTACAATTTAATATTTCGGATGCTATTTTACGTGTCAATCAAAATCAATTAAAAAAAATTCGATTTCAAAACACACAAATTCATTGATGATAAATTATTATTATTGTTCATATCTAAATAAAATTTTGCATATCTTTAAAATAAACTTAGTTGGATTGAAAACTCAGTATTTACAAATTCTAGATAATTCGACATTCAAACCTTGTTTTAAATTTAACTCAAGTCATTAAATATTAAAATTAATCATTTTAATTTTTAAATTAATTAAATATTATAACGTAAAAGTCTAGGTTATTACAATATAATCTATTTATTTAATTGGTTGATTAAGCATGAACTAATACATATAACTTTAGGTTTCGATTGCCAATGAATAAAGTCTACTGCAAATAATAATGGAGGGTTAGGACTCTACTATAAACATTTTTTATTGTAGACGGGAGCTTCCAAAATATCCTTCGCACTATTTACTTTAAAAATAAGCCTACAATTATTACATGCTTAAACTGGTCTTACCTTTTAAAACTTACGATGTAGCTCCAAAATTGGATATATCCATACAAATTAATTTAACAAATAATCCAGTTATTGTACATTAGTTGCGTGTATTGATTTTTTCCTTTACCCTACAAATATCAAGCATGATTCACCCTTCAAAAATAATCTAACATTTATTGCATTCATAAATTTGTCTTACCATTTAAAACTTATCACGTGGCTCTAAGATTGAATATACATATACAAAATAACTGAGTAAATAATCAAATCAATACATAATAATTTCATATGTTAGTCTTTTTCTTTACATAGTTAATAGTCTTGCATGACTCATCGTTTAAAAATAATCCTGCATTTATTGCATGAATGAATTGACATTACCTTTTAAAACCTATCACATGGCACCTAGATTGAATATCAAGCTATATCTTTTCAGGTACCACATAAAATTGATTATCTCTTCTCTATATCTGCCTCTTTTTTTTATCTTATTTAAATATTATTATCTTTAATGTTAGTTGTAATGCCTTTAATACCATAAATTTTTGGTGTAGGCGCGAAGTACATAAGATGTCCTTTATCATATTGCTTGACAAGTAATCCCATAATAATAATTATTGCATGCGTGAAATAGTCTTATCCTTTAAATTTTATCATGCAGCTCAAATGTTGAATATGTCCTTAAGAACTAACCAAATAGATAATCCAATCAATACACATCAATTGCATATATTATTCTTTCCTTTTACCTAGTAAATTGTAATAACTTGAAATTTTAATGATATTTAGATAATGTATTTTTTTTAGAAAGGCATTAAAACTTTTTTCACAAACATCACAATTACAATAGGTTCAACAAAACCTTAGCATCAAATTTACAGAGCAGGGGAAAAACTATGCAATACGACAAAGAACACAGAAAAAACTCTACTCTGTAAAACTATACAATCACAAATAACTTAAGACTTATGCAAATTAATTTTTCTCCGAATCCTCTTATGCACCACGGCAAATAGTTCATTAGCATTCAAAGCAATTCCACCAAATACCCTTCTATTCCTCTCTGCCCAGATTTCATAGCAAAATAACTTCAAAATCTTTAATAGCAATATACTTCTAGGTGATTTCCATCTTGTAGCCTTGAAAACGTTAAACCTTTCAATTCTGGAGACGTTCGAAGGCCTGTAGTAATTTCCAGTGGCCAATATCCTACTCCATATCTGAAAACAAAAGTGCACTCGAAAAACAAGTGAGTATTAGTCTCTGAATCAACTCTACATAGAACACATCTCTCATCTGGAATAACACCAATATTAAACAACTTCACCTTATTATTGAGTGCGTTCGACATGATTTTCCATAGAAGAAAATTGACCTTAGCTGAATTTTTCATACTCCAGATTCTTATATGCCAAAGGAATAACTGTTTGTCACCACTCAATAAATCATAGACATGGCCAGTAGAATGTTTTTGACCCATCCATGCAATATTCAAGTCTGAATTTAATTGAAAACTCCTACTAATTTCACTCCACAATCTACTTAATATTGTTGAACTAGAATGCTGTAATATAATAACTCCATCATGCAAAAAATCATCCACTATAGCTGATTCAGGAATACCACAGTTTCTCCTCAAGTTATAACCAACTATATCACTAAGTATCATACCCTTGCCAGCCCAGGGTGTATGCCAAAAAGAAAATTTTCTGATCATAGCTGAATTGCATTGCACATAAGGTAAGAAAGTATTTCTCAGTTTCAGAATATTTCTCCAACTCCAAGAACAATTCTGAAGTATAGGCATAGTCCAAAGTTTTTTTACTACCAATTAAATTCTTCAAAGCAAATTTTGTCCATAAACTTCCTAAATCGGTGAACAACCTGTTGATATACCCTGAAATTGCCGCCTTCTTCCACTGTTTTAAATTTATAATACCAAGTCCTCCATATTTCTTCTCTTCACACAGTTTAGAAAAAGAAATTGGTATCATCTTTTTCACAAACGGATCTCCATGCCATAGAAATTTGTTAATAGCACTAGTTACCATGTTAATTAACTTGACTTGTAAGATATAGTGTCTCGTGTAATAGGTTGTCATCGCCAAAATAACAGATTGTACGATAGTTAACCTTCCAGCCTGTGACAACTTGCAAGCCAGCCTTTGCTTCATTTTATCAATAATACTTTCAAATAAAGGTAAGCAATTAACAATTGACATCCTACCAGTGAAAAGAGGGAGAACAAGATATAAAGAATTATCAGGTAATTCTCTTAAACCAGATTTAAAAATGATCTCACTCCTCTTATGTGAAGGTAACCCTGCTATTTTAATTTGAGATTTCTCTACATTTAATTGCAAACCAGTGATTTCGTAGAAGACTTGTAATGTGTCCAATATACATTGTATATTACTAAGTGTAGGCTTCGTAAAAATAATTAAATCATCAGCAATCAATAAACGAGTGATCAAGGGAAACTTACAGCGTGGATGAAAATCAAAATTCCTTCTTATTACTTGCTCAACGATTAAGGAATTAAGCAATTCCATAACATTGATAAAGAGATAAGAAGAGATGGGATCACCTTATCTAACTCCTTGCTTCCGTTTGAAATATCCATGCAATCTACCACTTCTGGAAACTGAAAATAAAGGAGAAGAAATGCAAGTGTAAACCCATGCTAGAAACGGTTTGGGGAAGTTCATCGTTGACATGACAGCCATTATAGAGGCCTAGGAAACTGTATCAAAGCTTTCCTTAAATCTAACTTCAACATACACCTCGGTGAAATAATCTTCCTGTCATATCCATGCAATAATTCTTGTGTAATGAGAACATTATCACTAATATTCCTACTATGTAAAAAATCAGATTGATTGCCTGAATGACTGGAGGAAGAACCATTTGAAGTCTATTAGCCAAAATCTTGGATATGATTTTGTAAAAATACTACAGCAAGAAATTGGCCTGAAATCAGAAACTGTCAATGGATTTTCAGTTTTTGGAATTAAAGCTAAGGTAGTGGCAGACAAAGAGGATGGCAAACTATTATCCTCGAAGAAAAACTGAACTGCAGTAGTGACATGTTGCCCAACTGTTGACCAACATTTTTGAATAAAGAAAGCATTAAAACCATCTGGTCCTCCGCAACTATTTGAATCTAAATTAAACACTGCTGATTTTACTTCCTCACAACTGACCAAAGAAATAAGAGTCTCTGATTGTTGATAAGATATAGTAGGCAAATCAATATGATACAGGGCTTGAACATTAGAATGTAGTAAGTTGGATGGAGCTAAAACATTAGAAAAATACGATACGAAAGCTTCATTAATTCCATCCTCTGTCGAATGATAATTACCTTCCAAATCTTTTATCAACTAATACGCCTGACGTACCTTATTAATTATCAATGAATTATGAAAGAATTTTGTATTTCTATCAAACTCAATATCCCGCTTTAAACTTGAACCTTGCTTTGCTGGTTTTAATTCCATATCCAATATGCTCTTTAATTTATTTTGTAGTTCAATTTCCAATAGTAATTGCTGCTTATCCCATGGATTCCTTTCGAAAGACTCCTGAACTTGGAAAAGCTCTGATCTGATACGCGAAGACTGCTTTGAATCTTTACTAAAATGGAAAAAGGACCATGCTTTCAGATGAATTTTCAGAAGCCTAATCTTTTCAACAATCTGACGATAGGATTATTACCAAAATTATTAGACCAAACCTGAAGTAAGACATTAGAAAAATCATTATGAGAAAACCGAAAGTTAAAAAAAATTAAAAGAGGACTTCCCTTTGACACTGGAATCATGTTTCCCCCAATATAAAAGCAAAGGATTATGATCAAAAATAGATGAAGGCAGAACTTGAATGAAGGATTTAGGCTAGGCATTAATAAAAGAGGAATTGAAAAAAGCATGATCAAGTTTGCATAGGGTGGGCAACCCAGTATGACTTCTATTCGACCAAGAAAAATCAAAACCAAAGCTATTCAAAGAAAAAAATGCTTGATTTGATAATGGCTTGATTTAATGGAGCAATATCATTAAGAGAGAGAGCACAACCTCCAAATTTTTTATTAGAGGAGAACATACAATTAAAATCGCATCTAATTATCCAAGGATCCGAAGAAGAATGAATATTATGCAATTCATTTAGAAAAGATTATCTCAAAGAAACAACATTATGAGCATAAACAGATGTGAGGAAGAATTAAGAGTTCGAAGGAAGATGAATACAATTGAAATGAATATATTGAGTGGAGGCAGATAATTTGGTTAGATTGAACAATGAAGGATTCCAGATAGTTAACAAACAACCAAAACTAGCATCAGCTAAATTGTGATCAAAATGCCAATCAGGAGAAATGAAATGAGAAACTTTTGGTGTTGAATGGATATCCAGCTTAGTTTCTGACAAACAAAGCAACGGTATCTTATTTTCTCTCAGAAATACCTTAACTTCATTTTGCTTAGAAGGTAAATTTAACCCTCTAATATTCCAAAATGATATGTTTTGCATCATAATTTGAAATGTTGAGGATCAATTAGTGGAGCAGGATGCTTCCTTGTATGCCTCTTTAAAGGATTTTTTGAATTACCAGAGGGCAAGACATCATCAGGATCATAATCTACTCCTCTCTAATATTCCAAAATGATATGTTTTGCATCATAATTTGAAATGTGGAGGATCAACTAGTGGAGCAGGATGCTTCCTTGTATGCCTCTTTGAAGGATTTTTTGAATTACCAGAGGGCAAGACATCATCAGGCCCATTATCTACTCCTTCATCTAGATCATCCAGATCAGATGTACACAATTTGGCTTTCTTCTTTTTTTTCCTTTTTTAGTCTTCACTGACTTTGTAGAAGATGGTAAATAGCTGCCTTGAGATAGTAAAGGAGAAGCAGAGTTACCAGAGTTTAACGATGACTGAGAATGTAACACCCCACACCCGCTATAGTCACTCACTAAGGGAATGCCATAGCATCGGTGGAGTATTTTTAGTGAGTATAGAACAGTAAAATTACAACAAGACAGATATAATGTAATACTTGAAAATTTAAAACATCATCTCATAGCAGCGGAAAGTAAAACATGTTTGGTTACATCATAAAACCATAACAAGAGTCAAGTACAAAATATCCATCCTGAATAAAATAAGTACATAATCCCACTACTCATAACAAATAGCCATAACAGAAAAGATAAGATAAGCTGAGCTCTACATCTACGGTCCAAGCTCCAAGAGATAGATAAAGCAAACTGATCAAAGCCCACTAGCACTAGGCCCAACCTGAGGACCTGAAGGAAAAAGATAAAAACAACGGGGGTCAGACATAAGCCTGAGTGAACCCTATCTCCTTAATAATACAATTATTAAAGTAATTAGGGTATGATATGAACTCGGTATGGTATCTTTGGGGATAATGACTACACTAAGTTGCCCACGAACACAGGACGAACTAAGATAACCGTAAAGACGCATCTACCCACCCAAGGATAATTACTAACTGCACCACACCAGTCACTCCTACTCAAAGGTTGATCCCACCCAAGGATATCAAAGATAGATATAACCAGTAGTTTCCTGTACCCTAGTTGACTACATAGGTGCCGTCTGCCCCTATCTCTACTAGGTGTACCCCACTACCCTAAACGATCGGCTCCCTAACGTAGGTATCCGTGCTGGGCCCACAGTGGGGTGTATCATTCCCCAAAGTGGCAACCCAAAAGCAACACCGGTGCACGGGTTATACCTACACGATGCAACAACGTCTTACCTCCCAGTCCCGGGCCCACACACGCATATGAAACCCGATGGGCCTGCGTTGCCACCGCTAACCCCGTTTTGGCCACTTATAGACAAGCCCAGTATGCGTGTCCCGTCCTCGGCTTGGGCCGAGCTACAAAGATACATATGGGATACTGGTTGTAATGGGCCCTCCACAAGCTACCCACCAGAGCTTGTTATTAATCTAGTGTTCCCCACTTAACCCTTTAATCATGTTTAATTACATGTTTCACTTGGTTAAGTATTCTAATCGTATTTTCTATTGCCACCCAAGGCAACCCACTAGATTCCTCATGCCACCCAAGGCACCCACTTAACCCCTCATGTCCCACTACATGCTAATATGGTTAAGTGTTTCTTAATTAATTAAGACCGTGATTCCCCATAAAGACCTCCCACATTAGACTGGCTGTTATGACCGCCTGGTTAAGCCGGTAGGGTCCGGGCAGTCTTACGTCATAACAGAGTCTAACCTCGTGTCTTTACTTTAATCACGTATTTAATTTGTGCCTAAGACCTCTCACATTAGACTGGCTGTTATGACCGCCTGGTTAAGCCGGTAGGGTCCGGGCAGTCTTACGTCATAACAGAGCCTAACCTCGTGTCTTAGTCGATTAATTACACCTAATTAATCACCCCCATATTAATTATCCCTAATTAATATCAATTTATTCATAACATGGGTAGACCTAACTCAATAGGTAAATTCCCATGGGGTAGACCTAACTCAATAGGTAAATTCCCACTTATGTTAATTAATTTTTTATGGTATGCTTAATCATACCCATTTCAACATACTTTTAATTAACATATTAATTAACCCCATCGTTCCCCACGTAAATCGTCATTATGACATAACATAATAAAGGGAAGATTTACCACACATAACATGGGTTTAGCATATAACTTTATCATGGGTTAAGAGGATGTCAACTTGCATATATGAGCATGTATTAACCCAACTATATTCAACCCAAACTTGCATATTATCAAACATGTGTCTTACATAACATGTTGCATATGAACTTACATATCATCAAACATGTGATTTGCATAACATGTTGCATATGAACTTACATATCATCATACATGTGATTTGCATAACATGTAGAACTTGCATTTTAGCATATACTTAACTTGCATAAGCACTCACATACTTGCATAAGCATTCATATACTTGCATAAGCTTGCATATCATGTTAAACTTGCATTTCAACATATACATAACTTGCATAAACATTCACATACTTGCATAGGCTTGCATATTATGTTAAACTTGCATTTCAACATATACATAACTTGCATAAACATTCACATACTTGCATAAGATGTTAAACATGCATATAAGCATATACATGACTTGCATAAGTACTCACATACTTGCATAACATGTTTGCATAATGGATCCATATTCACTTAGTGTTTTGCATCATAAACATCATGAAACAACTTGCATAAAAATATCATGATTACATATTATGAAACTTGCATGACATAAGGCATATAACTTGCAAAACACATAATATTCACTACATCAAGCTTGCATAAATATATGGATCCACAAACATAGCCATACTTTATCACATCTTATCATAATCAATTCAATAATTGATTATTAAGGGGATAGAAGCTCACCAAAACAAGATTTGCAAGTTAAATGAAGCAAATCCCAATGATTAAGTAGAAGAAGATGTAGATTGGCTTGCAAACCCTCTTAGGATTTTTAGTGGAGGCTCTCCAATTTTCTAAGTGGTGGCATAATGGCCTTAGATCTATTTTTGGTAAGGATAAGGGGGGTATTAGGGTGTATATATAGATTAGTTAGATGTTTTAGGACCATAGGATATATCCTAGAACCAATCCTAGCCTTTAAAGCATGTCTTGGGGAAGAAGTCAAGTGTATGAACCATTTAGGGCCAAAAAAAAAAACAGCCCAAAACTCATCCCGGGCCTCAAAACATGAGCAGTTTTCGTTTTTGATTTTTCGTGAAACTTTGACGGGCCATAACTTGGTCATACGGACTCCGATTTACGAAAACTCGGACTCTATTTCGCGTATTTTTCCGAGACGAACGCAATGGCACAGCCCGTTTCCCCTGATTCAGAATATTAAATTTAATTCTGCTCTGATTTATGTTATAACAAGTTATTTAACATACGGGGTGTTACATTCTCCCCTACTTAAAGGATTTCGTCCCCGAAATCTCTAAGTCAAGAAGAACGTATCCTACCAACCAAACAACCATCTACTCAACCATCAAACACTGGCATCCATTGTCCTTAAAGTTTCTAATGTTGTATGAACATATGCAAAAAGTGTGTGTATATGTTCCCTATCTAATGCAAAATCAGGCGGTCTACTGATTCAGTTGACCTCCTTAATGCAAACCATGATAGTGCCATGCATCCAATATGTATGCGAAAGAACCCTATCGACACATACTATTTCTACATGCGTGCACAATCATTCACCGAATAAATGCATCATCCATATGATAGCACAACCATCATACATCCATTAATATAGCTACCTACACACATTTATATGCAATATGCAATATGAAGTGATTGAGCCGATCTAGTGCCTAAAGTGTGTGTATATGCATCCACGAGCAACCACTAGCAAACACTTGCATCCACTTGCATCCATCAATCATAACATGTCTCAAACACATGTTTCAACCATAGGTTTACCCTATCTAAAAGGTCAAAGGTGCTAACGAGAGGACATACTAAGGACAAGATAAGTACAAGATAGGCAATAAAGGAGAAGTTAAAGAACATACTCTCGAAAAGAAAAGGGTACAAAGAACGCATCTTCGCTTCCGTCTCCCAAGTAGCATTGCTCTCGTCATCTCCCCATTGCACTTTGACTAGCTGAACCTCTCTGTTTCTCAACTTCTTAATCTCTGACCCAAGGATGCGAGTAGGAGCTCGTCGAATCGTCGCATCACGCTCTACTTCCACTTCTCTAAGCAAGCTCGGCTCTACCACCTCTGCGGTCTCATGTAGGCACTTCCTCAAATGTGACACATGGAAAACATCATGTATACCACTAAGTCTGTCTGGCAACTCCACCCTATATGCCATCCGTCCAATTCTTTCCTTGACAGGAAACGGTCCTACAAACCTCGGTGCTAACTTCCCAGCGGATCCAAAGCGAACAACATTCCGTAATGGAGACACTTTGACAAAAACCATGTCCCCAACTTCAAACTCAAGATCAGTCCTCCTCTTATCTGCATAAGATTTCTGTCTGTCTTGCGCTGCTTTCATCCTTCTTCGAATCAAATCAACCTTCTCTGAAGTCTCTCTAACCATATCGGGTCCTAGCAAGATCTTATCCGTAGATTCCCACCAACATGTAGGTGATCGACAAGGCCTTCCATAAAGAGCTTCAAAAGGTGCCATGCCAATACTAGACTGGAAGCTGTTGTTATATGCAAACTCCACCAAAGGAAGATGCTCTTCCCATGTACCTCCAAAATCCAAGATACAAAGCCTCAAAAGGTCTTCCAAAACACGGTTCACCCTCTCGGTCTGGCCGTCTGTCTGAGGATGATATGCGGTGCTCAAACACAACTGAGTCCCCACCGCCTCCTGTAAACTCTTCCAAAACTCACTAGTGAAGATAGGATCTCGATCACTCACTATGCTGGAAGGTACCCCATGCAATCGAACTATCTCTCGAACATAGACTGAAGCAAGCCATGGAGCAGTCCTATTACTCTTTACGGGTATGAAATGGGCGCTCTTAGTAAGTCTATCAACCACGACCCAAATTCCTGTATTGCCCTTCCTCGATCTCGGTAAACCATCAACGAAGTCCATCGAGACACTATCCCACTTCCATATCGGAACTTCCAAAGGATGAAGCAACCCACCTGGCTTCTTTTGCTCTGCTTTTACTTGTTGGCACACCAAGCATCTAGCCACATACTCGGCCACATCTTTCTTCATACCGGCCCAAAAGAAAACTCGCCTCATGTCTTGGTACATCTTATCCCCACCGGGATGTATGGTCATCCTCGAACGATGTGCATCATCAAGTATAGCCTTCCTCAAGTCTTCATCTTGCGGTACACAAAGTCTACCATCTCTACGCAACCACCCCCTATCATCTAGGGTGTACCTATTCAAATGGCTGGACGACTCCCCCCTTATGAGCTTCTCTACCAACTCAACCAACTGTGGGTCGTCTCGCTGTGCCTCGCCAACTCGTCCCAAAAGAGTAGGTCTAACCTCTAAGGATGCTAGCAAACCGGGTACCAAGTCAACAGAAGGTCTGAAGTCAAACATCGAGATAAACTCCAAGCTTCTCCGTTCCACAAACAACGGACTCAAGGACAACCTTTTTCTGCTTAAGGCATCTGCCACCACGTTACCCTTGCCAGGGGTATATGCTATCTCGAAATCATAGGATGCTAAGAACTCCATCCACCTTTGCTGTCTCAAGTTCAAATCCTTCTGAGAAAACAAGTACTTCAAAGATTTGTGATCGGTGAACAACTCAAATCTCTCACCAAGAAGATAATGGCGCCATATCTTGAGCGCAAAAACGATAGCGGCCAACTCTAGGTCATGGACAGGGTAATTTTTCTCATGCGCCCTCAACTGCCTCCCACCATAGGCTATTACCCTTCCCTCTTGCATCAAGACTGCGCCTAGTCCTGTCCCACAAGCATCAGTATAAACAACGAACGGCTTACTCCCATCTGGCAGCACTAAAACTGGAGCAGTGGTTAAAGCTCTCTTTAACCGTCGGAATGCATCCTCACAATCCACATCCCATGTGAAAACCTGATTCTTCTTTGTCAAGCGAGTTAATGGGGCTGATATCTTCGCGAAGTCCTTGATAAACTTCCTATAGTAGCCAGCCAACCCCAAGAAACTCCTCACCTCGGTAGCATTCTTTGGAGCCTTCCAATCTTGGATAGATACTACCTTTGCATGATCCACAGCTATCCCTTCCTTAGAGACCACGTGCCCTAAGAATCGCACTTCCTTCCTCCAAAAGTGACATTTAGAAAACTTAGCCTTCAGGCTATGCGCTCGAAGAGTCTCCAACACTTCCCTAAGATGTAGGGCATGCTCTTCCTCACTCTTGGAGAAGACCAAGATGTCATCCACAAAGACCACCACGAACTTGTTAAGATACTCCCTGAACACCCTACTCATCAGATCAACGAAATATGCAGGGGCGTTCGTCAAACCAAATGGCATCACAAGCCACTCATAAAAACCATCCGGAGTCCTGAAGGCAGTCTTCTCTACACTATCCTCAGCCACTCTCAACTGATGAAACCCCGTGGCTAAGTCCAACTGCGAAAACACTGAAGCGCCAACTAACTGATCGAAGAGATCATCAATCCTCGGCAATGGGTGTTTATTCTTCTTTGTGAGCTTGTTGAGTTCTCTATAGTCAACACAAAGTCTGAGGGACCCATCTGCCTTTGTAGCAAAAACCACCGGAGCACCCCACTCCGATATACTTCGTCTTATGAACCCCTTCTCAAGCAACTCCCCTACTTGCTTATTGAGTTCCCTCCTTTCACGAGGAGCCATGTGGCGCACTGGCAAAGATACTGGTTTAGCATTGTCCACAAGATAGATTCGGAAGTCAATCTCCCGCTTCGGAGGTAAGCCCTTCACCTCCTCAAACACATCCGGATATTCCCGGACCACTCTGACAGATTGCAGACTCTCGACCGAAGCATCGAGCGATTCAAGATAACTTAGCATAACAGACTCCATGGGATTACAAGAGATCTCGAGAGTGTTACCCAAGCGGGTCATCAGCCTAACAACTCTCCTTTCACAATCAAGAATGGCACCATTACTGGATAACCAGTCCATGCCCAAAATCAGCCCATAGCCCGTGAAGCCCAAAACAAAAGCATCACATCTAAACTCAACGCTAAGTATAGAAATCTTCAAACCCAAACACATCATGGACAAATAAGTGGAGCCTCCAATTGGGTTTGAAACAACCAAGGGATCATCTACTAGACTGGTGTCTAAGTGCAGTGACTCAACTAAAGATGATGAGATAAACGAATGAGATGCGCCAGAGTCAAACAAAGTACGGACAGGATGATCTAACAGATAAACTAGACTTTCAACAGAAATAGTTCTACCTCTTTCCTGAAGTGGTGGAACCGCGAGAGCCTGAACTTGCCCCCTTGCCTGACCCGGTGCCATAAGAGCTTGCACCTGTCCTCCTGAGGTAGATCCCGTCCTCTGCCCCTTCTTAGGACAGTCCTTCACCAGATGCCCTGCTTCGCCACAGTGGAAGCAGCCAGTCTTCTTCTTCTTGCGACAATCCTTGCTTAGGTGGCCTGGTGTCCCACAATTGAAGCACTTCTTCTTCTTCCCCTTGCCACCATTGCCTTTCCCATTCTTGTTTTGCTGTTGCTGTTGAGGTCTCTTCTGATCTCCTTTCTTCTCGGGTGCTTTACTAGTATTGGGACCCTTCTCTTCCTCATACATAAGTGCCATGTCAACTAGCTTCTCAAAGGTAGCCCCCATAGGAATGTGAGTCATAGCCAATCCATGCATCGGTTCGTTCAAGCCCCTAACAAACCTCAAAGCTTTCTTCTCCGGGGTATTCACCATATCTATGCCAAACCTTGCCAACTGATTGAACTTGTTGACATACTCCTTCACTGATAAGTTCCCTTGCTTCAAGTTCAAGAACCTTTCCATATACAGATTTTCTTCTGCCCTTGAGAGAAACTTTGCCACAAACCTCTGTCTGAAATCCGCCCAAGAATCAACAAGGCGCTCTCCATTAGTGACCTCCCACCAGAACGAGGCCTCTCCCTTCATTAACCAAGCAGCTAACTTAACTTTCTTTGCTTCTTCCATCTCAAAGATGTCTATCAACTCTTCCACCTCCTTAAGCCAATCCCTAGCTTCCACAAAAGTCTCTGATCCTAGAAAAGGTTTCCCTCCCATAGTCTTGAATTCCTTACAAGTCTTAGCAAAAGTAACCACACGAGGAGGATGAGGAGGAAGATCGGGTATAACTGGTGGTGGAGGAACATTAGCTGGCCCTGCAGCGGCGGCCCTAGCCTCCATCAATCTCCTATACCATGCTGGTATTGCTACACCCTCCGGAAAGTTAAGATCTTCAGCCATGCTGAAACAAAAAAAGGAAAGATTCAAACGGAGAATTCGAAAGATAGAGATATGGCTATCTGGGATTATGCTTTTCTTTCAAAATCTTTACTCTTAAAAGACATGTTTTTGAAAATACTTTCTTCTAAAATATTCTTAGAAAATAGTTTTTCTTAAAAATTTTATCTGTTCTGGTAACCTTAAGCTCTGATACCACGTGTAACACCCCACACCCGCTATAGTCACTCACTAAGGGAATGCCATAGCATCGGTGGAGTATTTTTAGTGAGTATAGAACAGTAAAATTACAACAAGACAGATATAATGTAATACTTGAAAATTTAAAACATCATCTCATAGCAGCGGAAAGTAAAACATGTTTGGTTACATCATAAAACCATAACAAGAGTCAAGTACAAAATATCCATCCTGAATAAAATAAGTACATAATCCCACTACTCATAAAAAATAGCCATAACAGAAAAGATAAGATAAGCTGAGCTCTACATCTACAGTCCAAGCTCCAAGAGATAGATAAAGCAAACTGATCAAAGCACACTAGCACTAGGCCCAACCTGAGGACCTGAAGGAAAAAGATAAAAACAACGGGGGTCAGACATAAGCCTGAGTGAACCCTATCTCCTTAATAATACAATTATTAAAGTAATTAGGGTATGATATGAACTCGGTATGGTATCTTTGGGGATAATGACTACACTAAGTTGCCCACGAACACAGGACGAACTAAGATAACCGTAAAGACGCATCCACCCACCCAAGGATAATTACTAACTGCACCACACCAGTCACTCCTACTCAAAGGTTGATCCCACCCAAGGATATCAAAGATAGATATAACCAGTAGTTTCCTGTACCCTAGTTGACTACATAGGTGCCGTCTGCCCCTATCTCTACTAGGTGTACCCCACTACCCCAAGCGATCGGCTCCCTAACGTAGGTATCCCTGCTGGGCCCACAGTGGGGTGTATCATTCCCCAAAGTGGCAACCCAAAAGCAACACCGGTGCACGGGTTATACCTACACGATGCAACAACGTCTTACCTCCCAGTCCCGGGCCCACACACGCATATGAAACCCGATGGGCCTGCGTTGCCACCGCTAACCCCGTTTTGGCCACTTATAGACAAGCCCAGTATGCGTGTCCCGTCCTCGGCTTGGGCCGAGCTACAAAGATACATATGGGATACTGGTTGTAATGGGCCCTCCACAAGCTACCCACCAGAGCTTGTTATTAATCTAGTGTTCCCCACTTAACCCTTTAATCATGTTTAATTACATGTTTCACTTGGTTAAGTATTCTAATCGTATTTTCTATTGCCACCCAAGGCAACCCACTAGATTCCTCATGCCACCCAAGGCACCCACTTAACCCCTCATGTCCCACTACATGCTAATATGGTTAAGTGTTTCTTAATTAATTAAGACCGTGATTCCCCATAAAGACCTCCCACATTAGACTGGCTGTTATGACCGCCTGGTTAAGCCGGTAGGGTCCGGGCAGTCTTACGTCATAACAGAGTCTAACCTCGTGTCTTTACTTTAATCACGTATTTAATTTGTGCCTAAGACCTCTCACATTAGACTGGCTGTTATGACCGCCTGGTTAAGCCGGTAGGGTCCGGGCAGTCTTACGTCATAACAGAGCCTAACCTCGTGTCTTAGTCGATTAATTACACCTAATTAATCACCCCCATATTAATTATCCCTAATTAATATCAATTTATTCATAACATGGGTAGACCTAACTCAATAGGTAAATTCCCATGGGGTAGACCTAACTCAATAGGTAAATTCCCACTTATGTTAATTAATTTTTTATGGTATGCTTAATCATACCCATTTCAACATACTTTTAATTAACATATTAATTAACCCCATCGTTCCCCACGTAAATCGTCATTATGACATAACATAATAAAGGGAAGATTTACCACACATAACATGGGTTTAGCATATAACTTTATCATGGGTTAAGAGGATGTCAACTTGCATATATGAGCATGTATTAACCCAACTATATTCAACCCAAACTTGCATATTATCAAACATGTGTCTTACATAATATGTTGCATATGAACTTACATATCATCAAACATGTGATTTGCATAACATGTTGCATATGAACTTACATATCATCATACATGTGATTTGCATAACATGTAGAACTTGCATTTTAGCATATACTTAACTTGCATAAGCACTCACATACTTGCATAAGCATTCATATACTTGCATAAGCTTGCATATCATGTTAAACTTGCATTTCAACATATACATAACTTGCATAAACATTCACATACTTGCATAGGCTTGCATATTATGTTAAACTTGCATTTCAACATATACATAACTTGCATAAACATTCACATACTTGCATAAGATGTTAAACATGCATATAAGCATATACATGACTTGCATAAGTACTCACATACTTGCATAACATGTTTGCATAATGGATCCATATTCACTTAGTGTTTTGCATCATAAACATCATGAAACAACTTGCATAAAAATATCATGATTACATATTATGAAACTTGCATGACATAAGGCATATAACTTGCAAAACACATAATATTCACTACATCAAGCTTGCATAAATATATGGATCCACAAACATAGCCATACTTTATCACATCTTATCATAATCAATTCAATAATTGATTATTAAGGGGATAGAAGCTCACCAAAACAAGATTAGCAAGTTAAATGAAGCAAATCCCAATGATTAAGTAGAAGAAGATGTAGATTAGCTTGCAAACCCTCTTAGGATTTTTAGTGGAGGCTCTCCAATTTTCTAAGTGGTGGCATAATGGCCTTAGATCTATTTTTGGTAAGGATAAGGGGGGTATTAGGGTGTATATATAGATTAGTTAGATGTTTTAGGACCATAAGATATATCCTAGAACCAATCCTAGCCTTTAAAGCATGTCTTGGGGAAGAAGTCAAGTGTAGGAACCATTTAGGGCCCAAAAAAAAATAGCCCAAAACTCATCCCGGGCCTCAAAACATGAGCAGTTTTCGTTTTTGATTTTTCGTGAAACTTTGACGGGCCATAACTTGGTCATACGGACTCCGATTTACGAAAACTCGGACTCTATTTCGGGTATTTTTCCGAGACGAACGCAATGGCACAGCCCGTTTCCCCTGATTCAGAATATTAAATTTAATTCTGCTCTGATTTATGTTATAACAAGTTATTTAACATACGGGGTGTTACAGAGAACAAATAGCAGGAGGTGGAAGAATGATATGTGAAGGAGGAGCTAGATGAGAATAGGGTGAAGCTAAAGAAGCAAAAGAATTAAATAAATTGCAATTCACTGAAGAATTTGAGGTGATCTGAAAACTGAATGTTGAATTGCAAGCTGAAGTTTGAAGAGTTAAAAAAGAGGAAGAATTAGATGTGCAATTCAAATGGTCAGTTAAAGATGAAGGACCTAATGATGTAGATGCCACATTAGCTTGATCATCCAATATATCAAAAGGATTACTCACATGGAATTCAGTTTGAACCACTTCATTAAGCACAGATTCGAAAATTTGTTTTCCTTTTAACTTGCCATCAGTATTGACACTTTCAATACCATCTGCTACTTCCTTATCAACAACACATTTACCAAATTCATTAGCAATTATAATTTTCTGAGATCCTCTGCCAATGACACTGTTATGTATATCCATTTCCTCATCATTATTTAGCTCATTTACTTCATTCGTATTTACATTGCCCTTAACTTCAATCACTTCTTCCATTGCCTCATTTATATACTTTTCCACACCAGTGTCATATTTACCAGCCTTCCTTTGCCATTCTTGCTTCTTCTTATTGACAACTTTAGTCCAACCATTACCAGTAAATTGTACAGAAGGCTTTTTTACCACTTGTCTCACCTTTTCATTGACCAAAACCTGTTTGTTCTCAAATGATTTAATTCCTTGATTATGGTTCACTTGACCCTCCTTATGCAGAAACTCACATTGATTAGTTTTATGTCCAAAGATATTGCAATGGGTACAAATACTTGGCACCCAATCATAAGCAATCAGAACTGTAGGGCATTTTTCACCTAATCTACCCAAATCAATACATTGTGGTAATTCAGATTCCGCATCTATTTCCACCAGAACTTTAGCATACCTGAATCTTTGCATCCTTTCAGTACTTGAATCGAAACAAATAAGCCTTCCCATATGGCATGCCAACCAGTTGATGCCCATCAAAGTCCATAGCAACAAAGGATACGATGTAAATGAATCCATATAGGCACCTTCCTTATTTGAGACCGTGCACTCCCAATAGATGGATCCTACTTTGTGATTATGAACATGCGACCACGAATGAAAATAGGATCCGTAATCAAAACCTTTTCGCAATAGAAATCATTTGAAAACTTGAAATAAAAATTGATGCCATCTGATTTGATATCCACCTCTCCTTGCAATTTCCAAAAATTCCGCAAGTAACTAACCACTTACATATAGGAAGGAGAACCATCAAGGAAAAACCCCATTAGATGATTTTGCCAATATTTCACTCCTTCAGCCTTCGCTAAATCAGGAGGGAATTTATTTTGACCATCTTTAACAATTTAAAAATCAATAGGTTTATAAGAGCCTGCATTTCTGGGTATTGAATTGAACAAAGAAAGATAGTCAGATTTGATAGTAGATGCTGGATTCAAAGAAATTGGATGATGTGAGGAGCGACTAGGATTGGAAGAATTTAGAACAGGAAAAGAGGAACCAATATTATAAACTAAATTGGCATCCCCAGAGTTAACATTTGAAACATTAGAAAATTGAACAGATGAATTGGTTGTATTCGAAAAAATGCTAGAAACGGGAAGCACATTAATAGTGGAAGAATCTGAATTTAGAGATTTGTTATGAGAATCAATTGAATCAGATCCAGATCTAGAAAATAAAAGTGACTGGACAACCGTTTGATCCAAAGAATTTGCCAAATTATTGACAACAGTAGGATTTACAGTATTTGTATCAAAATTAACAAGAATCGAACTATCAATATTAGTTGAATTTTCAACAGTTTTAACATCAGATCCATTCAAAGACGGAACCGAGTGTGGGATCACAGATTCACGATTGACCAGATCCAAGTTTACTTCTGCGCCAAAAAAAATGCAATAACCGAACCTTTAGATACCTTGGGTGGAGGATCAGGTGGGACCGGAGGAGGACGAAGTGGAAGAGGTGGGAAAGAGGACGAATCAAGAGAGGAGGACGAAGACGAGAAAACTGAGTCAAGGGAGGAGGATGATGACGCCATTGTCAAGGGAGGTGGAGGATAATGTATGTAACTATATTTTTACTTAGCAATTTAAATTTTTATTCATACAGAAATATAAGACTGTATTAAATTGATTTTTGAATATAAATCAAAACATATACGTCTAATTGAATAAAAAAATCAGAATGATCATTTATTTCAAACTTAGTTGCTTTGAAACTAACGTGAAATCATCTAATGATATCAACATGAAAATACTGATTCTTAAAAATGTAATATTTTTATATAAGATATATTCTACAAAATTTATAGTAAAGTTGTTTGTTGTATATAACAGTGTTGTATACACAATTATATGATTTTGGTTTGATGATAACAACCAAATAAATATTATTATTAATGTGTTTGAAATGGTACTGTTATTCTACATCACATACAGGAATATTATCTTTATATTTAAATAGAATACGACTGTATAGATATTCATATTTTCTTACAGTATTTTATTTAAATTAAATATAATATTTCAAACACTCGAACGGTTCAGTTATTTACAACTCCACTATTTAATCACTTCATAGAATTTGTACTTGTAAATACACAGTATATGATAAACAAATTTTGTTTGACGACAATAAAATAATATTTTATTTCAAACAATTTGTTTATTACAAACTTCAGTACAATTCATACATATATATATAGTTCCTCACACTCACACTCGTCTATACATCTCATACATATACAATCACTCAGTTTCCTTTTTAAGTTTACAGACACATTGATACACTGACACTGTCTTCTGTATTCAGTCTTCTGTCTTTACAGCATCTTCACAGTCAGTCCAGTCTTCATACCTGTCACATGAAAACAGAAACACACAGTACACTGCAATAGGAATTTAAAGTGAATACTTGCAAATATAAATTTTATTTTTAAAATTTTTATTTGCCTCAGATTTCTGGTGTGTTTCTCATCATTTTTCATGACTTGATTTAATTCATCTGTGTCTAGTCAGACAGTTTGTATATATACAGGGACAGGAAATTCAATCTGATGGCTGCATATACACACGTGTATAAATATACATGTGTGCACTGCCACGCCAATCAGTATGCATCTGAGGAGTAGCCACAAGGACCATCTCAACTCAGTGCATATGAATATGGTTGAGAGCTCAAACAATTTTCAAAGCAAAGCTCAAGTATAATATCAAATGTACAAGCATCAACATGGCGGCAAATGCATGAACACTTCCATGCTGAGTGGAACAAGTGTCATATATATGCAGCAGACAAAATATGGTTGAGCCATGGCATAACAAAGTAACATCAATGAATACAAGTGGAAAGTAAAAGTGGTCGAGCCATACACAAATGGAGCAAGTCAGGTTCACAGTGCATGGTGAACATAAACACACTCAAGCAACTCAGCAACATGAAGGATAACAAAGCAATAGGGCTGTGCAAGTTCATATTGGGTGAAACTACACAGTGTTGAAACAAGGTTAATGGTAAATGGAACCACAAGTGCATGGCACTGATCAAAACAACCCAAACAGTTTACGAGAGCATGGAGCAAAATACTTCAGCATTTTTGTGGAGCAGCTCAAGTCGACATGGTGCATAAATAATGGTGCAAGCAAGGCTCACAGCTCAGCAATATAAACAAAGTGCCAAATGGATAAGTGATAGCATACATACTCAACATGGCAAATACATGGTTCCAGGATATATATATATATATATATATATATATATATATATATATATATATGAAGCAACTACACAAATGAGTCGAGGCAGATCATTTATTACAGGTCAACATGGACGAGACAGTGGTGAGACAAACAGTCAATAACATGGTGCAAAATAACAAATGTAAGCCAATGGAGCTAGAGTGTCTATGTACAGTGGCATATACATGGCAACAACAAGTAAGTAAAGTCAAGACAAATCAAGTCACCATGTTTAGTTTCATACAAGTATGACCAAGAATTTGAACAAATGTGTCAAAGCTCAAAAATGTATTCAGCAATGCATAAGCAAATCAATATTCAAGTCGGTACAAAATGGAGGCACAGCAAGCAGCATGTCAATGGCCAGAAATCAGGGTAACTCAAGTGATAGCAATGGAAACCGCAAACTGATGATGCTGTTCAAGTCAGTGTATGATGCAATAAAGCAAGTTCATACAAGTTTGGTTCAGCAAATATTTTCATGGATGATGCAACACAGATTTACAGTCAACACTTGATGCATGTATCAACTCAAACACTCACACAAAAGGATGGCCACAGTGATGTAAAGATATTAGTGTTCATTTATTGGGAAAGAAATCATGTAGTGACTATCCTGAAATTTCTCAAGTATTCAAGTGATAAATATCTTTCTAGAAATCAACAATGGATTCTCATCATTTATCCAATCATGGCAGAAATCACAGTAATTTTTTTATGGCAAGTTATAATGGCCAAGCATTCGACAGCAAGGAATAAAAAGGGGACCAAAATCATGTATCATTGTTTGGCAAGAAATAATTTAATTGCTTTTCAGAAATTACCAAATGGGGCAAGATTAATTTCTATATGTCCTAATAATTCCATAAATGGTAATGGCAACAATTATGGGAAGATATTCGAATGCAAACAAAGGTCATAAATTGATATCATACAGGTTAACAATGTATCAATGAATTATTTTGGGAAACAAACAATTTTCTTTTCAATTTGCTTTCCAGAAATTGTCGACATAAAATCAGGGACTGGAAACCGTATTGAATTTCTTCCAAAGTTCATTCAAGAACAAAATTACATCCAAGATCATCAATCATCTTAATCAAAGCCATTTCAATTCAAGGAATCAAAAGAGGAAAGCGGCAAAATCAGACCAGTCATACGTGTGAAATCAGAGAAGTTTAAGGGATCGTTTAATCCTATATTTACACCAATTTACATCACTGGCAAATCTATCAAAAACCAACCCAACATTTTAGATCGAATCCATAAAAAACCCTAAAAATCAATTCAAGTATTTTCAAAGCAGAAAATTCAGAAAGCTCGCATTTTCGATTGAACCAGAGAGCAATCCCAAATCGGACGAGCAAAGCCACAAAGAATCGAGCATCAGAGAAGCCATTCAATCAATTCCAGAAAGCCATCGAAGTGGCAATCGATTTGGGGACGATTCCATTGAAACCCTAGAAAGCCGCCGCCATTTCTTTTTCCACAAAGTAAAGAGATCGGGTGAAATGAAAATGAGAATGGGCCGGCCAAGTGACTAAAGAGGCTGTGGATTTCTTTTTTAAAAAGGGGATGACCCCTTATATTTAAACTCCATTATTCAATTTCACAAGGGTTTTTTTTTCTGTTTTTATTTTTGTTGTATTTTAATCTTGTTTTGTAAATCGAATCAAAACAGTTCTAGTGTCTGTAAAATACTAGGGGGTTCAGTCAGGGTGTTGACTGACAGTTGACAGAGTCTGTAAAATCTGGGTTACTGGTTATCTGATCGAGTGGATATTGGTCAGTCTATGGTTTTGAGCATAGGGTTAGAATAGGAGCAGGGTTTGCGAGTGTACATGGTCTTGTATGCGGGATATGTTATATCACCTGGTAGAAACCTTAGAAATGCAGCAGTTGGCAGGGTTTTGCCGAAGCTGGGTATATCTGTGTGTGATTTATCTTCTGCATTTCCATTTCTGTTATATTCTGTGATTTGTTTACTATTATATATCTCGTTAGATTTTTAATTCAGTTAAAAATTGTGATAAATCCTATTCACCCCCCTCTAGGGTTATTCTAGATCCAACATTTGGTATCAGAGCAGGTATTCTATTAACTCTATAGTAATGGTGACTCCTTGTTTTCAGTCGGAGTCAGTCCAGTTCATCTCCAACTATTTTCAATGAAACAGATTTTTTAAACTGAAAATCCAAAATGGAATTTTATTTAAAATCTGTTAATATTAAATGTTGGGATGTTGTTATCAATGGGTACGATATGGTAGATAAAGTTTTTAATTCTCGTGCTACACATATTCTATATTCTTATCTTGATGATGATCAATACAGTCTGATCTCCCATTGTTTAACAGCACAGGAAATCTGGACAGCTCTCAATACAAAGTATGGACAAATTGACAACAACTGCTCAAAACCCCAGGATGACAACCCAGATTCAGATTTATGCTTAACAAGTCATGTAGATGAAACTTCAGATGGATCAGATGATAGAGAATCAACAAATGATGAAACGGAAAATTTATCATATGAAGATCTAGTTTACATGTGTCTTGATTTAATGAAATCTGTTGATAAACTCAAACTGAAAAATAAGTCTCTGAAATCTAAGAATTTTGAGATGACCAGCAAAATTGATGATTTGGAATCACAACTTGAATATGTTAAAAATTCTTCAAATTCAGTTTGCAAAAATTGTTTGAGATTAAAAACCAATCTTGTTCATCTCAATAAAAATATTCAAAAGTTTGAAGATGAAATTTTGATCTTAAATGAGAACAAGATTGAGTTATCAAATTTGAATAACCTTCTGCAAAATGAATTTGAAAATTTTAAAACAGATATAAATTCCGAATTTGAAATTGCATAAAGGAGAATTTGTTGAAATCAAATTTGATTTTAGAAGATCTTGAAAATGAGATTGAGAATCTTAAGAAATTTGGGTCTGAAAAACAAAAACGATTTGAATCTGAAATCATGGAATCCCAAGCCAGAAATAAAATTCTTAAAGATGAAAATTTGGTTTTGAAATCTGATTTTGAAAGATGTAAGATCACTAAAAATCATTGTTCGGATTTAATGAAAGAGAACCATGATCTTAAAACTAAAATTCAACAGCTTGAGTCAACTTTGACTAAATTTTCTAACAGTGAAAAATCTCTGAATATGCTGTTGAAAAATCAATTTTCATCTGGAAATAAAAGTGGTCTCGGTTTTGAGAAAAATAACGTTTTTGAAAACCAGAACTCAAATGATTTTAAAAACCAAAATTCAAACTCTGATAATTGCAAAGGATTTTTGAATCATAAACGTGATGTGAATTTGTTTGATAATAATCCATTTAAACAATCCTGGATCCCAAAAAGAAATAAAACGAACTTCGTTAAATTCAAGTAGATTTGGGTTCCAAAGGGTACAAAGGTAAATTTGGATGGATTGTTATATAAACAAGTTTGGGTACCTAAAGTTGTGAACAAATCTGTGAGTGGTTTTACAAATTTTGTTAGATCACTCGATTCTCTAAACTGTTAGGTATCGAAGAAGGTTGAGGAACTGCATTGCTAAAGAAAAACTGGATTCAAACCACTTCATGTCACTATATCATTCACAGTTCCTTTATCCAAGATTTGTTGAGTTAGAGATTTTGATTTACATTGGATTCTGGTATAATCTCTAAACTCACCTCTGTAAATATTTTCTGTTTTGATTTTTTTCTTTTGTTTATTTCTTCTTCTTCTCCCTTCTATCTCTTTCTTCTGTCTACTCTGATTTGATTTATCACTACCAATTTTTTTGCTTCTTGAATTGCAGTATTCATGATATTTTGGAAATTTGTTTTGCGTGTGTAGAACTCTGATATTTTTAATCATTTCCAGATACTGAATTTTTTTATCTGCAATTGCTTTGAAAATCATTTTTTGTTTTCTGAATTCCTGACGGTGTTGACGTATTCTTGTCATATCTTGAACAATGTTAATTAGAATTCTAAAATTTTGAAGATCTGAATAATTATTGAAATTTCACACACTTATGTTGTTTTGAGTTTCTTTGAATTCATTTTGGAAACGCTTAAAATATTATACTCATTACAGTACACTGCTTCTTATCAGTTGTGATAATTTCAGAAATTTTCAGATTGGCTTGAATATGTTAAATTATCTTGAATTAGTGATACATCGTGATATTTATATTCATTCATGATCATTTTATTTTGAAATATGTTTATTTCTTAATTTTAGGATCATGAATAATTCTCAAACTTGATGTAAATAATCTGAATATTTCACTTGTGCTTGTCAGAGATTTCTTGTGAAAAATTCGTCAAAAATCTAATTTTGTTACTCACTGTTATTTCATGATCAACTGGCTTGAATGTTTATTTAAAATCATTTGGAATTATTGATTTATTAAATCTCACACATATTTTTAAGTTGAAATTTGGTGTGATCGATTCATTGAATCTTGAGCTATTCATATTCCTGAAATGTTTTTCAAATAAACAGTATTTCTGATCTTGGATCATGAATCATATTCTGTGACCTTGACAAGTATGATTTGAAACTTTTTTCTGTGCTGCTCTGATACTGTTTTTGAAAAATGTTTGTTCTGGAATCACTTGCTTGCTGCTCTGATACATGTGCATAATCTATTATCTCGTCTGCTTGGGCTTTGTACTTAATAATTCTTTTGTCTATGACATTCTTGTTCAGTATCATGTTAAAATTCCTCGTAAATAGAGACACCATGTGGTATCAGTTTAGAAGTGTTGAATATTTTTTGTATATATTCTTTATGGTGAATATATCTCCCTAAGTTCCTCTGGTAATTGATTTTCAATTTTAAAATTATTTATTGTTTATTCATTCAGAAATTGAAATCAACATCCAATTTGTGTTGTATTTATAATTCATCAAAATTGTTATCAGAATTTTAAAATTGTGATGAGTTATGACTACAGTATATTTCACAACAAGAGGAGATTTTATTTAGGTTTTCATGATGGTTGAACAGTAATTATAATATCTTTGAACTGGCAATTATTTCACGACCATCTTTATTATCTTTCATCATTCTGTCATCCATCATGATTTTATATTGATGTGGAGAGTTTAATATTTTATAAAATTATTTTGAATAAACAGTGGAAATATTCATGATAGAAATGGGACTATATTATTATTCAGAATTAGTGATAATTGAAATTTTCAATAATCCCGGTACAGTCGAGCATATTTCATAATATAATTAATTTTGAAATTTATTTTACAGTCCATCTCTGTACCTACCACATTTCTATCATCCACATTTGGTTTTATATACCGAGGTGTTTTTTTTCTTTTTAAAGCCGAAAATAATAAATATAATTAATGCATAAGTGTGTCTCTAATCTCATTTAAAAATCCAAGCTCTGGTCATGCATGGTTATGAGACAACTTATAATTTAAGCTGCGACTGATCCCATTTAAAAATCCAAGCTCTGGTTATGCGTGGTCAGTGTGCTCTTAAATAAAAAAAAAAGGAAAAGGAAAATGTGCTATAAATTGAAATAAATTTGAAATTCTCCTCTGTGTATAAAAACCAGTCTATCAATCCATCTTCTAATCTGTGAAATGTGTTGAAATTTTATGACGTATTATGATTTGTTGATTGATAGGGATTGGGATTTGAGATTATACGATTTTATCACTTAAATTGAATTATTAATTATAGTCCAAATCCATCACTGTTTTTTTAGCACAATTTTATAAAATTCTTTTGAAAATAAATGGAAAATATTCATATTTTTAAAACTCTCTCCTCATTTATATAAATTTCATCATAAATCTGTCATTCTCTGCAATGTGAAATATGCCACTAGTTCTCAGTTTATTATGATTTTTGTTTGACTGATTGAGATTTATGATGACCGTTCTTCCTCTTAAGCTGAAATTATATATTTTTTTAGTCGTTTTTCATCTGTATTTTAAACTCTGTATCCTTTTGATGATAACAAAAGGGGGAGAATGGATTAGATTTTGATTTATGAGTGAATATTTTATAAATATTTTTATTTTTGAAAATTCATTATCATTCAGTTCAATTCACTCATGCACAGTTATAGGGGGAGCTAATAAATAGGGGGAGTTCATTTTTCACTGTAAAACACATTTGTTGGATTCAAAATCTTTTATTTGTTTGTCATCGTCAAAAGGGGGAGATTGTTGTATATAACGATGTTATATACACAATTATATGATTTTTGTTTGATGATAACAACCAAATAAATATTATTATTAATGTGTTTGAAATCGTACTGTTATTCTACATCACATACAGGAATATTATATTTATATTTAAATAGAATACGACTGTATAAATATTCATATTTTCTTATAGTATTTTATTTAAATTAAATATTATATTTCAAACACTCGAACAGTACAATTATTTACAACTCCACTATTTAATCACTTCACAGAATTTGTACCTGTAAATACACAGTACATGATAAACAAATTTTCTTTGACGACAATAAAATAATATTTTATTTCAAACAATTTGTTTGTTACAAACTTCGGTACAATTCATACATATATATACAGTTCCTCACACTCACACTCGTCTATACATCTCATACATATACAATCAGTCAGTTTCCTTTTTAAATTTACAGACACATTGATACACTGACACAGTCTTCTGTATTCAGTCTTCTGTCTTTGCAGCATCTTCACAGTCAGTCCAGTCTTCATACCTGTCACATGAAAACAGAAACACACAGTACACTGCAACAGGAATTTAAAGTGAATTCTTGCAAATATAAATTTTATTTTTAAAATTTTTATTTTCCTCAGATTTCTAGTGTGTTTCTCATCATTTTTCATGACTTAATCTGATTCATCTGTCTCTAGTCAGACAGTTTGTACATGTACAGGGACAGGAAATTCTATCTGATGGCTGCATATACACACGTGTATGAATATACACGTGTGCACTGCCACGCCAATCAGTATGCATCTGAGGAGTAGCCACAAGGACCATCTCAACTCAGTGCATATGAATATGGTCGAGAGCTCAAACAATTTTCAAAGAAAAGCTCAAGTATAAGATCAAATGTACAAGCATCAACATGGCATCAAATACATGAACACTTCCATGTTGAGTGGAACAAGTGTCATATATATGCAGCAGACAAAATATGGTCAAGCCATGGCATAACAAAGTAACATCAATGAATACAAGTGGAAAGTAAAAGTGGTCGAGCCATACACAAATGGAGCAAGTCAGGTTCACAGTGCATGGTGAACATAAACACACTCAAGCAACTCAGCAGCATGAAGGATAACAAAGCAATAGGGCAATGCAAGTTCATATTGGGTGAAACTACATAGTGTTGAAACAAGGTTAATGGTGAATGGAACCACAAGTGCATAGCACTGATCAAAACAACCCAAATAGTTTACGAGAGCATGGAGCAAAATACTTCAGCCTTTTTGTGGAGCAGCTCAAGTCGACATGGTGCATAAATAATGGTGCAAGCAAGGCTCACAGTTTAGCAATATAAACAAAGTGCCAAATGGATAAGTGATAGCATATGTTAGATCAAAATTTGGCTCTAACACCCAAATTGTTCTGATTCGTAGAGAATTATAACAGAAAAATGAGGAAAAAAGCAGAGAACACACAAGGTTTATAGTGGTTCGGCGTTAACGAGCCTACGTCCACTTTATATGCTATTGATTATACTTTGAATGCTAGTACAACCAATGATTTCCCTGATACTCACTCTTACAATTATGATTTCTCCCAGTAATCTCGAAGTAAAACTGATAAGAAATAGTGGTATGATAGTAATAGTGGAATCAATACTCAAAACTGCCAAAAGATCTTGAAAAATGCCCAGCTCTGGGCTATTTATAGCTGATTTCTGGTGACGGATCGCGGTCATACGTGGCCCACATCCCGAAGATCTCGGGCCGGTTCGCAGCTTGATGAAGAATTAGTCAAATTAGCCGTTGTGGATAGGTGTTGCGATCTCCGTAAACATCGGATCGTGGATGACCAAGTCCGTGGCCATCATCGTGTCTTCCTGCTTGGATCGGATCGTGATCGTAGCTTAGTGAAGAATTGGTCAATATGATAGTTGGTGACACGTGTCATGAGATCCTGCATTCTCGGATCGTGGTGGACTTGGTCTTGGTCATCATCCATCAGCTTCGGGGATCAGATCGGATCGAGCTAGCGATGGACGGATCAGATCGTGGTCAAAGGAGGGCGATCGCGAGCCGAGGGGATTATGGCGATCCGATCGGGTCTTCGAGGGTTAAAGGTGTGAAACTTCATATTTTCTTCTTGTGTGTGAACCTTGGTGGGTTGGTCAAAAATCTAGCCAACATTTTTCCCCCTCGAAGTATATTTTATCAGAGATGGAATATGCTTCGAAACTGCGGAAACATCTTTTCATAGGGAGATGCAAATCAATGGTTGCGTCTGCCTAAAATGTTGTGTCACCTTGGAAAGTTGCATTCCTTGATTGGTATAAATATCAGTTAAATCCTCTATCATGTCTCTATTTATCAGGTAATTTCTATCTCTTGAATTTTTGGAGACTTCATTGTCGAATTGCCAGGTAAATTTCTGAATTTTCGTGTATATTTCCCGAGTTTCCACTCATGTCTGTCATTTATCGGTTCGGCTCGCACAAGCACATCACGGTCCGTGGGGTAAGCCGCTCGTCTCGACCTTAGATAAGCATTCGGGCCTCTTCACGAAACGTGATGGGCTTCTCTTCGAAACGCGATGGGATTCGATCCATGGCCCATCTACTTCCACGACTCGAGTAAAACAAAAAACGGAAGACTAACGGTCGCGATTTCGTCTATTTAAATCCGAACCCATCTCTCCTTTTCCCTTTCACTTCTTTCGCCGCCGATTCTCTTAAACGGAAACCCTAGCTTTTTAATCCTCTGATCTTCCATTTGTCTTCATTATTTTCAGAAAGGTAATCACAAAAAAGAAATATTTCATGCAATTTCTCCCTTGTTTGTCTTGAATTTAGGAAAAAAACGATAGAGTTTTGTGGCGTTCAAAGCCTTGGAGGTCGACATGGTGCCATAGGTGTTGGCTGTTCGAGCTCGGAGGAAGGGAAGAGGGAGAAGGAAGAAGAAGGAGGAGGATGCCAGGTTGGGTCGCAGCGATGGTGAGGCAGCGGATCGCGACACATCCGTTCGTGGTAGCGGCAGTGGCGTGCTGAGCTGAATAGTGGATCAGACCGTGGAGATAGGAGGATGTCGAGATAATGATAAAGTGTTAGTTTGAGTAGCGGATCGGGTCGTGGCATGGAGGAGCACTAGTTTATGGAGATGTGGTAAAGTGGATCGCGGGGGGTTGGCTCGATCCGACAGGAACCCCGATCCATGTTGCATCACGATCCAAAGAAGGGGGCGATCCATTCACTCCGATTTGCCATGCTTTCCACGATCCGACCTGCGCACTCCTTACGAACTGAGCTTAGATGATGATCCAATATATGCTTTAAACTTTAAACAATACATTGCAGTCACAAGATTCTAAATAGTTAGGTTAGAACCCATGAGATGAACTTCTTGGACTGAACAATGATAGGACGTAACAGCATATTCTATCCACTTTGTGACTTTACTTTTCCGTATCATACATACTTGCATGCACAAACACTTGCACATGCATGGGGTTCGGGTAATTATATTCTTATTTCTCATGTTTACTCGCCTAAACAGTAATGTCGGATAACCGTTCCCCTTAAAGATCTGATACAGAGATGGATCCCGAGATGTTGAAGCACCACCACCTCGAGGTTCTTCCAATTAATCCAGAGGGTACGGATTCTGGATCCGAATATGAGGTAGAAACGGGATCGGATTCATCTGAGAGTACCTCGCTTGATGAGGAGTCTGAAATAGACGACCAAGCTCCCGACGAGATTCCTGGTGCACTAGAAATAGAGAAATTCACTGATTCTTTAGCTTCCAAACTTGATGACATAAAGCTTAAGAAAATTTGCTTGAGAAACGGGATCCCCTGGGATGATGTGAGGACACCTGGTAGCGAAGATAGACCCCATCTGGCTCCAGAGGGGTATATGACAGTTAGCCGACTCATGTGCTGGGTAGGGGCTATTCCTCCATTTCTTCCAATCGTCATTGAAACCTTAAAACGATTGGGAATTACCTCGATGCAGCTTCATCCCAATGCCTACGCAGCCCTATACACTCTATACACCGCATATGCGGAAATCCTGCAAACTGAGCTCACGTTTAAAGATTTGAAATTCTATTACCTTTTCAAGCATCGCTCTACGACAACGCCAAATTTTTCTTTCTTCGAATCGGTAGCAAATAGGAAGATCTTATCTGACGGTTACAGCAACATAGGGGATCCCAAGGCCGATTGGTTCTATATAAAGAGACAGGCCGGGTGTGCAAGAAGATGGTTTAAATCAAGTAAATTTTAAACCTTTGAATGAATAACTTGTTTAAGAAATTGAAGCACTAACATGCTTCTTTTTTCTCTATGCAGATCACATTTTTCCAAAAATGAAAGGCTCGGTGTACAGTAATCAACTATCCCTTCTTCTGAAAAGCAAATACGATTTCCTAAAGATCAAGAAATGCATTACTGATGAGAATCTTCACAAGCACCGCCTTCTGGATATAAGGTTTGGACTTGGCGCGGGTGGCAAACCTTACAAATACGTGCCCCCGACCGAGGGAGAAGGAACGTCATAGGCAACAGAAACAACTAAATTTCATAAGAGTCCTTCGCCGATAATTATCCAGGACGACGAAGACTTAAATGTATATAGAGGAGATGAGGCCTGTGCTGACGAGTCTAAGGAAATCCCAGTCTCTCTGGGGGGTTTCCCCTCAAGGGCCTCTCAACCGGTTGAACCTGCTGCTCCCGATGATTTAACAGAGGAGCAGTTATTTAAAGAATTGAGCAAGATTCCTATACCTGACGATGTATATACACAGGAAGACTTCGAAGGGGAGCCATTTTTTCCTATTTCTGAGGAAACAACTGTTCCAGTTGAAGAACGAGAGACTATCCAGACGAGCCTGACTTCGGGCCCTGGTCTGTTAGGGGGAATTATATGGGATGCACAAATCACATGCACTGTCTGACCCCACACTTTTATACCAACAGTATTCAAGGTTTTAATATGCTCCTGTTTCTTTTGCAAGAAAGATGTCTCGCAAACGATCTTATTCCTATCGCTCTCTTCGCGAAGGCACACCTAGTCTTTATCCAAATCCTGAGCGTGCTCGTAGCAGCAGCCGAGGGGGAGACAACCATTGGTCCCGTGATTCTCACAAGCCTCCTTCTTCACTGTCCAGATCTCCGTCAAAACAAACCTCTGGAAAGCCTCCCAGTCATCCAGTTCCACCTACAGGGGGAAAACAACTCCCCAAAGACTTAACTCCTCCGAAGAGTGCGCCATCTCACAGCAGGTCATCCAAAAAGCACCACGAGCCTAAGGATAAAAACAAGGATCCAAACAAGGATTCTGAGAAGGAGAAAACTGACATCGTCCCTTCCAGCCAACAAAGTTTGAGTGCTCCCGGGGCACGAGACTACATCCATGGTCCTGAGACTCAGGCTAAACTGGAAAAATTACGAGAACAATTCCCCGATATTTTCTTCGAAAGGATGATGTTCGTTCCAACTCTGGAACCAGTCCCTAGGAATTGGGATACTGAAGTCATCAGACACGTTCGCCATGTAGCCAAGCAGTATGAGGCGATGAAGAAACATGCTGTCAGTCTTTTAGACGTCATCCGAACGCTTGAGGTGGAAGCGCATAGGTCCAAAGTGAAGATAGATAACAATGAAAGGGCCAGGGTAAAAATGGAAAAGGACTTGGAAGACGCACAATCTTTGCTTGCCTTGGCTCAACGAGATGCTAAAAATTACAAGACAGAACTGGAGGAGGCCAGGCAACGTTTTCATAATGAGCTCGATTCTAATAGCAAAGAGCGTGCGTCATTGAAAAAAGAGGTGGAAGATCTCAGGATGGCCAACACCGAACTGAAAACAGCACAGGATCATTTCGAGGCTGAAAGAGCGGCTTGGGAGAAAGAAAAGGCAAGCTTGAAAGATAGTTTATCTCTGGACGAAAAAGAGAGGGCGATTCTGAATGATCAACTCGCGCGTGCAGAGAAGCGCGCGATCCTGGCTGAAAATAATGTAGAAAGTGCCATTGAAATGGCTACTGTTTCTAATGAAAACCTCCTTGAGAGAGAGAAAGATATTGAAGGATTTCAGGAAATGCTGTTTGACTTCCTTGGCCAGGTCATCAAGACCCGTAACATCTCCTGGATCCCAAACTACCATGTCACTTTAGCCAACATATGGGATGCAATCGTCCAGAGCGAGAAACAACGATTAGGAGTCAATGAGATTGATGAGAAAGAGTTGATGCGGACCATTCTTAGGGATAACGAACCTGAGGATTTAGAGAAAGGGAGACGCCTACTCCAAGAAGAGATTGATAAAGAGAAAACTCAGGCCAAGGGCAAAGATAAAATTGAAGAAGGCTCGAGCTCAGCTATAGAGCCTAAGCCTCTGAAATTGAGGAATACAATCCCGACGATCCATTGATTCCTCTGGGTCCAACTCCTCCAGCTGTCGGAGGTTCTACTGCTAGTTTGGATGGAGGATCGGCGGAAGGTATCTCTATATTTTCTCCGCAATTTGTCAAAGCAATTGTCACTTGTCGCCGTCCCGCCGGACAATCAACTGAGCAAACCGCA
Organism: Allium sativum; assembly: GCA_030737875.1. NCBI lineage: Eukaryota > Viridiplantae > Streptophyta > Magnoliopsida > Asparagales > Amaryllidaceae > Allium > Allium sativum. Next base: position 49,800,113 of record CM060926.1, read on the forward strand.
TTCTCTCCTAAAATAACATTTGTTTCTCATGATACAGATACCGTGCCAGTTGATAAGGATGCTGAGAAGAAGACAGAGGCAAAGAAGGTTGACATCTCGCCAAGTGCTGGTGCTAATGTCCCCCCAGATGCTGAACCCATCGAGGCTTTGAGAGACACGGACGGGCGCCACGACGGCGATGAAGAGGAAGTCGCCATTACCAAAGAAAGCAGAGGCGATGATGAGGAAACCTTGGCTGAACAACGGGCCGAAGAGGAGAAGCAGTTGCTCCTTATTAGAGGGGAACATGATCCAGTATATGTACCCCCTATTTCCGAGATCGATCCCAAAACTGGGTTGGTCGTAAGATTTTCCTCCCGATCAATAACTTCACAACTAGCCTCTCAATCCTCTAGTTCTTCACCAGAGCCTCTTGTTGATAAGAGTAAGAGGAAAAAAGGTGATCACTCGAATGTTGATAAGGAGGAGTCAAAGAAGCAGAATAAGAGCAAGAAGCCCACATAGCCCCCTCCCCCCAGCATGAGTAGGATGCAGATATTAGTTCATATTTTGTCCTTAGGATTTTTAGGCTTTCCACTGGCCATGAAATGTAATTGTGAAAATGGCCCTCACTTTTGTTTAGGTTCCCTTTTATCTTGTAGGCTTGCAGTTTATGAATGAAAGTTTATTTCTTTTGCATCACCGTGTACCTGCATCGAATAAACTCTTCACACTTAGTCACAAATCGTTTGACCATAACCAAGCTGAAATTATACTACAAATTATTCAAGCAACAGAATTTTTTTTAACAATTTCTATGCATGTTGCCCCCTATCTTTGAATACGGGGGACTTGGAATTTTTTAGTAGGATTATAGTCCTTGAGGCGCCAAACCTCCGGTGCCTCTATACTTTCCTGATCCATCGGTGGGTTAAAATTCGAACTAGTATCATGATCTGCCCACCGATCCTTCAGCAGGGCAGAAATTCTGGGGGCGCTGAGTCTCTAGCATCTTTCTCAGCGCTTAATCATAGACGCTTTTATACTCTCCTGGCGGTTGCCAAGGTTAGAGTTCAAGCTCGGCTGTTCAGTCACCTCCCGATCCTTCAGTGGGGTAAGAGCTCTTTCTCAGCGCTTAATCATAGACGCTTTTATACTCCCCTAGCGGTTGCCAAGGTTACAGTTCGGTCAAGGCGGTTCTTACCATGGTGCATCGCCTTGCCATGTGGATGTTATTTTCGCATCCTTTACGTTTTCTCTCGGCTTGGAGAGTTAGAGTGCAATCAATGGTGTGGTTCACTTTATTGCACCTTCATCGTTCTGGCTGCGGATTACTCTCCATTCTGATGGAAGGCACCTAGGATTTCATGTTTCTGTGATCGCTGTATGATTTTACAGCAAACTTTATAAAGATAGAAGAGCAGATAAATAATAGTGCAAATAAAGGTAAACGACACACAATATTTTTATAGTGGTTCGGTCAAATCGTGACCTACGTCCACTTTATAATCCTTTGCTCAAGACATTGGACTATTCTAGGCAATTCATGCCTTTTACATGGTCCTATGATACAAAAGGATAAATCTGATGACTTTACGTTAGATAAGGCCGCAAATGTTGGGCGTTCCACACTCTGGGGATTTCTTCTCCATCTACGGTTGCTAGCTTGAAGGTTCCACTATCAAGCCTTCGTAGAACGGAGTATGGTCCTTCCCACTTCGCACCCATATGAGTTGGGGGTGGAAAGACACGCTTCAGAACCAAGTCTCTGGGTTCAAAGGTTCAGGCCCGAACTCTTTTGTTGTAGTATCTAGCGACCTGTTGCTTGTGTCTCAAGGCACGCAGGTCTGCTTCATCCCTTTTCTCCTCTATTGTATCTAGGGATTCAAGGAGCAATTTGTTATTAGTCATCGAATCGTAGCAAATGACTCGGTGAGATGGTACTTTTAGCTCAACGGGGATGACTGCCTCTGCTCCAAAAGCAAGAGAGAAGGGAGTGTGGCTTGTTGCCGATTTATACGTTGTCCTGTAGGCCCATAATGCCAAGGGTAATTCATCGACCCACATGGCTTTCGCCCGCTTCAATCTTCTTTTGATAATGGACTTAATTACTTTATTTGCTGCTTTGACCTGTCCGTTCGACTACGGATGTGCTACAGAGGTGTACCGTTTCTCAATGTGGTACTTCTGGCAGAAATCCCTAAACTCGTTGCTATCAAACTGGGTTCCATTGTCAGTTATGACGATCCTCGGGATCCCAAACCGGCAAAAAATGTTCCTAACAACAAAATTAATCACTCGCTGGGTTGTGATTGTAGTTAACGGCTCAGCCTCGACCCATTTGGTGAAGTAGTCTACAGCCACAATAACGAACCTTGCTCCGCCCTTTGCTATAGGGAGGCTTCCGATGATATCAATCCCCCACATAGCGAAGGGCCATGGACTCGCCATCGTCTTTAACTGGCCAGGAGGTGCCCTGGGAATTTTTGAAAATCTTTGGCATGACGTCATGCGTATTTTGCCGCATCTTTGTTTATGGTAGGATAGAAGTAACCATATCGCAACACCTTTTTTGCCAATGTTTGTCCTCCAGTATGGTCACCACATTCACCCTCATGTACTTCCTGCAGTACACGCCTGATGTCGTCATAGGCTATACACCGGAGAAGAGGCATCGAAAATCCCTATCTGTACAGGACTCCGCCTTGCAGAACGTATCGGGAAGCTTTACGGATTATTTTACGCCTCCCGCTCTTCTTGGTCGGAAGCATTCCATTCATCAAGAAATTCCTTAGAGGGGTCATCCATGACTCCCTATCTGACTCAGTCTCTAGTATCGGATCAATTTCCATCTGACCTATGCTAGGGAACTGAAGTACTTCAACTGGGGCTACCCCGGCTTCTTCAGGATCGTCGGAACTAGCCATCATCGCTAACTTGTCCGCCTGTTTGTTCTCTGACCGTGGAATATGAGATATACTGTAGTGATCAAAGCCAGTCAAGAACTCCTTCACTTTCTCCAAATACGAAATCAATCTTGGGCTCTTAGCTCGGAATTTTCCAGTAACCTGATTTACAACCAACTTGGAGTCACAAAATATGTCCAGCTTCACGATCTCTAATTCCTTTGCGATCCTCAGCCCAGCTATCAGGGCTTTATATTCGGAATCGTTGTTAGTGGCGTGAAATTCCAACCGGATAGCATAAGATATCAGTCTTTTCTCAGGAGTTTCAAGCACCACTCCGGCACCAGATCGTTTATCATTCCTAGCACCATCAATATACAATTTCCATGCACTAGGATCGAGAAGTAACTTTGGTGGGTCAGCCTCTTCGTTTACCATGTCATCCTCTGAGACAGTAAATTCTGCTATGAAATCTGCTAGCACTTGCCCCCGAATCGATCGTCGGGGCTGAAAATTCAAATCAAATTGACTTAGTTCAATGTTCCATTTGAGCAGCCTTCCAGAAGCTTCTGGTCTCTGTAGAACTTGCTTGAGCGGATGATCAGTGTACACGGTGATAGGATGAGCTTGGAAATAATGTCGAAGCTTCCTAGATGCAATCAATAAACTGTACGCCAGCTTTTCGATCCTCGGATAATTGCGTTCAGCTACCGCCAATTTTTTACTCATGTAGTACACTGGCCTTTGAACCTTGTCTTCTTCTCTCACTAACGCTGACCTGATCGCGTGGGACGACACTGCTAAGTACATGAATAAATCCTCGTGATCCACTGGCTTAGACAGTATCGGGGGTCTCTCCAGATGATTCAGCAGGTTCTGAAATGCTTTAATGCAATCAGGAGTCCACTTAAAATTGCGTTTTCCTCGCTTTATCAATTCAAAGAACGGAATGCATTTGTCTGTCGCTCTAGAGATGAATCTGCTTAATGCTGCTACTTTCCCTGCAAGGCTCTGCACATCTTTGATTCGTCTAGGCTCCTGGATGTCTTTGATTGCTACGATCTGGTCCGGATTAATCTCTATCCCGCGCGATCTGACGATGAATCCCAAGAATTTCCCGGAGGCAACCCCAAATGAGCATTTCGTTGGGTTGAGTTTCATCTCAAACTTTCGAAGAATACCAAACATCTCTGCCAAGTTTGTAGTGTGATCGGACGATTGTCTGGACTTAACCAACATGTCGTCAACGTACACCTCCATCGTTTTCCCAATCTTGTTATAGAACATTCTGTTCACTAATCGTTGATATGTAGCACCTGCGTTCTTCAAACCAAAAGGCATTACCACGTAGCAATATAATCCCAGATCCGTAATGAAGCTAGTGTGTTCTTGATCTAGAACATGCATAGGAATCTGGTTATATCCTGAATAAGCATCCATGAAAGAGAGAAGCTCATGACCTGCCGTTGAATCTACCAACTGATCAATTCTGGGTAATGGAAAGCTATCTTTTGGGCAGGCTTTATTCAAATCCGAAAAATCAATACACATACGCCACTTCCCATTGGCCTTCTTTACCAAAACTGGATTTGAAATCCAATCTGGGTAGGTTGAGTCTCTGATGAATCCGTTACTTCTTAACTTTTCAACTTCTTCTTTCAAGGCTGCGGACCTCTCTGGGCCCAACATTCGCCTTTTTTGTTTTACAGGGAGATGCTTTGGGTTAATGCTCAATGAATGGCTCATGATTGATGGAGATATCCCACACATGTCCGCGTGGGTCCAAGCAAATACATCCAAGTTATCTTTCAGGAAATCCGTCAGTTCTTTAGCTCGAACTGGATCCAACTGGGATCCAATCTTCAGGACCTTCTCTGGGTCGCTATCATCGATCGGTACATCCACAGTCGTTTCGTTGGTAGCCGCCATTCTGCCCCCAGTCTCTTCGTCCTCTCTGGGATCTATATCCTCGGGCAGTTCTGTGGGCGACTCACCTATAGTAATTCTCTTTAATTGCTATGACGTCTCCTCCCTTGTGGGGGAAGAAGCGTCTTTAGTTTCAATATCTTTTCCTTTACGGAGTAGCTTTAGCTCTGCAATGTAACATGCTCGTGCAACAACCTGATCTCCTTTGACTATGCCAACACCAGCTTCCGTAGGAAACTTTAATAACAAGCACCAGGGGCCTATACAAGCTCTAAACTTTGCTAGGGCCGGTCGGCCCAAGAAGGCATTATAAGGCGATTCAATATCCAAAACCACGAAGGGAAGACATCTCACTCTCTGGCGTTCTCCTTCCTCAAGTGTTACCGACAACTCTACATATCCCGTTGGAGCAGTTGAAGCCCCGTTAAATCCACGGATCCATCCTTCACACGGCTTTAAATCTTTCAATTCAAGGTTCATTAGATCAAACGTCTTTTTGAATAGAATGTTGACTGAACTCCCGCTATCCACTAAAACTTTATGGACAGTGGCCGGGCCAATAGGAACTGTGATTACAAATGGATCTTCGGTCGGAGCGTGGACTCCAATACTCTCTCGGTTGCGGAAAATGACGTCATCTGACATCATCTTTTTTTGTTTTACCGGGACATTATCCTCAGGGTTGCTACACTCTCCTGCCTCAAGATGATGCTTTGCTGCGTTTACGTACTGGTCCATTGCCTTGAAACTATGCCCGGCTAGGTGAAGCCCTCCGATTATGGTATTGATAACAAGATCCTTTCCTTTTTGCTTGACAGTTGGCCTGGTAGTAGGTTGATTCTGGTTTTGGTTCAGGGTCTGAATAGCTTGTCCCCTGTCTATAGGAGTCACCCGGTACTCATCTAACTTCCCTTCTCGGAGCAGTCTCTCAACTACGTCTCTCAGATGACGTCATTCATTTGTAGAATGGCCGTGAGTCTGATGGAAGAGACAAAACTTCCCCGTCTCACATTCTTTCTCCGTCGAATCTCTTGGGGGAGGCCTTTTATGTTGGAGAACGTTGTACGAGTCGACGAATATATTCTCCAAAGTATCATTTATTGGCGTATAATTTTCGAAAGACCTGAGACGGGTCCTTCTCTGCGAGTCATTCCCCCAATTTCTCTTCCGATTATTGCCATTACTGTTGTTACCAATGTTTCCTGACTGGCGGCCGCCGCCTTGGTTTCGGTTTCCAACATTGACTTCAACCTTTTCCGAGCTGTCTCTGGTTTGCTTGATGGCCACATTACTTTGGATTTCCTCCTTATTTGGCATTTTCATCTTCCATTTAGCATATACTTCTTCCTGACGTAAGCGTGCGTTTGCTTTCTCGTAGAACAATTCTCTAGTATGAGGTGGCTTGCCGGCCAGTTATCTCCCAAATTCAGTATCTTTATCTACCCCATCAATTAGGGCTGCCACAACAGTTGGCTCATGGGGATCCTTGACTTCGGTGGTGGCTGGGTTGAAACGATCCAGATACCCCCTTAAGCTCTCGCCTGGTCGTTGTTTGACGAGGAACAGGTCAATCACACTCTTTGACCTCTGTGCATAAATGCGGAACTGTTCCACGAACCTTTCACTCAACTCCCTGAAACTGGAAATTTGTCTTGCTGGTAAGCGAGTAAACCATAATAATGCTACATCCTCCAGGAATATAGGGAATGCTTTGCACTTTACAGCGTCAGAAGCTGCGGCAACAGTCATTAACCAAGAATATCTCATTAGATGTTGGATTGGATCAGATCTACCCATGTAACGGTTCATCTGAGGCATGTTGAAGTGCCTCGGGAATGTTACGTCTAGAATGTCATCAGTAAAAGGGGTGTGACTGTGGTCAATTCCACAATCTTCATTCCTTTGTCCATGGCTATCCGCCAAGATTTGATGGACCATAGCTGCAACATTTGCACTGGTCATCGAAGGCTCGGGATCAGCGCTCCTAGCTCGGTGGAATTCTCTGATCTCTCTTCTAGGAACATCCACGAAGTCTGGGGCTCGAATTGGGCTTCGTTGCCCCTTGTTACCATGAGTATTTGTATGGCGAAGGGGCTGAGGTGGTCTATTCTCAACAGGATTATCCACAACTCGAGCCCTAGGAGTTGCGGCACGATTATTCAAGTTGCAGTTTGAGGGTCCTACACCAAGTGTCTCTTCCTCTCGTGATGGCAAGGTTCCAAATCGGAGCTGCTCTATGTTTTCAGCTCTCTCGTACGGTCGCCGCGGAGGTCTTGGCGATTCCTCTGACGAAGAAGAGTACTCCGGGGTGAGTGGGCGAACTGGGGGTGTTCTTTGTCTTGCGAGATCATCGATCCTTCTATCCATAGCCGTTAAGTTCTGCGGCAGCACAGAGCTTTGCTGCCTTTGAGCAGCTAATTCATCAAACAGCCTATCCCACATTTCAGAGAAGCGAGATAGATCTCCTTCAGTGACCGGAGTAGAGGGGTCATATTGATCATCAACATTTTCTCTTATGCGCAGAGAACTTGAGCCAGGTCGAACAGAGGTACCAGGACGGGTAGAGTGATCCATAACCTCCTTTCCAGGTCGAGTTGTAGTCTGGTCATCACTTCGGATCGCAGTGGACCTGTGTCTGTGGCTCGTAGCGCCCCCCTGGGGTCAGATCGTGGTTACATTAGGGGGAGGGTTCGCGGTGTTGTCTCGGGATCGAGTGACGACCCCTTCAGATGCTTGGTTCGTGCCGCCCTCAGTTCGGATCGTGGCGCCACGTTCGGGTTGGATCGTCCCGATGTCTCCGCGATCCGCGAAGCCTTCATCAACCTGCTCATGCACACTTTCTTCAACTGCTTCATTCGCGACTTCAATCGCCAGCGAAGCTCGTACTTCCTTAGACTTCTTTCCGGCTATGATATCAGATGCCGCTGGAATCTCCAAAAATTTGAACAGTGAAGTTTTGGGACTGTTTTCTTCGGACTTGAATATCGAAACAACGGAGCAACAATCCAATATGCCAAGAAATCAATTCTCAGTGAAAGCACCAAAATGTTAGATAAAAATTTGGCTCTAACACCCAAATTGTTCTGATTCGTAGAGAATTAAAACTGAAAAATGAGGAAAAATGCAGAGAACACACAAGGTTTATAGTGGTTCGGCGTTAACGAGCCTACGTCCACTTTATATGCTATTGATTATACTTTGAATGCTAGTACAACCAATGATTTCCCTGATACTCACTCTTACAATTATGATTTTTCTCAGTAATCTCGAAGTAAAACTGATAAGAAATAGTGGTAAGACAGTAATGGTGGAATCAATACTCAAAACTGCCAAAAGATCCTGAAAAATGCCAAGCTCTAGGCTATTTACAGCTGATTTCTGGTGATGGATCACGGTCATACGTGGCCCACATCCCGAAGATCTCGAGCCGTCTCGCAGCTTTATGAAGAATTAGTCAAATTAACCGTTGTGGACAGGTGTCGCGATCTCCTTAAACATCGGATCGTGGATGACCAAGTCCGTGGCCATCATCGTGTCTTCCTACTTGGATCAAATCATGATCGTAGCTTAGTGAAGAATTGGTCAATATGACAGTTGGTGACACGTGTCGTGAGTTCCTGCATTCTCGGATCGTGGTGGACTTGGTCTTGGTCATCATCCATCAGCTTCGGGGATCGGATCAGATCGAGCTAGCGATGGACGGATCGGATCATGGTCAAAGGAGGGCGATCGCGAGCCGAGGGGAGTATGGCAATCCGATCGGGTCTTCGAGGGTTAAAGGTGTGAAACTTCATATTTTCTTCTTGTGTGTGAACCTTGGTGGCTTGGTAAAAAAGCAAGCCAACAGAATACATACTCAACATGGCAAATACAAGGTTCCTGCATATATATATATATATATATATATATATATATATATATATATATGAAGCAACTACATAAATGAGTCGAGGCAGATCATTTATTACAGGTCAACATGGACGAGACAGTGGTGAGACAAACAGTCAATAACATGGTGCAAAATAACAAATGTAAGCCAATGGAGCTAGAGTGTCTATGTACAGTGGCATATACATGGCAACAACAAGTAAGTAAAGTCAAGACAAATCAAGTCACCATGTTCAGTTTCATACAAGTATGACCAAGAATTTGAACAAATGTGTCAAAGCTCAAAAATGTATTCAGCAATGCATAAGCAAATCAGTATTCAAGTCGGTACAAAATGGAGGCACGGCAAGCAGCATGTCAATGGCCAGAAATCAGGGTAACTCAAGTGATAGCAATGGAAACCGCAAACTGATGGTGCTGTTCAAGTCTGTGTATGACGCACTAAAGAAAGTTCATACAAGTTTGGTTCAACAAATATTTTCATGGATTAAGCAACATAGATTTATCGTCAACACTTGATGCATGTATCAACTCAAACACTCACACAAAAGGATAGCCATAGTGTGTAAAGATATTAGTGTTCATTTATTGGGAAAGAAATCATGCAGTGACTATCCTGAAATTTCTCAAGTATTCAAGTGATAAATATCTTTCTAGAAATCAACAATGGATTCTCATCATTTATCCAATCATGGCAGAAATCACAGTAATTTTTTTATGGCAAGTTATAATGGCCAAGCATTCGACAGCAAGGAATAAAAAGGGGACCAAAATCATGTATCATTGTTTGGCAAGAAATAATTTAATTGCTTTTCAGAAATTACCAAATGGGGCAAGATTAATTTCTATATGTCCCAATAATTCCATGAATGGTAATGGAAAAAATTATGGGAAGATATTCGAATGCAAACAAAGGTCATAAATTGATATCATATAGGTTAACAATGTATCAATGAATTATTTTGGGAAACAAACAATTTTCTTTTCAATTTGCTTTTCAGAAACTTTCGACATAAAATCAGGGACTGGAAACCATATTGAATTTCTTCTAAAATTCATTCAAGAACAAAATTACATCCAAGGTCATCAATCATCTTAATCAAAGCCGTTTCAATTCAAGGAATCAAAAGAGGAAAGCGGCATAATCAGACCAGTCATACGTGTGAAATCAGAGAAGTTTAAGGGATTGTTTAATCATATATTTACACCAATTTACATCACTGGCAAATCTATCAAAAACCAACCCAACATTTCAGATCGAATCCATAAAAACCCTTAAAATCAATTCAAGTATTTTCAAAGCAGAAAATTCAGAAAGCTCACAGTTTCGATCGAACCAGAGAGCAATCCCAAATCGGACGAGCAAAGCCACAAAGAATCGAGCATCAGAGAAGCCATTCAATCAATTCCAGAAAGCCATCGAAGTGGCAATCGATTTGGGGATGATTCCATTGAAACCCTAGAAAGCCGCCGCCATTTCTTTTCCGTAAAGTGAAGAGATCGGGTGAAATGAAAATGAGAATGGGCCGGCCAAGTGACTAAAGGGGCTGTGGATTTGTTTTTTAAAAAGGGGTTGACCCCTTATATTTAAACTCCATTATTCAATTTCATAAGGTTTTTTTTTCTGTTTTTATTTTTGTTGTATTTTAATCTTGTTTTGTAAATCGAATCAAAACAGTTCTAGTGTCTGTAAAATACTAGGGGGTTCATTCAGGGTGTTGACTGATAGTTGACAGAGTCTGTAAAATCTGGGTTACTGGTTATCTGATCGAGTGGATATCGGTCAGTCTACGGTTTTGAGCGTAGGGTTAGAATAGGAGCTGGGTTTGCGAGTGTACATGGTCTTGTATGCGGGATCTGTTCTATCACCTAGTAGAAACCTTAGAAATGCAGCAGTAGCAGGGTTTTGCCGAAGCTGGGTAAATCTGTGTGTGATTTATCTTCTGCATTTCCATTTCTGTCATATTCTATGATTTGTTTACTATTATATATCTCGTTAGATTTTTAATTCAGTTAAAAATTGTGATAAACCCTATTCACCCCCCTCTAGGGTTATTCTAGATCCAACATTGTTAACTTTTGCTTGATTCATTTAAATCAATTTATATTCTCGATTTACTGTAGTGATAACCAATAAATCGTATTGACGCTATAACTTAAGTTTTGAATATAAAATTCAAAATTTAAGATTTGAGATGTGTATAATTAAATACAACATAGGAGTAAACTAAAATCACAAGTTTGTTTTGTTCTCGAGTTTAGTAAAATTTAAACAAATCATTTTGAAATTAATAGTTTGTTGGAATATGGGAGTTTTCATTCGAAAAATACAATACCCTTTTCTGAGTAAGAATATATTTTTCGTTTTGCGAAATTCAGACATTTATTGCTTCGAATATATGATTTTACCCGTAAAACATCGCATTTTGCATAAAATAAAATAAGTGATTTTAGGTAACTAAAATAATATTTTTGTTGTTAAATTAAAAGTTAAGCATTTTCTTTAATACAAGTGAAATCTAAATAAAAAAGATAAAAATGAAATATGAATAAATAAATGACAGTCATAACTTGTAGTTGCGAATGATAGTTTAAAAAGTTGACTATAATAAAATAAAACATAGAAAGAATTGTGTTCTAGTAAAATTTGATTGTCCTGTTGTGTTTAAAAATATCGAAAACCTATATTTCGATATATGGAACAACATAATTTGATTTAACGTAGAAAATGAGCTTTTGGATATGGTAACAACTGTGGCTTATTAGACACGTTGTTCTATATTTATATTTGGGTTTTCTGAAATCCGAGCCGTCATCTCATTTTCCCAAGCCTAATTCTTTCCGATTGAGAAATAACGGCTATAGATTTGTAAAATAAACATTGAAAATTTTATCTTCAAACACCATAAAATGATACATCTCTTGAAAGATCTCGGCGAACACATCTCAAATCTATAATTTGTTTTTGAATTCAATGAACGGTTCATTCAGAAATCATGGTCAAACTATGAAATCGTGAAATCAAAATAGGCCAAATTGGAGGTTTTTGATTTTTGAGCCAATTGGAGAAATCGACTTATAGATATTATAGATATCGACGATTGGAGTTGAATGGTGGTGGTCACATGACCTAACATTGTATGTGATGGGCATAAATTATGATTTAAGTTTCATAAACCTAGGCATTGAAGGTGGCGGAGCGACTTAAGGGAGGTGTGGACCCAATTTGATCGGGTCAAGGAGGAAGAGCTCGGTGAGGGCTTTCATTGGGTAGTGGTCGGAGCTTCTAATTTTCAGCTAGATTTCCATAAAATGTGGTCAAAGGTGGCTCAGTTTTCATGTTCATGGGTTTGTTGGTTATACCAACGAGCATGAAGATGAATGTCACGTTGGTGGTGTGGCATGAAAAAATTGTTCCACGTTTAATTTTATGGCATTTTTTTGTTTTATTTATTTAAATTTCAAACAGGTTAACATGAATAAATTTTGCATACGTGCATGGATTGATGCACGATTTGCTTCATTTTGTTCGTATTGAAATTTCAGATGACATTGGGTTGGTTTAGTGGGATTTGAAGACTGATAAATTTTTGGCATCTGCTTTGGATTTCAAATTCAACATAAAATCAAAGGTGAGTGTTTCAACTCAGTCATGAAGTATTAAAATATCTATGCAAGTTAAATTAAATTTATGACATGTTGTAATTTGTTTAACTGACATTTAGGAATAAAATTTTACAAATTGATTTTAACTATTAACTGACATTCGACATATGTTAAATGATATGTATGAAAAATATTGTCTGACTGATTGTTTTCAAATTGGATATATATTCAAATTGATTTGAATATGATATGTTTATTTGTTGTCGTGATGATTAATTAGATATTATTGCAGATGATTTTGATTATGATGTATACATGTCACCCTATAAGTCTTTGAAATGGAATAAACTGATAATTTGCATACTTGGACATCGAATACTTCAATTAATACATAGGTTGAAATGATATATACCTATGAAACACAATACGAGTTGAAATGATATATACTTGCGAAATTGAAATTGAATTTAAATTATGTTATCTTTAGCCATAGGGTAGAAAATTAAATATGGACATCGTGGTCAAATGAAATATTTTACATTAAACTAATGTATTTAAATTAATTTTTAACTATTTATTTTCATACTTTCATACTTTTATATTTTTATAATTCTTTTAATTTGAATTATTGAAACGACCCACTTCCTCGACCATTAGAAATCGATAATAATTTATCCTTGGCATTCACATGTTGCAGAACCAACTGCGGAGAAGCAAATTGTTTGTGGTAAGAAAGAAAAATGAGGTAGAAAGTAGAAACATCAGAATCTTGCATAATGGAAAAATGTATATTTAGTCATCGTGTAAAATCATTATACTGGAAACTTAAATCTTACTTATCAAAGTGGAAGTTTATCAATTTGGACAGTTATGGAACCTCTCCTGACAAACGCTAAAAGAAGCAAAGAAAATGTGGATATCTTCAGATTCTTCAGCTACAAGCTCTATTCGAGTGATCCAATTAAATCCTAAGCTACTTGGATGTCAGGAGAAAATTGAAACACCCAAAGATTTAGAGCAATCTACTCTGGGTCAGTAATAGGACTGGTGTGAGAAATTTAAATTCTCCATTTGGAAATAAAGGGTATCCCATTAGACCATAACAAAACCTAAACATGGTATAGGCGTTTACATTATAGTAATGATGTGCACGTAAATGTGCACATTTATATTCAAACATTTATTCTTGTTTTAATTAAATAAATAACATAATTGGCTATTTTTACATGTTTTAAACCAAAATCCTAAAATTCTGAAATTGTCATGCATTCATCCTCATTTAAGGTGTAAAATGGTCACTTGTGCATGTTTTAATTTGTGATTGCATTTACTTGTTCATTGTGTTTGTCTCTTATAGGAATTTTGGAGCACAAATAATGCATACACATGAAGATTTGGAGCATAAATGCAAGCATATAAAGGAATGAGGAGGAAATAATTCTCATACATGATCATGGAGGACCCCACCTCTCAAATTACCCTCTTTTTCTTAAGCTTCTTATTAAAGACTAATTGAATAAGACAAAAGGTCTCATGCATCCTACATGACTCATTAGTGTCTAAGAGAGGATTAAAAGCTTCATAAAGGGGTACTTTGGGGAGTTCCTAACAAAAGTGATTAGGGTTTTAGGGTTTCAAACATGTTCATTTTTCATTAGAGCTAGTTAAGTGATTTAATGGGTATGTTATAGTTTGATAGTTTATTTTGTGCTAATTAATAGCAAGAATAAGCTATGCTTATAATAATCATATCAACTAAATTCATAAATGACCTAAAGAAGAGAGATCATGGTTTCATTTTATGTTGATTCATGTGATCTAGAGAGTGGAGTTATTCCTATGTTGTTATTTAACTCTCATATTTTTAGCTATCTTAGTTTGTTAGTTTAGTTTAGTTATAGTTGTAGTTAAAGTCTTCAGTCGACTTTGGTTTAATTTTATTGAATATAATTAAAATTATTTCTTTCTCCGTGGATCGACTCGTACTCGCTAACGTACTACAAGTGTACGCCGTGCGCTTGCAGTTTATTACACTTCGCGACGGTTTTCTAATTAATAGGATATTCGTCGTCGAAAAAGTTTTTGGCACCGTTGCCGGGGAGAGAATTTAATTTTGATTTTATTCTTGGGGTTATTTTTCTTGTGTTTTGTACATTTAAAAAAAAATCATATTGTAGTGTGTGAGTTTGTATTTTTTTTCATTTGTGTGTTGTGGCATTTGTTGTTTACTTGTGTGTTTGTCTTTAAGTTTGCTTTGTTTTTGTTAATCTTAAAAAAAACACTTTTCTCTGTTTGCATTACTTCTGTTGCACTGCGTGCATTTTTAGCTTCATTTACATTCACTGTCTTTTAAAAGCAAGAAAAAAAAACAACAGTTTCATTGAAAACCAAAGTTCTTTCATTTCATTTACTATTCAAAACTGTTGCATCCCTTTTCTTTTACAAATTTTAGTTTTTTGTGATTTTGACTTCTACTAGTGCCCTCCTCTTCTTCTGCCCATCTACATTGTTTCTGGTTTAAGCTTCTTGCATTTCTCTTCATTGTCAGTAGTTTCATTATTATTTTTAGTTCATTTTGCCTAGTTCCCGAAGGCTGAAGCACAGTTTCATTTCTCTGCAAACAATCTGCAAGGTACACAAATCAGATTGCTATTTCATTTTTCATTTCCGATTTACATTTCACATTCCACTCAACACACATTCTTCTTTACCATTGCCATCCACTTCACAATTCAACTCAAATTCCATCAGCATTGTACTGCCGAAACAGTTCACACGCCTCCTCCATTGGCCTCTGCCATACAAGCCTCTCCACATAACAACATTACTTTGTGCCATACCACTTCAACTGCATCACCCTCCCCCATTCTGTCCGAACAGAATACCAACTTCATTCACACTTCAAAACCAATACTACACAATTCATCCAAGCCACAGTTACCACCATTAACTCCATCTCTGCCCAAAGTTCACACTTTCACATACAGACACTCTACTATCATCTCCCAAACCTCAAACCGGTGTACACCACGCTTGATCAACAAGCTGTCCACCACCTCTTTCCCCCATATACGAAGCTCACTTTAACTCCACAATCCTGTCACCGTCTTACAACATATACAAGTCGACACTCTCTTCAACTCCATTCGGAAAGCTCAAAAATCCAACCAACAACTTTATTTCGCAATCCTCTATCACGTCAGATCACACTTCTACCTCCTCCAGTCCACCATCTGGTCATACCATACAAACATCCACTTCAACCCAAAACCGAACTGCTACAAATCTCAGATACCCCTTACCAGTTCATGCCTCCAATCAACCACAGCGACCTCCTCAGTACTCAATCTAGCCTGCACAAGCACCGGTCAAAACAACAGTCCCCAACCAAAACATCTAATAACCCCATACCACTTGCTCCACCTTCTACAGCACGTCCCCTTCATCAATTACCTGAAAACAACAAACCGACCAACTTCACCTCATACCAAGCTCAACAGCGACCACCCATCACCTTCACAGGCCATCTCCACTTCTTACACTAACCAATATAGCACATTTATTGCCACACTTCCAACAACATCCCTTCATCACAATACATCACCGAAAACTAACCAAAACCGCATACTGAAAACTCCACTACACCAACCACGTTCGTCAGTCTTCACCACCCTTGAATCAGTGAATCAACTCCACTCTGCCTTCACAAATCGCGACTTGGATTACACCCTTTCGAATCCCCAAACTCCACTCAACTGATCCACAAACAACCAGTGAATCCCAAATTCCCAATCCCTAAATCAACCACCAACCGATCGCCCCTTGCCCCAATCAAAACCACCTCCACCAAAATCAAAACCAAAACCCCCAATCATCTGCCACCCGTATCAAATAACCATGAAATTTAGCTAAGTCCATTCTAAAAAAATTCTAATTCAAACAGATAAGAACCGACTTTCCTTTTTATTTCTGTTCGGTCTTGTGAATTAGGTATCGTGATTTCTAAGTGGATTGCGTAAGCCGATTTAGTTTTGCTCTTTTTACTTTGGTTTTGTGGGCTTTTCACTTATTGGACCTGTGTGGGAATTGCCTGAGTCAAGGCTTGTGTTTGTGAATTTTTATTTTTTTTTGTGTTAATTTTTGTTTTGTTTTTGTTAATCTCTCCTTTTCAAAAAAAAAACAAAAAAAAAACAACTTGTTTTCATTTGGTTTTATAACTAGATTATGTAGATTCGTTCGTTTTAGCTCTCATTACCTTTTTTAAAAAAAAGTCTTTTGTTTTTGTTTTAACTCTTTTCAGGTTACCAAAAGGAGGAGAATTGCTCGCTTGGAACCGCGCTCTGCTTTGCACCACTTTGCTTGCACTTGCCAAAAATAAAAACACCGCTAAAAAAAAAATTGTTAATAAATCCAGACACTCTGGTATTGTTCTCTTCTCCCTTGTTTTTATTTAATTGCATTATGGTTTGCTTGTATTTGCATTTCAAAAATCCAAAATCAAAATAAAAATTCATTTGCAGTTGCATCGTTAATTCACGTTTAATTTCTGTTTTGCATTCATTTAGTTTTTTTGTTGTCTTTAAGGACATTATTATATAATGACAAATTGGTTTCTTTCCAACGATTTATTTCTCGGTGTCTAGACTACGGCAGAGTAATAACCATGTATAAATATTACGGTGATTCGTAAATATTATATCGGTTGTTCCTCTAAAGGTACTTAAACTTTCGGTTGCATTGCTAGGGTGATTCCTGGTGCACCGATAACTCATGTTCGTTAACTGGCTAAGAAATCTTTTGTTGAAATTAATCTAACTGTCATTATATAATTTTAGAAAAAATTGTAAATAAGTAATTTGCATCCATATAGTTGCATTAGGTTCATGCATACATAAAAAAAAATCCAAAATCTAAAAAAAAAACAAATTTCTTTTGTGAATATTTCTTTTTCTCTTAAAAAAATCAAAAAAAAAATCTTGAAAATGTCTCAATTTCCTTATTTTCACGGATATTACGATAGTTGCGAAAATCAATATAATCCATATAATTTTACACCAAATTTATATGGATATTTTAATAACAACTATTGTACAAACAATTTGGATTTTACACCACCAACTTTTCAAAATTTTCAAAATAATTATGATTTTACACCACCAAATTTTCGAAATGATGATCAACCCTCAAGTTTTGAAATAAGTATTCAATCTCAACTTGAAGAAATTTAGTCTATAGTTGAAGAAAGTCGAAGATTAAATGAATCAATTTCGAACTCATTTCCAAATTTAAATTCAAATGATTTTGATTATAATCCTTGCCGATTCAATTTCGAGCTCCAAAATGAATTTCAAATTCAAAATGGAAATGTGAATGAATTTTCAAATGATTGTGGCAATGAAAATAACTTCAATTGTGGTGCAACTGAAAATATTTGTTCTCAACAATTTCAAATTGGGAATTCTCAAGTAAATAATCATGTAATTGATCTTGATGAGGAAACTTACGCAAATTTGCCATATGAAATCTACTTAAAGTTTTGTGAGAATCACAGTCAAATTCAAACGTATGACGATTCGAATAATAATCCATCATTTACCAAAATCGACGATTTTCAAATAACGACTTTCGAAAATGAAAATAACGATCTTAACGAAGTTGTTAATTATACGATAAGTGATTTGGATTTCAATTCTTTTGAGAGGGTGGAACAAAATTTAAAATTCGATCTTCCTTTTTCTGAAAATAACAAATTTCAAACAACAACTTGAGATTTTGAAAATGATACATGCATTGAAGTTGTTGACAATTTACCAAAGGAGGACGAATTTGACGAACCCGAATTTTTCGGACTTTTCGAAGAAGAGTTGAATTGTGAAAGAGTAGATTTGAACCACCATTTGGATTTTGAAATCAATAATTTTGAACAAATTTTCAATGATAATTTTGAAATTCAAATTGGTGAACTTAAACATGAATTTCAACCCATTATTCAACCCCAAGAATCATCGAAAATAAACCAACTCATTCGATTTTTAAAACGACATTCGTTTTTCCAAACCAACATTCAACTTCGAAATCTTTGTTCGTTTGGTCTTTTAAGCCTAAGTCATGTCTCTCATACTTGAAGAGACAAATGAATCGGTCTTTAGAAGATCGTTTCAGTTACTTCTTATTAATATATTTTCTGAATACTGTAAATAATATTTTTTTTCTCTTGTAAATATAGCGCATATTTTCGAATTTTTCTTTTCTTTTCTTTTCTTTTCTCCTTCCACTTGGGTTGACTGTGGGGCCACAGTCAAAATCAAGTGTGGGGGGAGGGGGGAGTTTCATATTTATTTTGGTTTCGCATAGATTTCGCTTTTCTTTTCTTTCTTTCTTTTTTCACCAAAAAAAAATTGCATTTTAGTTTACTTTTAAATGGACACGATGAAGTAAATATATGGTTTTGGTCGTACGATTAAAATATTTGGAATTTTACTTCTCTTAACGGATAACGAAAGGATAGTTTGAATTATGAGAAAATTTAGTGCAACTGGTATATAGGGAGATTCGTAGGTGATGAGTATGAAATGTTTTCCAAATTGTAATCCGATTAAATGAAAGGTTGATTTTAATTACTTGCGATAACATTTTAGATCGTTTAAGTGAAGTTGTGCTAAGATATTCTCGCTGAATTCTCTCTCTCTTATGTAAAAAAGAAAAAGAAAAAAAAGGAATATGTATATATATAATAATCCAAGGGTATCCAACATTACTGGTACATCTGGCGTTGGTGTGCAAACCCGCCAAGCTCTTTCCGACACCTTGTTGACAAAGTCAGCGTCGGTATATCTTGGTCTCGTTTCATGAGATTGGACACCTTAGGATTACTGACCCACACGTAAGTCGTAATGCAGTGTAGGGGTGGTATACCTAGGTATTTGTAAATAATAACAATGTAAATATTTTGTAATAAAGAGAGAGTTAGCACTTGAAATCCAAGCAAACTCTTTACTTATTTGACATAACTTGTTAACCAAAAGTAAATAAAGATACCATATTACGGTTGTTGATATCGATTACAGAATTCATTTCATATTTGCACTATGTTTCTACCAAAACAACTGGCTAAGCTGGAGGAGTTTGTAATGATAACTAATTTTAGTTTGAAGTTTTGATTAGTAACGGACTTAAATTTCATAGTAATGGCCCAAACTTGTGTTAACTCCTTCATGTAAAATTTAAAAGTAAATTACTCATTTGTAAATAATCTTGCATTCATCTTGTACATATTTTCTAATCTTGCATTTCGTAAATATTTTTTGCATTTAACATTTGGATTTTGTGGGTAGTATCTGCTGAAAACCCTCACGACACAACCCTCGTCCTACTGGGACACCCAGAGGTTTAACGGCTTGTTTCATACGCTCAACGCAATCGTGCTCCCTACGAAAACGGAATTATCTTAGTTGTTTATGTTGTTTTATTCGTGGACTAATAAAAAGATAAGTGTGGGGGTATTTGATGTGCACGTAAATATGCACATTTATATTCAAACATTTATTCTTGTTTTAATTAAATAAATAACATAATTGGCTATTTTTACATGTTTTAAACCAAAATCCTAAAATTCTGAAATTGTCATGCATTCATCCTCATTTAAGGTGTAAAATGGTCACTTGTGCATGTTTTAATTTGTGATTGCATTTACTTGTTCTTTGTGTTTGTCTCTTATAAGAATTTTGGAGCACAAATAATGCATACACATGAAGATTTGGAGCATAAATGCATGCATATAAAGGAATGAGGAGGAAATAATTCTCATACATGATCATGGAGGACCCCACCTCTCAAATTACCCTCTTTCTCTTAAGTTTCTTATTAAAGACTAATTAAATAAGACAAAGGGTCTCATGCATCCTACATGACTCATTAGTGTCTAAGAGAGGATTAAAAGCTTCATGAAGGGGTACTTTGGGGAGTTCCCAACAAAAGGGATTAGGGTTTTAGGATTTCAAACATGTATATATACCCCTTTATGTAATGTAAATACTCCCTTCTCTTTTATCCCCTTCTTTAGTTTAGTGAGAGGATCAAAATCTCTCTTTTATTTTCATGGCTACTTAGCCATTTTTCATGTAATTTCATTTTCTTTTATGCAATGTTAGTAATCTTGTTCTCTTTTATTTACATGCTTTTACTTCTTGTTGTAGTAAATCTCTTTATTTCACGCAAGAAGTGTAGTTAGTTTTTTGTTACTTTGCTTTCATTTTCGTCTTTGTTCTTGTTTATGTTTAAATCTACATTTGTTGTCATGATTACATACATTAGAGGCTAATCCCTTTCAACTTAGGGGTAATGAAGCTCTCTTGATTATGTAGATGCTGCATAATACGTTTATTCATGCTCTCTTTTTGTGCTTCATGTCATGTTGATGTTATTGGTTTTGCGTTCATTATTGAATTTGATAGCCTATATTGTTGACACCAAATAGGCAATGCTTAGTCATGTGTTTACTAATTACCTCTTCATCTACATATGATGATGGTGATTAAGTGGAGGTTGAAATAAAATTTTGATGGTCTATAGTTCTAATTAATAGTGCATAGATCATGCTTAAAGTATATTTCAATTTCAACTTGTTCATTTTTCATTAGAACTAGTTAGGTGATTTAGTGGGTATGTTATAGTTTGATAGTTTATTTTGTGCTAATTAAAAGCATGAATAAGCTATGCTTATAATAATCATATCAACTAAATTCACAAATGACCTAAAGAAGAGAGATCATAGTTTCATTTTATGTTGATTCATGTGATCTAGAGAGTGGAGTTATTCCTATGTTGTTATTTAACTCTCATATTTTTAGCTATCTTAGTTTGTTAGTTTAGTTTAGTTGTAGTTGTAGTTAAAATCTTCACTCAACTTTGGTTTAATTTGATTGAATATAATTAAAATTATTTCTTCCTCCGTGGATCGACTCGTACTCGCTAACGTACTACAAGTGTACGCCGTGCGCTTGCGGTTTATTACACTTCGCGACGGTTTTCTAATTAATAGAATATTCGTCGTCGAAAAAAGTAACCAAATCAGTCTACGTCGAAATTGTCTGATATTATTCTTAATAATTTGCGGGATAAAACCGATTAAAATAAAATATAGAAATAGGCGAAATTATTACCATCATTGAATTCTGCACACATAACACGAATCTACAATAGAATTTGTAAGCTCTTAGGGAAATGGATTCCATGCGATGGAAGGGTAAGGGACTACCTTTCTGTACATCTCTATAGGGATGTATCGAGGACCACTCTCCTCTGCCTAATTGGAAAGGCCGGAACATTTATCCAGACCTTTACTTCAGGTTATGCACTACCCGAATACGTTATCACCCCAGTCGTAATTGCCCTATATCCCTGAGGTGACTCTTAGCATACACCACTTAATCCACATATAATGAGTGATCTAGATGGGTGATAATAATCTCCAAATGGGCGCTACCCACTTGACCTCACTTCGTGCCCTTTTTTTTTCTACATCAGTTGTTGAGACTTAGAGGTCTACGATTACCTTTTATTCAAGAACATTCTTTATTTTGAATGCCACGTTGACAAGTCCAACACATGCCAATAATTCCCACTAATGTACAACCTCTGAGCTCGTATTTTTCAGAGAAGGGTGTTAAGTTAAGAGAAGTTACCTTCTCTTCCACCAAACAAATATGCATTAATAGAGATCAACATAAGCATATTTAAGGTGCAACATCATACATTCATCCATCCAAGTCCTCCTGGGTTTGGAAGAACTAGTGGCATCGAAGATTTAATACAAAATCGCTTTCGTTTTGTAATGCAGAATTTTTTTCCGAGGGTTAGTAATAGCAACCCTTCATTCAATTTGCTTAATTCTTTGATCTTTAATCTTTATTGCTTCTAAATGTTTGACTAATTCGAAGGAGTTTGCAGATAGGAATCACCGAAATTTGATCTCCGTATCCTCGAATCAATCATCGTAAAAATACCGTTTAAGCAGTTTTTGGTGTTGGGTGTTCTTCATTTCTTATTTAATTACTTCATACAACATGTTTTAAGGATGTGAAACTTCAAATATTCTTCAGGGATATGTATAAAATCCTCCTTATTTAAGTCATTTGAATGGTAAGTCCGATTTAGTTTAATAGATCGAAATAATTATAATTATCTTACTAAATATTAGATTTTATGTTCAAACCCGACTATTCATCAAATAACGGTGTAAACATCTTTAAAATTCTTAAGAATAGGAGGAATTCCCCTGCGAAATATGATACTTACTACAGCAAGATCATCTCTAAGAAATTCTATTTATTTATCTTTAGAATATTTGATCTTTTGAAATTAACACATTTCCAACATTTCAACCTTATCTACCCCTCGCCCAAGAAAGGGACAGGTGAGCCAGAGCACTGGTTGCTCTTGAACATCCTTCTATTTAAAACCCCGCATTCGGATCTTAGAAATAGAAAAATCAGGCTTACTCGTCAGCTTATTAGAGCCAAGATTAAATCATTTATTATTATATTTTTTGACATAATTCAATTATCTAACATCTTCCAAAAATATCCAAATTTCCTTATTAATCATTTAAAAATATTTATTAAAGATTTGGAGTGGTTTTATTAAGTTTAAACTTCAATTTCAATCGTTATTGAAAAGTGTTTCAAAAGCGTTGCAAAAAGTGTCATCCATGCTTAATACATTAAAACAAATTTTCTATCATTGTAAGTTTCATATAATAAATTTAAAACACTTTTAAAACATTTTAATGATTTATTCCATATTTTTCTGGAATATAAAACATCATTTTCAAAAATCTTATTTTTTGGATTTCGAACTGCAAAACCACGATGTTTTTCAAAACTCATTTTGGTAATATTCAAATCTACTCAAAGGAATGTTGATGAACAGAAGTTTGACGGTTACTACTCATCAACGGGTCCATGCTTTTGAGATTATTAAAGAAAACTGTTTATCTCTTATGGATGGAAAGGAACACTAGAGTGTTTAGAGGTGTTCTTACTTCTAAACATGTATTTATCCATTCTATTACTAGATGTACATGTTGACCTTGATGATGTATTTGGTAATTTTTTGTGCTGAATAAAATGGTAGGGGTCCATTCAACCCCGCTTGCAATGTAAAAAAAAAATGTTGATCTTTTTTCAATTCCCTGGAAAGCTATGTTTATAAGGATTTAGAAAAAATCTTACTTTAAATAATTTGGATTTAAATTTTTCGTATACAAAAAATTCAATTTTTAAGTAGAGAAATCGTGAGTTAATGATTGTGACACACCTAAATTGCTTCAAAATTCATATTTTCTCCAAAATTTGTATAAACACTTAAAACTGTTTATAATTCATTTCTAAATCATTTGAACCATTTTTGAGATGTTAAATCATGGTATTTTCTTCATTTCATTCAATAAAAGGAAAGTAATTTCCTTTGTGCTTATCAACGTGTATTTACCATGACTTGTTAAACATCCATATAATAAAACTTACAAGAATCCAAACATTCATTATGGTATTTCTAAGAAATATTTAACATACATAGAGCAATTATGTCAACATCATATAGCAATAATTAACTTGTGTATGGTTAGAGTTGTTTAAGGTTTAGTTTCTCACCTTTATTAGTTATTATTGTTCCTAAAATTGACTTTAACTTTGCTTCGATCGCAATGAAGCTACTCAAACTGGCTTCTTCTTCCTTCCTAATTTCGGACTACTCCTTTCCTCTCTTCTTACTCACGGCCTAGGGTTCAAGGGGATGGAAGATGTAATGACCAAAGGATTTTCGGCTCTGAAAATCAACATAAATACCTTTACCGTAACTCATGTCGACCTTCCAAACACCGAAAACTCTGGAACGTTTGTAGAAAGAAATTAGAGGGTGAGATAAGAAAGAAAGAAATATTAGAATAGAAGAAGAAGATGAACCAACACAACATAATCAGAGTCTCACATCGCAGCGGAAACAAAATATAATACAGAAATAAATCTTTACTGAGAGCTTTTAAAATATATACTTATAATATCAGAGCACATCAACATCTCTGAACAGTTATAATAATCTGCCCTCATACACAATCACACAACGGAATAAATACTAGATACAATACGTCTGAATATCTCCAGCTCATCTCTGGACTTCGCCGTACCTGATAACCTGTACACCCGGTCTAACCCGAGCATTTACAAAACACCGGGTCAGTCTGGTGAACCAGAGTGAGAAAAACTCACACGGTATTATGGTATCACACAACTTGATTTTAAAGTTAAAATCTTTTCGAAAGATAAGGATAATCGTAAGACCAAATCCACGCATAAATACAGACGGTTTTTACCTTACGATAACCCAAAACATTTTTGAAATCAATATTTTTTCTAATATTACAATAATGTCTAAATACAAGTAAATATCAATTGAGCGGAACGCTTGCATCTCACGCTCCACATATATCGTATACAATCAAAACCGCGGGCACTTATTGGAGATTGGATTCCCACTAAGACAAGGTATGGGACCACCTACCGATAATGTATCTCTAGAGGCGAATACGCTGGGTTCAACAAGAACGTCTTGCAACCCGGCTCATACATGACCGACCACTCATTTCGCTTGAGTGTATCGAATCTATATCACCAACGGTTGGACTCAAACCACCGTTTCCCGAAAAGGAACAACATCGAAATAGAATAAAGAAGCAAAATGGAATTTCTCAAGATAGGTGATTATATACCCTAATGGGAGCGTCCCACATAGCCATGCTGCCTGCCCGATTTTTGTCATTTCTCGGTTGATGAGGCTTGAGGTTTGAATTCCCTTTTAGAACATCTAGTCACCATTCACTTTGAATGCCACATCGTCAGATCCGCCAGATATCACTAATTGACGTCCAGAAAAATACTCTAGTTATTTGGCTAGAGAAAAACCATTTATCCGCCATCAATTATGGTATGTTTGAAGAAATCAACGTACGTAATTCCTTGGGAAATACTCTGTCATACATCCGTCCATACAATTCATCCAGGAACAGAATGAACCGAAGGTACTCTCCTACTGCATCTCATATAGGAATCACCCCAAGGATCAGTAGCTAGCAGTCCTTGCCACCCGTAGATTCCAACCATGAAAGAATCACAACTTATCTCTGCTTGCAAGGGAGAGAGTCTTAGTGGTTCTTTCGCTTATGAAAATCCACGGTCTTCAACGCTCCATCTCGATCATCTTCTAAAATCTTCACGTATGTGTTGGTCTGAATGGTTTTCGAATATAACTTCGATCCCGGTCTTTCCGTACCAACAATCGTATTGGCCAGATTTGATAGTCGGTTATTTAACTATCAAAATAAATAGTGATTCAATCATGAACATCTAATGAGTTCACTAGTTCAGTGTTCAGCATCAATTGGCCTTTTAATTAAACAAATATAATTTATGACTCTAAAATATTTCGATATTATAAATATAACTTTACGCTTCCTATTTAATATAAGATTATACTTTAAACAAATTCATTTTATTACTTAGGAAAATCCTATATCATCTCCGGTCTTCGATTTTTACTTCCAAATCATTAGCCACATTATTATTTAATATTGGGAAACCAATTAAACTTATTACTCATAAAACGATGTTACGGGATATCTTTTATTTATTTCTTAAAAACAATAATTCATACTTATTCTGTAATAACCAGGAAATCCGAGCCATTTAAAAATTTTATTTTGGCAGTTTTTGCGAATTTTGATTATTTAAAATGAATTATTTTAAATAATAACAACGAGAAATTTATTTTGAATAGAATTCGAACATATATTTATATAGATTGTTGTTAGAATATAATTATTTAATTATAATTATAAAAGGAATTGAAAATGGCGCGGTAGTTCGATAATTCGATTTCAAAATTTCAATTGAACATACCGGGTGCAAAATAAACCGGATTTTAGCGAAACCAAAAATATTTGAATCTAATTGAGAATATCTTTCCAACGAATCTGAAAAATTGAAATTTCTAGCGGGGATCAAAAGATATGTCCAGTTGAAAATTCTGAATAGTCGCTATGGAATTCAGGCCCTTAAAAATAGCCATTTTGCAAACGACCTCGGTTTTCGACGAAACCACTTTTGTTGGATCTGTGATGTAAATATATTGCTAGATTTAAAATTTCATATTTTTTTGAATCAATATGTGAGCGTGGCAAAGGAAAACGCGTTTGACCAGTTTCAGTTGATTTTAATCGACTGGAAAATGGCCATTTTTCAAACGGTCTCAGATTTCGATGAAATTAATTTTGTTATGACCGTATCGTCAATACGAAGCTAGAAAATATTTTCCTAGAGTTTTTCGAGTCCGTATGTGACCCCGGTAATTTGAAATGTACGTTTAAAATTCAGTATAATGATTTAAATGTAAATTCAATGGAAACTGATCAAAACGATCGAACCAGCTTACGATATATATCCCATTGTGTTCGAAATGGGGGTAATTAGCTAGGGACGACAGTCGGTGGACTCAATTTTGAGTTTGAAATAAAAGTCAACTTTAAGGGGATAATAAAATAAATTAAATAATTAAAACTTCAATAAAACCCCCTTTTTATTCTCCTTCTCCCTCACAATCCCCGTTCAATTAAAAACGAAAAAAAAGGAAGGAGCTCGACGATGAACCGCCGCCGCACCCCCATCTACCGCGCCGCCGCTACTAGCACCAGGCCCCACCGCCGATCCCCTTTTCCTCCTCTCCGATTAGACCATGCCCCCCATAGCCCAATCCAACCGCGACACCCTGATGAACCCCAAATCCCCTCGCAACCGACGCTCCACCCCACAGCCCCAAAAACCCGTTGAACCGCTACCCACACGACCCTCCTAACTCGTGCTCCGACCTGAAGTCGCCGCCCGGACGCCCTGCCACCTCCAGAGATCGCCAGCAAACCCCCTCCCCTCATTAAAAACCTGTAAGTGCTTTTATTTATTTTAAACGCATTGTTTTTATGTTTATTCATTACATGAAATGGGTTTTTATTTATAAAGATTGGATTTTTATATAAATGTGTAGCGTAAAAAGATGGGAATTTCATACATGATAATAGTGAAGAGAGATTTGAACTTTATGTATAGGATTTAAGAATAAAAATTCGATTTTTATACATAGAAGCGATAAAGAAATGATTTTTATAATGAAATAGCTAAAAGATTGTATTTTTGAAGTAGGAAAGATATGATTGTTATATTATAAAAATAATAAAAGTATGATTTTTATCATATGTGAAATATAAAAATATAATTTTTATAAAGTAGAAGTATTAAAAATATGATTTTTATATAATAGAGAATATAAAAATATTATCTTTATAAAGGTAGAGAAATAAAAATCTGATCTTTCTTATATGTATGTTGAAATAAAAATGTGATTTTTATAGCGATGAAATAAAAATTCGATCTTTATATATGAAGCAGAAATATAAAAATATAATTTTTATATAGAATGAAGCGTCGAAAATATATATGAAGAAGAAATAAAAATACGATTTTTATTTATTGAATGACGTGATAAAAATATAATTTTTATTCGAACAGCGTTAAAAGAACTACATAGGAATTTCAAGCAGATTCAGCAGTTCAAAAGCAAAGCACGGCGGAGTGGAACCCTCTACGAGAACTTCTCACTTTTAATTTTTCTAGTTAAAATATATACTAGGATGCAGACGGTGTTTAGTAGCACCCGACACCCATCGTCCACAGACCATGGACGGCTTGTATGCTTGTTTGTATGATTTTGATGGGTAGTTGATTGTGTGTTGTGATGTGAAATGAAATAAAATATTTATATAGTTAAAAATATTTTATAGTTAAAAATAAAATTTTAACGTATATTTGAAATGAAATAAAAATAAACAAATCGGACGATTTGTTTATATACACACATTTGACTGATATTGATTGGAACGATAAATTTTACACATCGCCCAACTGCACAAATAAAATCAGTGTTTGATTGTTTGAAACCCCACACGGGTATTGGGATAATATTTGACGTACACTAATCCCGATTGTTTAGTTGTATGTCGATCGATTGATTGACAGACTGTTATAAGCATTGAATATTTATATTTGATGCTTATACAGTGTAGAATGCACTTTAGATGATGGTTGATTATTCATCGTTGTTATTGTATATATGTGTTGTAGAAAATCCATACAATTAACATTATATGTTAATTGATTGGGCCTCATTCCAGTTTTGAAAAGGAAATACTTGAATAAAAATATTTGAAAAAGAAATATTTGAAATAGAATATTTGAAAATAGAAATATATGAAGCTGTGTTGATTAGATTTATGCCATTTTGACGTGAACGATATTTATATCGATTATATTCATTTTATAATGAACATAGAAAGTGATTTCAAAATCTGATATTTTAAATAGAAATGAATTCGAATTGAAATTGAATAGAAATGAATTCGAATTGAAATTGAATAGAAATGAATTCGAATTGAATAGAATTGAAATTGAATAGAATTGAAATAGAATGGAAATTGAATAGAAATGAATTCGAATTGAAATTGAATAGAATTGAAATTGAATAGAAATGAATTCGAATTGAAATTGAATTGAATTGATAATGAACTGAAATTGAATTCAAAATTTATTTGAATTGAAATCAATTTGAAATGAATTTATGTTGAAAAATTCAATTTTTTGAATTTGAAAAGGAAGTTGAAATCATTTTGAAAACTATTTATAAATTACGTTTTAAAAGGAAATCGACGAAGTATATATTATATATATTATATATATAATATAATGGCCTGAATAGAACGCGTCGCGCCGCGGCAGTTCACGAATTTCGACCATTGACTTCGAACGGATATTACGGGAGATCCGACCGTCGGATTCTCCTGAAACCGGAACCGTTGGGTTCGTATCGAAAAGAGCTTTCTAACGAATATTAGAAATTTGAAATCTAATGGTTGGATTTGGAATTATGTCCAAATCAAATTTAGAAAAGGTCGCTGTAAGTGCAGTTCGATGGCCGTTGATGGAAGTCGACTGTGCGGGCCTTGATAAAATTATTAAAAATAGTAATAATTTGTGTAAAATCATAAGAAATCATTTGTGAAGATTTGGGAATAAAAACTCCATATTTGAAAAGATAAAAATAGATTTTTATCGAAATGAACTAGTTTTGAACTAGAATTATAATTCTATTTATTTTTAAATAAATAAATTGAATTGAAAGAGTTTTAAAAGTAACCAGAATTTCCAATAATTGAATTGGAATGGATTTGAATCGAAATTGTCTTTGGATTATTTCGATGTTGGATTTCGTGATTATACAGATACTGTTATGGAAATTTGAAAGATATATATATATATATCGTTATTTCCAATACGATATTTGTTGGTCATAGAATTTGATATTGAATATAAACCGGTATATTTTCTATTCAGAGCCTTGTGTTTAATATCAAATGTGATTTGGGTTTGTCGTGAATGGTGTCTTCATTAACACTGCTCTTAAGCCCAGTTGAGAAAAAGATTAAATCTTTTTATTTAGATTTAATGAAGTGTACCAATTAATTGATATTTAATTGGAATTGAATTGGAATTGATTTTTGGGTTTATCGGGAACCGTGTTTTAAATGACACTGTTCCTTAACCCGATTATTAATGAAATGTGATTTTGGGTTGTCGTGAACGGTATCTTCAATAATACTGTTCTGAGACCCAAAGGAGTTAAGAAAATCAGAAACTAACTGGAGATTAGTTAAGTTGAATGGTTTCTTGGGTATTGATCTGATGTTGGTTTCGGCCTTCGGGGTTAATACTTAGGGAATTGCTCACTTACTATTTTACGGTTAGGGACTGATTGAAATGTGATGTGATTTTGGGGTTTATCGTGAACCGTGTTTTAAATGACACTGATTCTTAACCTAGTTAAAGATTAAAACTAAGTGGAGTTTTAATGAATCTTTAATTAGATTGAAAAGATCGAGAATGGAGTATCAACAGTTTTGCTCCAGGCGATAGTTAAATCTTTAATTAGATTTGAACGTGAAATGGTAATTGAATTTACCGATAACACCGTGGTGTTAGATATGAAGTATTTCCAGTTTTACTTCATGCGATGAATAGGTTGGGATTGGGAAATTAAAACAAATGATTACTTCGGTAAGATTCGTTAAACCCGACTAGTTTGGATAAACCAAAATTTGGTTTGAATTGATTTTCGAAGGATGATTAAAGAATAAATTTAAAGGAATTTATCTTTGATAAAATTAATGGGAACCTTTCCCTAAGAATGTGAAATTTAGAAACTAACTATAGGTTAGCTAAGCAGAACAGTTTCCTTGGTATTGATCTGATGTTGGTTTCAGCCTTCCGGGTTAATATTTGGGGAATTATTCTCTTGCTAATTTACGGTTAGTGACTGATGAATTGGAATGAGGCGTATGTTGTGTTTGTGTAACACTTGTTTATTATATACGCGAGTTGCTCAGAAAGATCGTGTTTATCCCATTCTGAATAACTGAATCGACGATAAGAAATCGAAGATGAAGACGGTGGCCGAAGACCGGAGATCTTCACCTCGTCTGGATGGTAACTGATGTCCTGATTGGGAGGCATCCCGAAATATGGATAATGAGTGGTGATCGTCCAGACGTACGTGGTGATCGATGGGTTTGCGAGGTATATAGTGCCTCCGGTTTCGTTCAGACCCAGAACGAACATGCAAATGGAATGTGTGTCTGACATTGGAATTCATTCTGTGTGATTGATAGCCATCAGTTGCACGGTGTGAATTGCCTGTGTGGCATGCTAAGATGCAATGATCAGGACTTCTGTTGAAAAGCAAAGTCTTGTGGTGATGATCAAAGCACCGCCTGTGTGGCGTAGCTTTGTGTATAATGTGAATTCGCGAGCCTCACACCCCGGTATGAACCAAAAATGGGAGAGGACATCAGGGAGGGCATGCGTTTCTTTCTAGCTAGAAGTGGCGTCGGTGGTTTTACATGCCCTGACGAGTTTGACTTATGTGGTTGTTACTGTTGCGAGGTGCCTCGATTAGATCGGACGATCCGGGTCTGATGGAGTCATTCGTTGGCTCATTGACGCCCCATAGGGCAGAGAAACGCATTGTTCGGGCATTATAATCCAATCCGTGTGGATCGGACCTGACGATCCAAGGTACGGTTGCGACTGTGCCTGAGAAACGGGCTAGAGCGTCTCGAATTCGGTAAGGACTATCTTTTGCCTTGGTTCATGACGGAAATCCAACTTCCAATACGTGACGTTTCGATTTTAGTTGTAATCCTATATATGGCGACATTGTGGGATGGGGCGCTTATGTCGTCTATGATTGATACTTATGATTTGAAGTTGTTTTATACACGATGCACTTAAAATAGTATCAAATGATTTGTTTTAAACGTATCAAGCATTCTTGGCTATTATAAGGTAAAAACCCTATCCTCCGGCTTGTGTTGCACTGTGTGACGGGAACTGGGTCTTATAATAGCTTCATTTTTCTTTATTTAGCATTGCGCTGTTGTTTTATGCACTGGTGTTCTTGGGAGGAAACCCGTCCCGCGTTAGCGGCGTGGTCCCTTGATTTACCTAACTTTAAAATAAAGATTAATAATTGTTTTAGTTCTCACACCAGTCCCATGACTGACCTGGAGTTTATTGTTTTAACCTAAACTCTGGGTGCCCTTATTTTGACACGGGCAGCTAGTAGTTTTGGTTTTGCAGATTTATATTCACAGGATCCTGGTTTACAGCTGAAACGATATCCGGAAAGCTTTGTATCTGTATATCTCCTTCAGTTGTATTATGTATTATTTTCCACTGCTATGTAATGTATTGTAATCTCTGATATTTATCGAATGTATATTATTTGTTTATACTCTGTTTATTCTTGTATTCTTATGAATTTTTGTAATATACAATGAAATGTTCTTCCGTCTGCGTTCTATTTTGTCGTGTTCTCAAAACAATCAGGCGTTTCGAACGGTCTAGATCGGATTAGCGACTGATTTGGATCGAGCGAAATTCCGTTTCGTCACATTTGGTATCAGAGCTTTGGTTTACAAAGCTCAGAGAACAAGACACATTAGAACCATACGAAGGAGTTCATCAGATATTAGATTACTAATATCCAATTAGAATGACTCGTTAGAGATGGGATTAGTAGTATTCCAGAACGAGTGTGAACAGTATATTTTTAAAATGAAAAAAAATTTTGTTTTCAAAATTTAAATCAATTATTCATATTTGATTATTAATTTATATGAATTTGGACAATCCAATATATAGGGATTTTGCATATATGTCTTGCAAACGTGTATTCGAAGTTTTAATGTATTGGATAGTTATAGAATCGCACACTAGTGCCTTGGATAATTCTGGTGATGGGGCACCATCGCCAGTATTTATTTTCGTGTTTCGAACATGAGATTTCTATATATTTCCAATTGACTGGTGTGAGAACCGAAACTAGATAGGGCTTATTGTTGTGATTTGGCATCAAAAATGTGATTTTGACTATATATCAAAGTTATGCATTTGAAATGATAACCAACTAATTGATTGATGGTTGTGTTGTTTGATTATTGGTTGATTAATTAAAATTTTGTACCATATAGCCAAATTGAATCAAATTGTGAGTTATATTGAAAATTGGTTGCATTTGCTTGCATATACATGTACTTACATTGAACAGGTCATAGCAAAGAGGCTAGAGCAGAAGAATAAAATTGTTTGCCCGACAAATAGGTACATGTTTACCATAATTTACTGTTTTGTTTGGGTGATGATGATTTTATGAGCCGCTTGGCCTTTTATTTTTCTTTTTCTTTTTGAGATCAGAGGGCCTATATGGCAATTTCGGGATTTTCCCGGTGCTCCCGGTGCAGGGGAGGTTATGGCGAAATTTTTCGAAAATTTATGGTGTTAGCCAAATTTTTGAGAAATTTGAAAAGTTCTTAGAAACTGAAAAGTTGAAGAACTTAAGCCGTAATGAAAATAATGAAAGTTGAGTTGATTAGTTAAACAACTTTCGGCTTCGTTCCTTTTCGGGGACGAAAAGTTTTAAGTGGGGGAGATTGTAATAACCTGGAAATCCGAGCCAATTTAAAAATTTTATTTTGGCAGTTTTAGCGAATTTTGATTATTTAAAATGAATTATTTTAAATAATAACAACGAGAAATTTATTTTGAATAGAATTCGAACGTATATTTATATATATCGTCGTTAGAATATAATTATTTAATTATAATTATAAAAGGAATTGAAAATGGCACGGTAGTTCGATAATTCGATTTCAAAATTTCAATTGAACATACCAGGTGCAAAATAAACCGGATTTAAGCAAAACCAAAAATATTTGAATCTAGTTGAGAATATCTTTCAAATGAATCCGAAAAATTGAAATTTCATAGCGGGGATCAAAAGATATTTCCAGTTGAAAATTCTGAATAGTCGCTATGGAATTCAGGCCCTTAAAAATAGCCATTTTGCAAACGACCTCGGTTTTCGACGAAACCACTTTTGTTGGATCCGTGATGTAAATATATTGCTAGATTTCAAATTTTGTAATTTTTCGAATCAATATGTGAGCGTGGCAAAGAAAAACGCATTTGACCAATTTCAGTTGATTTTAATCGACTGGAAAATGACCATTTTTCAAACGATCTCAGAATTCGACGAAATTAGTTTTGTTAGGACCGTATCGTCAATACGAAGCTAGAAAATATTTTTCTGGAATTTTTCGAGTCAGTATGTGACCCCGGTTATTTGAAATGTACGTTTAAAATTCAGTATAACGATTTAAATGTAAATTCAACGGAAACTGATCGAAACGATAGAATCAGCTTACGAATATATCCCATTGTGTTCAAAATGGGGGTAATTAGCTGGGGACGACAGTCGGTGGACTCAATTTTGAGTTTGAAATAAAAGTCAACTTTAAGGGGATAATAAAATAAATTAAATAATTAAAACTTCAATAAAAACCCCCTTTTTATTCTCCTTCTCCCTCACAATCCCCGTTCAATTAAAAACGAAAAAAAAGAGGAAGGAGCTCGACGATGAACCGCCGCCGCACCCCCGTCCACCGCGCCGCCGATACTAGCGCCAGGTCCCACCGCCGACCCCCTTTTCCTCCTCTCCGATTAGACCACGCCCCCCCATAGCCCAATCCAACCGCGACACCATGATGAACCCCAAACCCCCTCGCAACCGACGCTCCACCCCACAGCCCCAAAAACCCGTTGAACCGCCACCCACACGACCCTCCTAACCCGTGCTCCGACCTAAAGTCGCCGCCCGGACGCCCTGCTACCTCCAGAGATAGCCAGCAAACCCCTTCCCCTCATGAAAAACCTGTAAGTGCTTTTATTTATTTTAAACGCATTGTTTTTATGTTAATTCATTACAAGAAATGGGTTTTTATTTATAAAGATTGAATTTTTATATAAATGTGCAGCGTAAAAAGATGGGATTTTCATACATGATATTAGCGAAGAGAGATTTGAACTTTATGTATAGGATTTGAGAATAAAAATTCGATTTTTATATATAGAAGCGATAAAGAAATGATTTTTATAATGAAATAGCTAAAAGATTGTATTTTTGAAGTAGGAAAGATATGTAAAAGTATGATTTTTATCATATGTGAAATATAAAAATATAATTTTTATAAAGTAGAAGTATTAAAAATATGATTTTTATATAATAGAGAATATAAAAATATTATCTTTATAAAGGTAGCGAAATTAAAATCTGATCTTTCTTATATGTATGTTGAAATAAAAATGTTATTTTTATAGCGATGAAATAAAAATTCGATCTTTATATATGAAGTAGAAATATAAAAATATAATTTTTATATAGAATGAAGCGTCGAAAAGATATATGAAGAAGAAATAAAAATACGATTTTTATTTATTGAATGAAGTGATAAAAATATAATTTTTATTTGAACAACGTGAAAAGAACTACATAGGAATTTCAAGCAGATTCAGCAGTTCAAAAGCAAAGCACGACAGAGTGGAACCCTCTGTGAGAACTTCTCACTTTTAATTTTTCTAGTTAAAATATATACTAGGATGCAGACGGTGTTTAGTAGCACCCGACACCCGTCGTCCACAGACCATGGACGGCTTGTATGCTTGTTTTTATGATTTTGAAGTGTAGTTGATTGTGTGTTGTGATGTGAAATGAAATAAAATATTTATATAGTTAAAAATATTTTATAGTTAAAAATAAAATTTTAACGTATATATGAAATGAAATAAAAATAAACAAATTGGACGATTTGTTTATATACACACATTTGACTGATATTGATTGGGACGATAAATTTTACACATCGCCCAACTACACAAATAAAATCAGTGTTTGATTGTTTGAAACCCCACACGGGTATTGGGATAATATTTGATGTACACTAATCCCGATTGTTTAGTTGTATGTCGATCGATTGATTGACATACTGTTATAAGCGTTGAATATTTATATTTGATGCTTATACAGTGTAGAATGCACTTTGGATGATGGTTGATTATTCATCGTTGTTATTGTATACATGTGTTGTAGAAAATCCATACAATTAACATTGTATGGTAATTGATTGGGCCTCATTCCAGTTTTGAAATGGAAATACTTAAATAGAAATATTTGAAAAAGAAATATTTGAAATAGAATATTAAAAAATAGAAATATATGAAGCCGTGTTGATTAGATTTACGCCATTTCGACGTGAACGATATTTATATCGATTTTATTCATTTTATAATGAACATCGAAAGTGATTTCAAAATCTGATATTTTGAATAGAAATGAATTCGAATTGAAATTGAATAGAAATGAATTCGAATTGAAATTGAATAGAAATGAATTCGAATTGAAATGAATAGAATTGAAATTGAATAGAATTGAAATAGAATTGAAATTGAATAGAATTGAAATTGAATAGAAATGAATTCGAATTGAAATTGAATAGAAATGAATTCGAATTGAAATTGAATTGAATTGAAAACGAACTGAAATTGAATTCAAAATTGATTTGAATTGAAATGAATTTATGTTGAAAAATTCGATTTTGATTTGAATTTGAAAAGGAAGTTGAAATCGTTTTGAAAACGAATTTAAAACGATTTATAAATTACGTTTTAAAAGGAAATCGACGAAGTATATATTATATATATAATATAATAGCCAGAATAGAACGCGCCGCGGCAGTTCGCGAATTTCGACCATTGACTTCGAACGGATATTACGGGAGATCCGACCGTCGGATTCTCCTAAAACCGGAACCGTTGGGTTCGTATCGAAAAGATCTTTCTAACGAGTATTAGAAATTTGAAATCTAACGGTTGGATTTGGAATTATGTCCAACTCAAATTTGGAAAAGGTCGCTGTAAGTTCAGTTCGATGGCCGTTGATGGAAGTCGACTGTGCGGGCCTTGATAAAATTATTAAAAATAGTAATAATTTGTGTAAAATCATAAGAAATGATTTGTGAAGATTTGGGATGAAAAAATCCATATTTGAAAAGATAAAAATAGATTTTTATTGAAATGAACTAGTTTTGAACTAGAATTATAATTCTATTTATTTTAAATAAATAAATTGAATTGAAAAAGGGTTTTAAAAGTAACCAGAATTTCCAATAATTGAATTGGAATGGATTTGAATCGAAATTGTCTTTGGATTATTTCGATGTTGGATTTCATGATTATACAGATACTGTTATGGAAATTTGAAAGATATATATATCGTTATTTCCAATACGATATTTGTTGGTCGTAGAATTTGATATTGAATATAAGCCGGTATATTTTCTATTTAGAGCCTTATGTTTAATATCAAATGTGATTTGGGTTTGTCGTGAATGGTGTCTTCATTAACACTGCTCTTAAGCCCACTTGAGAAAAAGATTAAATCTTTTTATTTAGATTTAATGAAGTGTACCAATTAAATGATATTTAATTGGAATTGAATTGGAATTGATTTTTGGGTTTATCGTGAACCGTGTTTTAAATGACACTGTTCTTTAACCCGATTATTAATGAAATGTGATTTTGGGTTGTCGTGAACGGTATCTTCAATAATACTGTTCTTAGACCCAAAGGAGTTAAGAAAATCAGAAACTAACTGGAGATTAGTTAAGTTGAACGGTTTCTTGGGTATTGATCTGATGTTGGTTTCGGCCTTCGGGGTTAATACTTAGGGAATTGCTCACTTACTATTTTACGGTTAGGGACTGATTGAAATGTGATGTGATTTTGGGGCTTATCGTGAACCGTGTTTTAAATGACACTAATTCTTTAACCTAGTTAAAGATTAAAACTAAGTGGAGTTTTAATGAATCTTTAATTAGATTGAAAAGATCGAGAATGGAGTATCACCAGTTTTGCTCCAGGCGATAGTTAAATCTTAAATTAGATTTGAATGTGAAATGGTAATCGAATTTACCGATAACACCGTGGTGTTAGATATGAAGTATTACCAATTTTACTTTATGGGATGAATAGGTTGGGATTGGGAAATTAAAACAAATGATTACTTCGGTAAGATTCGTTAATCCCGACTAGTTTGGATAAACCAAAATTTGGTTTGAATTGATTTTCGAAGGATGATTAAAGAATAAATTTAAAGGAATTTATCTTTGATAAAATTAATGGGAACCTTTCCCCAAGAATGTGAAATTTAGAAACTAACTGTAGGTTAGCTAAGCAGAACGGTTTCCTGGGTATTGATCTGATGTTGGTTTCGGCCTTCGGGGTTAATATTTGGGGAACTATTCTCTTGTTAATTTACGGTTAGTGACTGATGAATTGGAATGAGGCGTATGTTGTGTTTGTGTAACACTTGTTTATTATATACGCGAGTTGCTCAGAAAGATCGGGTTTATCCCATTTTGAATAACTGAATCGACGATAAGAAATCGAAGATGAAGACGGTGGCCGAAGATCGGAGATCTTCACCTCGTCTGGATGGTAACTGATGTCCTGATTGGGAGGCATCCCGAAATATGGATAATGAGTGGTGATCGTCCAGACGTACGTGGTGATCGATGGGTTTGCGAGGTATATAGTGCCTCCGGTTTCGTTCAGACCCAGAACGGACTTGCAAATGGAATGTGTGTCTGACATTGGAATTCATTCTGTGTGATTGATAGCCATCAGTTGCACGGTGTGAATTGCCTGTGTGGCATGCTAAGATGCAATGATCAGGACTTCTGTTGAAAAGCAAAGTCTTGTGGTGATGATCAAAGCACCGCCTGTGTGGCGTAGCTTTGTGTATAACATGAATTCGCGAGCCTCACATCCCGGTTTGAACCAGAAACCGGAGAGGACATCAGGGAGGGCATGCGTTTCTTTCTAGCTAGAAGTGGCGTCAGTGGTTTTACACACCCTGATGAGTTTGACTTATGTGGTTGTTACTGTTGCGAGGCGCCTCGGTTAGATCGGACGATGCGGGTCCGATGGAGTCATTCGTTGGCTCATTGACGCCCCATAGGGCTGAGAAACGCATTGCTCAGGCATTATAATCCACTCCGTGTGGACCAGCCCTGACGATCCAAGGTACAGTTGCGACTGTGCCTGAGACACGTGCTAGAGCATCTCGAATTCGGTAAGGACTATCTTTTGCCTTGGTTCATGACGGAAATCCAACTTCCAATACGTGACATTTCGATTTCAGTTGTAATCCTATATATGGCAACATAGTGGGATGGGACGCTTATGCCGTCTACGATTGATACTTATGATTTGAAGTTGTTTTATACACTATGCACTTAAAATAGTATCAAATGATTTGTTTTAAACGTATCAAGCATTCTTAGCTATTATAAGGTAAAAACCCTATCCTCCGGCTTGCGTTGCATTGTGTGATGGGAACTGGGTCTTATAATAGCTTCATTTTTCTTTATTTAGCATTGCGCTGTTGTTTTATGCACTGGTGTTCTTGGGAGGAAACCCGTCCCGCGTTAGCGGCGTGGTCCCTTGATTTACCTAACTTTAAAATAAAGATTAATAACTGTTTT
Organism: Allium sativum; assembly: GCA_030737875.1. Classification (NCBI taxonomy): domain Eukaryota; kingdom Viridiplantae; phylum Streptophyta; class Magnoliopsida; order Asparagales; family Amaryllidaceae; genus Allium; species Allium sativum. The sequence goes on from CM060926.1 coordinate 49,839,509, forward strand.
AGTTCTCACACCAGTCCCATGACTGACCTGGAGTTTATTGTTTTAACCTAAACTCTGGGTGCCCTTATTTTGACACGGGCAGCTAGTAGTTTTGGTTTTGCAGATCTATATTCACAGGATCCTGGTTTACAGCTGGAACGATACCCGGAAAGCTTTGTATCCGTATATCTCCTTCAGTTGTATTTTGTATTATTTTCCGCTGCTATGTAATGTATTGTAATCTCTGATATTTATCGAATGTATATTATTTGTTTATACTCGGTATATTGTTGTATTCTGATGAATTGTTGTAATATACAATGAAATGTTCTTCCATCTTCGTTCTATTTTGTCGTGTTCTCAAAACAATCAGGCGTTTCAAACGGTCTAGATCGGTTTAGCGACTGATTCGGATCGAGCGAAATTCTGTTTCGTCACATTTGGTATCAGAGCTTTGGTTTACAAAGCTCAGAGAACAAGACACATTAGAACCATACGAAGGAATTCATCAGATATTGGATTAGTAATATCCAATTAGAATGACTCGTTAGAGATGGGATTAATAGTTTTCCAGAGCGAGTGTGAAGATTATATTTTTAAAATGAAAACAATTTTTGTTTTGAAAATTTAAATCAATTATTCATATTTGATTATTAATTTATATGAATTTGGACAATCCAATATATAGGGATTTTGCATATATGTCTTGCAAACGTTTATTCGAAGTTTTAATGTATTGGATAGTTATAGAATCGCACTCTAGTGCCCGGGGATAATTCTGGTGATGGGGCAGCATCGCCAGTATTTATTTTCGAGTTTCGAACTTGAGATTTCTATATATTTCCAATTGACTGGTGTGAGAACCGAAACTAGATAGGGCTTATTGTTGTGTTTTGGCATCAAAAATGTGATTTTTGACTATATATCAAAGTTATGCATTTGAAATGATAACCAACTAATTGATTGATGGTTGTGTTGTTTGATTATTGGTTGATTAATTAAAATTTTGAACCATATAGCCAAATTGAATCAAATTGTGAGTTATATTGAAAATTGGTTGCATTTGCTTGCATATACATGTACTTACATTGAACAGGTCATAGAAAAGAGGCTAGAGCAGAAGAATAAAATTGTTTGCCCGACAAATAGGTACATGTTTACCATAATTTACTATTTTGTTTGGGTGATGATGATTTTATGACCCGATTGGCTAGCTGCTTGGCTTTTTCTTTTTCTTTTTGAGATCAGAGGGCCTATATGGCAATTCGGGATTTTCCCGGTGCTCCCGGTTCAGGGGAGGTTATGGCGAATTTTTTTGAAAATTTAGGGTGTTAGCCAAATTTTTGAGAAATTTGAGAAGTTCTTAGAAACTGAAAAATTGAAGAACTTAAGCCGTAATGAAAATAATGAAAGTTGAGTTGATTAGTTAAACAACTTTCGGCTTCGTTCCTTTTCGGGGACGAAAAGTTTTAAGTGGGGGAGATTGTAATAACCCGGAAATCCGAGCCAATTTAAAATTTTTATTTTGGCAGTTTTAGCGAATTTTGATTATTTAAAATGAATTATTTTAAATAATAACAACGAGAAATTTAATTTGAATAGAATTCGAACGTATATTTATATAGATCGTCGTTAGAATATAATTATTTAATTATAATTATAAAATGAATTGAAAATGGTGCGGTTGTTCGATAATTCGATTTCAAAATTTCAATTGAACATACCGGGCGCAAAATAAACCGGATTTTAGCGAAACCAAAAATATTTGAATCTAATTGAGAATATCTTTCCAACAAATCCGAAAAATTGAAATTTCATAGCGCGGATCAAAAGATATGTCCAGTTGAAAATTCTGAATAGTCGCTATGGAATTCAGGCCCTTAAAAATAGCCATTTTGCAAACGACCTCGGTTTTCGACGAAACCACTTTTGTTGGATCCGTGATGTCAATATATTGCTAGATTTCAAATTTCGTAATTTTTCGAATCAATATGTGAGCGTGGCAAAGGAAAACGCGTTTGACCAGTTTCAGTTGATTTTAATCGACTAAAAATGGCCTTTTTCAAACGGTCTCAGAATTCGACGAAATTAGTTTTGTTAGGACCGTATCGTCAATACGAAGCTAGAAAATATTTTTCTAGAATTTTTCGAGTCCGTATGTGACCCCGGTAATTTGAAATGTACGTTTAAAATTCAGTATAATGATTTAAATGTAAATTCAACGGAAACTGATCGAAACGATCGAATCAGCTTACGATATATATCTCATTATGTTCGAAATGGGGGTAATTAGCTAGGGACGACAGTCGGTGGACTCAATTTTGAGTTTGAAATAAAAGTCAACTTTAAGGGGATAATAAAATAAATTAAATAATTAAAACTTCAATAAAACCCCCTTTTTATTCTCCTTCTCCCTCACAATCCCCGTTCAATTAAAAACGAAAAAAAAAAGAGGAGGGAGCTCGATGATGAACCGCCGCCGCACCCCCGACCACCGCGCCGTCGCTACTAGCGCAAGGCCCCACCGCCGACCCCCTTTTCCTCCTCTCCGATTGGACCACGACCCCCCATAGCCCAATCCAACCGCGACACCCTGATGAACCCCAAACCCCCTCGCAACCGACGCTCCACCCCACAGCCCCAAAAACCCGTTGAACCGCCACCCACACGACCCTCCTAACCCGTGCTCCGACCTGAAGTAGCCGCCCGGACGCCCTGCCACCTCCAGAGATCGCCAACAAACCCCCTCCCCTCACTAAAAACCTGTAAGTAATTTTATTTATTTTAAACGCATTGTTTTTATGATAATTCATTACATGAAATGGGTTTTTATTTATAAAGATTGGATTTTTATATAAATGTCTAGCGTAAAAAGATGGGATTTTCATACATGATATTAGCGAAGAGAGATTTGAACTTTATGTATAGGATTTGAGAATAAAAATTCGATTTTTATATATAGAAGCGATAAAGAAATGATTTTTATAATGAAATAGCTAATAGATTGTATTTTTGAAGTAGGAAAGATATGATTGTTATATTATAAAAATAATAAAAGTATGATTTTTATCATATAGGAAATATAAAAATATATTTTTTATAAAGTAGAAGTATTAAAAATATGATTTTTATACAATAGAGAATATAAAAATATTATCTTTATAAAGGTAGCAAAATAAAAATCTAATCTTTCTTATATGTATGTTAAAATAAAAATAAAATAAAAATATGATTTTCATAGCGATGAAATAAAAATTCGATCTTTATATATGAAGTAGAAATATAAAAATATAATTTTTATATAGAATGAAGCATCGAAAATATATATAAAGAAGAAATAAAAATACGATTTTTATTTATTGAATGAAGTGATAAAAATATAATTTTTATTTTAACAGCGTGAAAAGAACTACATAGGAATTTCAAGCAGATTCAGCAGTTCAAAAGCAAAGCACGACGGAGTGGAACCCTCTGTGAGAACTTCTCACTTTTAATTTTTCTAGTTAAAATATATACTAGGATGCAGACGGTGTTTAGTAGCACCCGACGCCCGTCGTCCACAGACTATGGACGGCTTGTATGCTTGTTTGTATGATTTTGATGTGTAGTTGATTGTGTGTTGTGATGTGAAATGAAATAAAATATTTATATAGTTAAAAATATTTTATAGTTAAAAATAAAATTTTAACGTATATTAGAAATGAAATAAAAATAAACAAATCGGACGATTTGTTTATATACACACATTTGACTGATATTGATTGGGACGATAAATTTTACACATCGCCCAACTGCACAAATAAAATCAGTGTTTGATTGTTTGAAACCCCACACGGGTATTGGGATGATATTTGACGTACACTAATCCCGATTGTTTAGTTGTATGTCGATCGATTGATTGATAGACTGTTATAAGCGTTGAATATTTATATTTGATGCTTATACAATGTAGAATGCACTTTGGATGATGGTTGATTATTCATCGTTGTAATTGTATACATGTGTTGTAGAAAATCCATACAATTAACATTATATGGTAATTGATTGGGCCTGATTCCAGTTTTGAAAAGGAAATACTTGAATAGAAATATTTGAAAAAGAAATATTTGAAATAGAATATTTGAAAATAGAAATATCTGAAGCCGTGTTGATTAGATTTACGCCATTTTGACGTGAACGATATTTATATCGATTTTATTCATTTTATAATGAACATCGAAAGTGATTTCAAAATCTGATATTTCTAATAGAAATGAATTCGGATTGAAATTGAATAGAAATGAATTCGTATTGAAATTGAATAGAAATGAATTCGAATTGAAATGAACAGAATTGAAATTGAATAGAATTGAAATTGAATTGAAATTGAATAAAATTGTAATTGAATAGAAATGAATTCGAATTGAAATTGAATAGAATTGAAATTGAATAGAATTGAATTCGAATTGAAATTGAATTGAATTGAAAATGAACTAAAATTGAATTCAAAATTGATTTGAATTGAAATCAATTTGAAATGAATTTATGTTGAAAAATTTGATTTTGATTTGAATTTGAAAAGGAAGTTGAATTCGTTTTGAAAACGAATTTAAAACGATTTATAAATTACGTTTTAAAAGGAAATCGACGAAGTATATATTATATATATAATATAATGGCCTGAATAGAACGCGCCGCGCCGCGGTAGTTCGCGAATTTCGATCATTGACTTCGAACGGATATTACGGGAGATCCGACCGTCGAATTCTCCTGAAACCAGAACCGTTGGGTTCGTATCGAAAAGAGATTTCTAACGAATATTAGAAATTTGAAATCTAACGGTTGGATTTGAAATTATGTCCAAATCAAATTTGGAAAAGGTCGCTGTAAGTGCAGTTCGATGGCCGTTGATGGAAATCGACTGTGCGGGCCTTGATAAAATTATTAAAAATAGTAATAATTTGTGTTAAATCATAAGAAATGATTTGTGAAGATTTGGGATGAAAAACTCCATATTTGAAAAGATAAAAATAGATTTTTATCGAAATGAACTAGTTTTGAACTAGAATTATAATTCTATTTATTTTTAAATAAATAAATTGAATTGAAAAAGGGTTTTAAAAGTAACCAGAATTTCCGATAATTGAATTGGAATGGATTTGAATCGAAATTGTCTTTGGATTATTTTGATGTTGGATTTCGTGATTATACAGATATTGTTATGGAAATTTGAAAGATATATATGTCGCTATTTCCTATACGATATTTGTTGGTCGTAGAATTTGATATTGAATATAAGCCGGTATATTTTCTATTCAGAGCCTTGTGTTTAATATCAAATGTGATTTGGGATTGTCGTGAATGGTGTCTTCATTAACACTGCTCTTAAGCCCAGTTGAGAAAAAGAATAATCTTTTTATTTAGATTTAATGAAGTGTACCAATTAAATGATATTTAACTGGAATTGATTTTTGGGTTTATCGTGAACCGTGTTTTAAATGACACTGTTCTTTAACCTGATTATAAATGAAATGTGATTTTGGGTTGTCGTGAACTGTATCTTCAATAATACTGTTCTTAGACCCAAAGGAGTTAAGAAAATCAGAAACTAACTGGAGATTAGTTAAGTTGAGCGGTTTCTTGGGTATTGATCTGATGTTGGTTTCGGCCTTCGGGGTTAATACTTAGGGAATTGCTCACTTACTATTTTACGGTTAGGGACTAATTGAAATGTGATGTGATTTTGGGGTTTATCGTGAACCGTGTTTTAAATAACACTGATTCTTTAACCTAGTTAAAGATTAAAACTAAGTGGAGTTTTAATGAATCTTTAATTAGATTGAAAAGATCGAGAATGGAGTGTCACCTGTTTTTCTCCATGCGATAGTTAAATCTTTAATTAGATTTGAACGTGAAATGGTAATTGAATTTACCGATAACACCGTGGTGTTAGATATGAAGTATTACCAGTGTTACATCACGGGATGAATAGGTTGGGATTGGGAAATTAAAACAAATGATTACTTCGGTAAGATTCGTTAATCCTGGCTAGTTTGGATAAACCAAAATTTGGTTTGAATTGATTTTCGAAGGATGATTAAAGAATAAATTTAAAGGAATTTATCTTTGATAAAATTAATGGGAACCTTTCCCTAAGAATGTGAAATTTAGAAACTAACTGTAGGTTAGCTAAGCAGAACGGTTTCCTGGGTATTGATCTGATGTTGGTTTCGGCCTTCGGGGTTAATATTTGGGGAATTATTCTCTTGTTAATTTACGGTTAGTGACTGATGAATTGGAATGAGGCGTATGTTGTGTTTGTGTAACACTTGTTTATTATATACACGAGTTGCTCAGAAAGACCGGGTTTATCCCATTTTGAATAACTGAATCGAAGATGAAGACGGTGGTCGAAGACCGGAGATCTTCACCTCGTCTGGATGGTAAATGATGTCCTGATTGGGAGGCATCCCGAAATATGGATAATGAGTGGTGATCGTCCAGACGTACGTGGAGATCGATGGGTTTGCGAGGTATATAGTGCCTCCGGTTTCGTTCAGACCCAGAACGGACTTGCAAATGGAATGTGTGTCTGACATTGGAATTCATTCTGTGTGATTGATAGCCATCAGTTGCACGGTGTGAATTGCCTGTGTGGCATGCTAAGATGCAATGATCAGGACTTCTGTTGAAAAGCAAAGTCTTGTGGTGATGATCAAAGCACCACTTGTGTGGCGTAGCTTTGTGTATAACGTGAATTCGCGAGCCTTACACCCCGGTATGAACCAGAAACGGGAGAGGACATCAGGGAGGGCATGCGTTTCTTTCTAGCTAGAAGTGGCGTCAGTGGTTTTACACGTCCTGACGAGTTTGACTTATGTGGTTGTTACTGTTGCGAGGCGCCTCGGTTAGATCGGACGATCCGGGTCCGATGGAGTCATTCGTTGGCTCATTGACGCCCCATAGGGCGGAGAAACGCATTGTTCAGGCATTATAATCCACTCTGTGCGGACCGACCTTGACGATCCAAGGTATGGTTGCGACTGTGCCTAAGACACAGGCTAGAGCGTCTCGAATTCGGTAAGGACTATCTTTTGCCTTGGTTCATGATGGAAATCCAACTTCCAATACGTGACGTTTCGATTTTAGTTGTAATCCTATATATGGCGACATTGTGGGATGGGGCGCTTATGCCGTCTATGATTGATACTTATGATTTGAAGTTATTTTATACACTATGCACTTAAAATAGTATCAAATGATTTGTTTTAAACGAATCAAGCATTCTTGACTATTATAAAGTAAAAACCCTATCCTCCGGCTTGTGTTGCATTGTGTGATGGGAACTGGGTCTTATAATAGCTTCATTTTTCTTTATTTAGCATTGCGCTATTGTTTTATGCACTGGTGTTCTTGGGAGGAAACCCGTCCCACGTTAGCGGCGTGGTCCCTTGATTTACCTAACTTTAAAATAAAGATTAATAACTGTTTTAGTTCTCACACTAGTCCCATGACTGACCTGGAGTTTATTGTTTTAACCGAAACTCTGGGTGCCCTTATTTTGACACGGGCAGCTAGTAGTTTTGGTTTTGCAGATTTATATTCACAGGATCCTGGTTTACAGCTGGAACGATATCCGGAAAGCTTTGTATCCGTTTATCTCCTTCAGTTGTATTTTGTATTATTTTCCGCTGTTATGTAATGTATTGTAATCTCTGATATTTATCGAATGTATATTATTTGTTTATACTCTGTATATTGTTGTATTCTGATGAATTCTTGTAATATACAATGAAATGTTCTTCCGTCTGCGTTCTATTTTGTCGTGTTCTCAAAATAATCAGGCGTTTCGAACGGTCTAGATCAGTTTAGCGACTAATTCGGATCGAGCGAAATTCCTTTTCGTCACATATTCTTATAGAATAGAATTCAACTTTACGTTCATTTTCTAACTCACAATATTGTTATAATTTCACGCAACCCTTTTTGTCTTCCTTTTCCCTTTGGGATCCTTATTATATATATATTTTCCTAATTTTCATTAAATGTTGCATTATTATTTCTTTAATGGAAATAATAAATTATTACTAACCCCTGTCACCATTACCAACTGATATCATCCTCAGATAAGCCTGAAGTTGTTCAAGTTGGGGTACTATAATTACCTCTCAGACCTTGATCAACAAAGTTCATATCTTAAGATAAATACCAGTTGTAATCCAAACCCGATACTTCATTCCAATATCAATACAATTTCCATTTCACTATTTTATTCAAAATATGGTTTCATAGAACCTCCTTACTCTTTGAAAGTATCTTTCTTTGATATTCCCATTCTTCTTAATTCAATAATTAAGTAACTTCTTTATAAAACATCACTTTTAACTCGACCTCTTTAACCAAGCTCATTTATAATTCGGATTTGGTTATCAAATTCTACGACCCACTTCTTTCACCAAATTCTCCTTTACTAATTTCTTTAAAATCCATTCAACCATCCTTACTAGGGAAATCTTATTTTAAATTCTCCCCTTCTTACTTTATCCAATTATTAAATAATGTTAATTTAAAATTTACGATATAATCCCTCAAACCCTTTTTTTATATAACTCTGGTTATAAAAAACCCTTTTATCCCAATCTCCTTTGACTTAACTTAAAACTCCTTTTATAACTTTGTTATACCAATTTGGGTTTTAAATATAAAACCCGTACATGAACTCCTTTCGCCATTCAACTAGACTTCATTTCAACTTCGATTACCTTTTAAATGATTTCAATTAAAAAGGAATTAATTAAATAATAATTTACTTCGACCATTAACCACTTCAGTAGTTAATTCCTTTATTAAAAATAAATAGTAAACCCCTTTTAAAATCTTATTAATAAATAATATTCATTTAACTATTTTATTCTTAACGTACTAACTTATTAATAATCTTAATTAAAAACGGTCGATTTGGTCAATTCAAAACACGGTTACCTCGTTAACTAATTGTAATTCATGCTCCCTTTAAATTAGTAATATAATTAATTTAATTAATTCCATTTAATTGTTAAAACAATTATGCACTTAACCGTTAGGTTAATTCTTATTCTCATACTTATAAATTCGATTATCAACAGAATTTACTTTATAAATTAAATCAATAACCAATTATAACTTAAATAATAAATATTAATTATTTATTACCTTTAAATAAACTTTTATTCAAAATAATATATTTCAAAAGTTATCTCCAGTAAAGATAAATTTTATAACTTCATTTCTATCGATTCATCTGACGATAAATCAATATTTATAAAACGATTGATTTTATAGTTCTTAAGTTGCCAAATACTCAACCAATACCGCCCATTGGTTTAAACTAAACAGATGTTGAATTTTCAGTCGACAACCAAATCAATCAACCGATCAGATCAGTTCATACATGATAATATGATAATAAATAATATATTTGAGGAATCCCGTTGGATCCCTCCAACCTGTTCTTCGCTATATCAAACTGGTTATCTCAAATCAATCATTCAGTTTCACTTAACTGATAAATAACAACCATTTAACCTCAACCACAAGCAATTCAAACAATTCAACCAATTAAACACATTTATTTTATAAACGTGACCAACAAGGTAAGTTACCTTTATTGGAACCAATCGTTGGAATAACGATTTGGTATTAATACTGAAATTAAACAACGTTTTAATTTTGTTGATTAAATCAACAAATACTAGCAAACAGTCAACCATTGGCAATCAGAACACACAAAATAAAAACCTAATTTATATAAAATATAAATGGGAAAAACTGAGTGAGTTTAACTCACCTTGAGTTAGTTCGTTTGTTGCAACGGTTCGGTTATAGTTAACCATAAATTCCAGCTATCTCTATACCCGTTCAAAACAATTTCAAAATTTTCGTTTTGTAGATGCGATTCCGGTGCATTTTGGTCAGTTCGATTCTGTCTATATAGACACAAAATATATCCATTTTAAATATATGATTTACTAAATTTAGTTAACACCTTAATTGAAATATTATTAATACTAAATTAATTAAATTTACTTTGGTATACACCTTACCAGGCCAGACGATTTAATTCGTGGTCTCGTTCAAAATTTGCCAACTGTTTCTTCCAGCTGCTTTGCATTCTTCTTGTTTCGAGCAGTTGCCTTATTAACCACGTAACACGTTGGTTTGCTGAAAAGGCTGACCGCACCTACTTTTGTTCCGTCTGAATAAAAGAAAACCACGGCCAACATAAATCCATCCATATTGTTCACGTTCATACTAAGCACCTAAATCCTGAAACACGTGAGTGATAATATTATTGACATATTATTTCCTTTAATCTAGTTTTATATTTTAAACTAATTACGTTATATAGACTAACGGCCGATCTGTCTTTCTACTGCCACGTTCTGTTCCGGGTGATACAACCTCTCATGATTTAAAATAAATCAATCATTATTGTTAATTAAATATTAACTAACTTAATAAATATTACCCTAACAATTTGGTTACGCTGGTAAAAGAACAAGCTGATTCCTTCTTGTACTGTTGTTCAACCCATATTTCGTCGTTCCATTCAAAACATCCTGTACAAAACATTGTTTTATAAGTAAATTGATTTACTTAATTATGTTTAATAAATTAATGAAATAAATTTACTTTAGTTAACCAATTTTTCAGGCCAACCCGATATTGTTCTTTATCTCGAAATACTGTTTCGTCAAAATCCTTCCAGAATGTTTCATGAAACTGCTCCGTTACTTTGCTTGGCCTTCCGTTGGTTCACAGTTGCGTTCAGTCCTTCCATCCTCCCACTCTCATGCCATCAGCCCATTATTCTCTTTTAATACCTACAAAATTGTATGTACGCTGATCCCTCCCGCAACCGTACTCCTCCACGGTTGGAACTAACGCTCACCCAAACTCCAACGCTTCCGCCTGCCCTCTTCAGTTTGTGCCATGCATGCGTGTCCACTAGAGAGAACCCGTCATCCTCAGAACAAGCGAACTCCAACAAAGAGCAGCACTTCCTCCTCATTTATCCGCCTCTAACTCGTCGACTGTACCCCCTCCTGGCTTTTAGTACTAAGCCGAATGAACACGCAACTCATTGGATATGTGAATGGTGCTCACGAGAGTTTGATTTTTCTTTTGGTTGCAGGGGAAATGGTTTACACCATTACCGGAAAGATGGAAGAAAAGAACGACAGTGAGGTCACTTTATAGAAAGAACAACGTGGACGCCAAGTACTCTAGTATAGGTTTGCAGTCAATTATAGATTAGCTGTACATGTTGGGTGTGATTTTCGAAAACGTGTTGTGCACGGTTTTGGGGTTGGATTAGGATGCAAGGAAATTAAAGTTTTGGACGCAAGAAAATGAGAAAATATTTTGGATGCAAGGAAGTTAACAGTGGAAAAGGCTTTATTTAAAAATAATAATTATATCCATTGCCTTGCAATTGCCGTTTAAATTTTATCACACGAGCTTCAAAAATAACAAGGATAGGCACACCGCTATGTCTTGATGGTCCGGATCTAATGGGATTAATTTCGTTGAATTTCGACTTCGTTTGCACATCGTCGCTATTTGATTTCAAATATATTCACCGATTCACATTTTAATTTCGCTTACCGACCAAACAACTCATATTTACTTCAAATTGGAAATATAGCAATAATTAGCAGTACACATTTCAGTAAAACTTGTTTCGTCGGAAACATAGGTCGTTTAGAAAAATTACTGTTTGTAACACTTATATAATATTGATTTAATATAATTAAATCAGAACAATTTAAATTAAATAATAATAAATTATTATTGCGATATATATTTAAGAAAAATAATATACATCTTTAAATTCAACCAATAATGGAATTATAACTCACCGTTACTATTTTCAAGTTAAACACTATTCAAATATATATTAATTCCCTACTAAATAAATTAAATAAACGCGATATAATTTATATACGATTTTCAGAGCGACTATTTAAAATTTGATTTGAACATAACTTACAATATATAAGCCGAAATCTTGATTTTTCTTCTTTATTAGAAAATTGTAATTAAAACGATTCCAACATTTCTTGTTTCACAGAAATCCGACTTATATCGGATCCTGTATATCCAATTGAAGTTCAAAACTCCATATTACGAACTACCGCGCCATTTCGAGCTCGATTTATAAATAAATTTACATTAAAACTTCGTTTTAATAAATGAATTAAATATTATAATCCATTAATATTCTAGATATAATATTTAAAATAATAAATTAAATTATATATTTGACCGTTAAAAATACGGGTCGTTACATTCTTTCCCCCTTAAAATAATTTCGTCCTCGAAATTGCTAAGGTAGGAAAGAACGTTACAAACCCATTAATTTCCAAATCCAATTTATTCTTAAATCAAAAACCAATTCATTATCGTATATAAATATTTTCAAAAATATCGAAAATTTTCCGACACATTAAATTCGCGGAAAAATTCGGCAGAGTCTCCCCTATACGGAGTGACATCTGCGATATCGCAGGAACAAATAATATATATACATCGACCCACACGGTCGGAAAACAAAAATCAAAACCCAAAATTTTATATTTTCGCATAGGCGTACCTTTTACGAGCGCTACTGAGCATAATTGCTCAATGTATTTGCAATTTACTCAACCAATAACAATCTATCTAGCCATCTGGCCCCTGTACTTATCTCAATCCACAAATAAGTAATAAATATATGAAATTCTAAGATAATCTTTTCCTAATCAACAATATAACTACACCAATTCCAAAATTAAGCAGATAACATCAATGCATTATCGAATACAGGGTTATACCACAAATTTAAATTCATATGCGGTTTTATCCTTGTTTAATTATACCGGAAATTGTTCATTAGTTTATAATTCATTTAGGTCCATTAAATTTTTGATTATTCCATTCAAACAAACCATCATCTGATAACAACCAATTCCCAATCAACAACCAGTACACAATCAACTCAACCAAATCAATTGAATTTTCATTTCAATATTAATATTTTATTTTGGTTTCACATATTTGAACATCAATCGGTTAATATATGATTGATTTTTATTTGAATATTATTTATTTATTTAATTTTTAATTTCCAAATCTGTTTTATTTAATTTCAATATCATTCTGAATTTTATTGCACTTAACCAAGTTAAATCTCAATTCAAATTTTCAATCCGATTTGAATTACATTCAAATCGATCAAACACACTAATATCCCAATAATTTGATAAAATTATTTCTTTTCTATACAAAAATATAATTTGGGTAAAATTATTTCATTTACCCCCTTTACAAAATAATATTATATCCATTGATAGTTCAATGCTTCTCAACACCCGAACCGATCAACCAACACAATACAAAACATATATATATATATATATAATTTACAATTACGCTCTCATATATTTACACTCAATCTCGATCTAGGGTATTACTAACCCTATCTCTATCGAGTTATATCACAGAGCCAAGGTTATTACTAAACCTATAGCTCTGATACCACTGTAATGACCCAAGGATTTTCGGCTCCGAAAATCAACATAAATACCTTTACCGTAACTCATGTCGACCTGCCAAACACCGAAAACTCTAGAACGTTTGTAGAAAGAAATTAGATGGTGAGATAAGAAAGAAAGAAATATTAGAATAGAAGAAGAAGAAGAACCAACACAACATAATCAGAGTCTCACATCGCAGCGGAAACAAAATAAAATACAGAAATAAATCTTTACTGAGAGCTTTTAAAATATATACTTACAATATCATAGCACATCAACATCTCTGGACAGTTATAATAATCTATCCTCATATACAACCACACAGCGGAATAAATACTAGATACAATACGTCTGAATATCTCCAGCTCGTCTCTGGACTTCGCCGTACCTGATAACCTGTACACCCGGTCTAACCCGAGCATTTACAAAACACTGGGTCAGTCTGGTGAACCAGAGTGAGAAAAACTCGCACGGTATTAAGGTATCACACAACTTGATTTTAAAGTTAAAATCTTTTCGAAAGAAAAGGATGATCATAAGACCAAATCCACACATAAATACGGACGGTTTTTACCTTACGATAACCCAAAACATGTTTGAAATCAATATTTTTTTCTGATATTACAATAATATCTAAATACAAGTAAATATCAATTAGCGGAACGCTTGCATCTCACGCTCCACATATATAGTATACAATCAAAAACGCGGGCACTTATTAGAGATTGGATTCCCACTATGACAAGGTATGGGACCACCTACCGATAATTTATCTCTATAGGCGAATACACTGGGTTCAACAAGAACGTCTTGCAACCCGGCCCACACATGACCGACCACTCATTTCGCTTGAGTGTATCGAATGTATAGCACCAACGGTTGGGCTCAAATTACCGTTTCCCGAAAAGGGACAGCATCGAAATAGATTAAAGAAGCAAAATGGAATTTCTCTAGATAGGTGATTATACACCCTAATAGGAGCGACCCACATAGCCCTGTTGCTTGCCCGATTTTTTTCATTTCCCGGCTGATGACGCTTGATGTTTGAATTCCCTTTTAGAACATCTAGTCACCATTCACTTTGAATGCCACATCGTTAGATCCGCTAGATATCACTAATTGACGTCCATAAAAATACTCTAGTTATATGGCTAGAGAAAAACCATTTCTCCGCCGTCAACTATTGTACGTTTGAAGAAATCAACGTACGTAATTCCTTTGGAAATACTCTGTCTGACATCCGTCAATACAAGTCATGCAAGAACAGGATGAACCGAAGGTACTGTCCTACTGCATCTTATATAGGAATCACCCCAGGGATCAGTAGCGTGCAGTCCTTGCCACACGTAGATTCCAATCATGACAGAATCACAACTTATCTCTGCTTGCAAGGCAGAGAGTCTTAGTGGTTCTTTTGCTTATGAAAATCCACGGTCTTCAACGCTCCATCTCGATCATCCTCTAAAATCTTCACATATGTGTTGGTCGGAATGGTTTTCGAATATAACTTCGATCCCGGTCTTTCCGTACCAACAATCGTATTGGCCAGATTTGATTGGTTATTTAACTATCAAAATAAACAGTGATTCAATCATGAACATCCAATGAGTACACTAGTTCAGTATTCAACATCAATTAGCCTTTTAATTAAACAAATATAATTTAAGACTCTAAAAATTTTCGATATTATAAATATAACTTTACGCTTCTTATTTAATATAAGATTATACTTTGAACAAATTCATTTTATTACTTAGGAAAATACTATATCATCTCTGGTCTTCGATTTTTACTTCCAAATCATTAGCCACGTTATTATTTAATATTGGGAAACCAATTAAACTTATTACTCGTAAAACGATGTTACGAGATATCTTTTATTTATTTCTTGAAAACAATAATTCATACTTATTCTTATAGAATAGAATTCAACTTTATGTTCCTTTTCTAACTCACAATATCGTTATAATTTCACGCAACCCTTTTTATCTTCCTTTTCCCTTTGGGATCCTTATTATATATGTATTTTCCCAATTTTCATTCAATGTTGCATTATTATTTCTTTAATGGAAATAATAAATTATTACTAACCCCTGTCACCATTACCAACTGATATCATCCTCAGATAATCCTGAAGTCGTTCAAGTTCGGGTATTATAATTACCTCTCAGACCTTGATCAACAATGTTCATATCTTAAGATAAATACCAGTTGTAATCCAAAACTGATACTTCATTCCAATATCAATACAATTTCCATTTCACTATTTTATTCAAAATATGGTTTCATAGAACCTCCTTACTATTTGAAAATCTCTTTCTCTGATATTCCCGTTCTTCTTAATTTAATAATTAAGTAACTTCTTTATAAAACATCACTTTTAACTTGACCTCTTTAACCAAGTTCATTTATAATTCGGATTTGGTTATCAAATCCTATGACCCACTTCTTTCACCAAATTCACCTTTACTAATTTCTTTCTAATCCATTCACCCATCCTTACTTGGGAAATCTTATTTTAAATTCTCCCCTTCTTACTTTATCCAATTATTAAATAATGTTAATTTAAAATTTATGATATAATCCCTCAAACCCTTTTTTTATATAACTCTGGTTATAAAAAACCCTTTTATCCCAATCTCCTTTGACTTAACTTAAAACTCCTTTTATAACTTTGTTATACCAATTTGGGTTTTAAATATAAAACCCGTACATGAACTCCTTTCGCCATTCAACTAGACTTCATTTCAACTTCGATTACCTTTTAAATGATTTCAATTAAAAAGGAATTAATTAAATAATAATTTACTTCGACCATTAACCACTTCAGTAGTTAATTCCTTTATTAAAAATAAATAGTAAACCCCTTTTAAAATCTTATTAATAAATAATATTCATTTAACTATTTTATTCTTAACGTACTAACTTATTAATAATCTTAATTAAAAACGGTCGATTTGGTCAATTCAAAACACGGTTACCTCGTTAACTAATTGTAATTCATGATCCCTTTAAATTAGTAATATAATTAATTTAATTAATTCCATTTAATTGTTAAAACAATTATGCACTTAACCGTTAGGTTAATTCTTATTCTCATACTTATAAATTCGATTATCAACAGAATTTACTTTATAAATTAAATCAATAACCAATTATAACTTAAATAATAAATATTAATTATTTATTACCTTTAAATAAACTTTTATTCAAAATAATATATTTCAAAATTTATCTCCAGTAAAAATAAATTTTATAACTTCATTTCTATCGATTCATCTGACGATAAATCAATATTTATAAAACGATTGATTTTATAGTCCTTAAGTTGCCAAATACTCAACCAATACTGCCCATTGGTTTAAACTAAACAGATGTTGAATTTTCAGTCGACAACCAAATCAATCAACTCATCAAATCAGTTCATACATGATAATATGATAATAAATAATATATTTGAGGGATCCCGTTGGATCCCTCCAACCTGTTCTTCGCTATATCAAACTGGTTATCTCAAATCAATCATTCAGTTTCACTTAACTGATAAATAACAACCATTTAACCTCAACCACAAGCAATTCAAACAATTCAACCAATTAAACACGTTTATTTTATAAACGTGACCAACAAGGTAAGTTACATTTATTGGAACCAATCGTTAGAATAACGATTTGGTATTAATACTGAAATAAAACAACGGTTTAATTTCGTCGGTTAAATCAACAAATACTAGCAAACAGTCAACCATTGGTAATCAGAACACACAAAATAAAAATCCAATTTATATAAAATATAAATGGGGTAAACTGAGTGAGTTTAACTCACCGTGAGTTAGTTCGTTTGTTGCAACGGTTCGGTTATAGTTAACCGTAAATTCCAGCTATCTCTATACCCATTCAAAACAATTTCAAAATGTTCGGTTTGTTGATGCGATTCCGATGCATTTTGGTCTGTTCGATTCTGTCCATATAGACATAAAATATATCCATTTTAAATATATGATTTACTAAATTTAGTTAACACCTTAATTGAAATATTATTAAAACTAAATTAATTAAAATTACTTTGGTATACAACTTGCCAGGCCAGACAATTTAATTCGTGGTCTCGTTCAAAATTTGCCGACTATTTCTTCCAGCTGCTTTGCATTCTTCTTGTTTCGAACGGTTGCCTTACTAACCATGTAACACGTTGGTTTGCTGAAAAGGCGGACCACACCTACTTTTGTTTCGTCTGAATAAAATTAAACCACAGCCAACATAAATCCATCCATACTGTTCACGTTCATACTAAGCACCTAAATCCTGAAACACGTGAGTGATAATATTATTGACGTATTATTTCCTTTAATCTAGTTTTATATTTTAAACTAATTACGTTATATAGACTAACGGCCGATCTGTCTTTCTACTGCCACGTTCTGTTCCGGGTGATACAACCTCTCATGATTTAAAATAAATCAATCGTTATTGTTAATTAAAGATTAACTAACTTAATAAATTTTACCCTAACAATTTGGTTACGTTGGTAAAAGAACAGGCCGATTCCTTCTTGTACTGTTGTTCAACCCATATTTCCTCGTTCCATTCAAAACATCCTGTACCAAACATTGTTTTATAAGTAAATTGATTTACTTAATTATGTTTAATAAACTAATGAAATAAATTTACTTTAGTTAACCAATTTTTCAGGCCAACCCGGTATTGTTCTTTATCTCGAAATACTGTTTCGTCAAAATCCATCCAGAATGTTTCATGAAACTGCTCCGTTACTTTGCTTGGTCTTCCATTAGTTCATAGTTGCATTCTATCCTTCCATCCTCCCACTCTCATGCCATCTGCCCATTATTCTCTTTTAATACCTACAAAATCCTATGTACGCTGATCCCTCCCGCAACTGTACTCCTCCTCAGCTGGAACCAACGCTCACCCAAACTCCAATGCTTCCAACTACCCTCTTCAATTCGTGTCATGCATGCGTGTCCACTCGAGAGAACTCGTCATCCTTAGAACAATCGAACTCTAACAAAGAGCAGCACTTCCTCCTCATTTCTCCGCCTCTAATTCGTCGACTGTAACCCCTCCTGGCTTTCAATACTAAGCCGAATGAACACACAACTCACTGGATATGTGAATGGTGCTCACGAGAGTTTGATTTTTCTTTTGGTTGCGGGGAAAATGGTTTACACCATTACTGGAAAGATGGAAGAAAATAACGGCAGTGAGGTCACTTTATAGAAAGAACAACGTGGAGGCCAAGTTCTCTAGTATAGGTTTGCAGTCAATTATAGATTAGCTGTACATGTTGGGTGTGATTTTAGAAAACGTGTTGTGCATGGTTTTGAGGTTGGATTGGGATGCAAGGAAATTAAAGTTTTGGACGCAAAAAAATGAGAAAATATTTTGGATGCAAGGAAGTTAATAGTGGAAAAGGCTTTATTTAAAAATAATAATTGTATCCATTGCCTTGCAATTGTCGTTTAAATTTTATGTGGTCACACACGAGCTTCAAAAATAACAAGGATAGGCACACCGTTATGTCTTGATGGTCCGGATCTAATGGGATTAATTTCGTTGAATTTCGACTTCGTTTGAACACCATCGCTATTTGATTACAAATATATTCACCGGTTCACATTTAAATTTCGCCTACCGACCAGACAACTCTGATTTACTTCAAATTGGAAATATAGCAATAATTAGCTATACACATTTCAATAAAACTTGTTTCGTCGGAAACATAGGTCATTTAGAAAAATAACTGTTTGTAGCACTTATATAATATTAATTTAATATGATTAAATCAGAACAATTTAAATTAAATAATAATAAATTATTATTACGATATATATTTAAATAAAATAATATATAGCTTTAAATTTAACCAATAATGGAATTATAACTCACCATTACTATTTTCAAGTTAAACGCTATTCAAATATATAGAAATTCCTTACTAAATAAATTAAATAAACGATATAATTTGTATACGATTTTCAGAGCGACTATTTTAAAATTTGATTTGAACATAACTTACAATATATAGGCCAAAATCTCGATTTTTCTTTTTTATTAGAAAATTGTAATTAAAACGATTCCAACATTTCTTGTTTTATAGAAATCGACTTATATCGGATCTTGTATATCCAATTGAAGTTCAAAACTCCATATTACGAACTACCGCGCCATTTCGAGCTCGATTTATAAATAAATTAACGTTAAAACTTCGTTTTAATAAACAAATTAAATATTAAAATCCATTAATATTCCAAATATAATATTTAAAATAATAAATTAAATTATATATTTGACTGCCAAAAATATGATTCGTTACAGATCTAAGAGTGGTTGTATCTTCTTGTCTTGCCTTCGAACTTGTTGTGTAGTCTTCTAATGATGGTTTAAATCTTGGAAAGAGTTTGAGAGGATTTTGAAATGGTTTGTTGTTTCTTTGAGAAAGTTAGCAAAGTGATTAATATTTCTTTAGATTTTATGATCCATTAATGAACTTGAGAGGAGGAAGAAATATAAAGTTTTAGTGTAAGTTATTTGTGAAGAGAGGTGAGGTGTTTATAGAAAACATTTAGGAATAAAATAAGGAATGGAAAATTGTTGAAAACCCCTTGCCTTCACACTCCCAGGTTCGGCTACACCCCCTCTCTTCCCTCTCTTGCCACATCATGGTGTAGGAGTAATGAGTGTGTGTAAGTGCATAAGAGTAATGATTGTTTAGCATATGGTATTATTTTAATGAAAGTAAACTCGTTTTTTCCTCTAATGCTTACTTTTTCTAACCATTTTCTTATCTTAAATAATCTCTTTATTAACATCTTATGTTTAATGAACCAACTTTTCAATACCGTTTAAGCTGGCATTTAACCATCCAGGTCACACTCAAAAGGCACAGAGAAGTGGTAGTACGGAGAAAGAAGTTGGAGGGTGAGAAGTAGAAAGAAAGAAATATTAGAATAAAAGAACAAGAAGTAGAAGAACACTAACGCTACAGAATCAGAGTAGAATAGAATCTCACACTGGAACAAATAAAATATAATATATCAATACTCTTCACATAAAGAGAAAACTATATAAATATAAATATAAATATAAATATAAATATAAATATACGATAATACAATATCTGAGTACATCGATAGATCAGAATATAAATCTGATCAATATAACACACCCAGCGAAAATAAAATAATACAAGGAAATACGAGAATACGTCTCGACTCCGAATACTCTTCTGAAGCCCTAAACAAAGCCTAACCTGGAAAATATACTTGGTATGACTGGAGCACATTTTGAGAAAAGCAAAATCACCCAGATCGGTCTAGAATACTTTCAGTGATAAAACTCACCACAAACCACTTTCTTAACTTTTAAAAATCCTTTGAAAGAATGGAACTCACATAAGACATAACCACACATAAACTTGGCACATGTTTTACCTAACAATAACCAAATCACTTTTTTTAATAAAAATCCAAAGATATTATAATAATGTCTATCAAACCAAAAATAAAATATGAATATAGCAGAAATGCTCGCATTTCATGTTTTGATATAACTGGTATACATCTAAAAATGTACCATTCGTATTCGAGTTTGGATTTCCAACATGGCTAGCGATTAACATAGAAATGTGTTAATTTTATGCTCTTATATCTTATCTTTTGAATATAAATAAATATTACTTGGGTATTATTTTGTCACTTTTACAGATATGCCAAATAAGGCACATGAAGCCAGAAAAATAGAAAATAAACATCAAAATGATGTGTATGTACAAAGATGAAGATCTGAAGATGAAGACTTCGCATTGTGTTTCTTTTGGAGTTTAAGATATGTTCATCTTTGGTAGAAGAGATCTCCTGAAATCTTATCTCCCTTCAATTAGTCACATGCCAAACGAGGAAGATATGGGAGGAATATTTGCTAATCAAGAGGCCAAGATATTCTCAAAGATACTCACAAAATATTCTCAAGATTGTTTCCTTAAAACAAAGTCAAGTAAAGGGCATGAGATATGATAAAATAATTCTTGTGTAAACAGACCCATATATGCATAGATTGAATTAGGGTTTATGTAACGTCCCGGATTTTTCCTCGCCGTTTAAATTGGAATATTTCCTATTTATATATTATATTGGAAATATAATGGATTTTTAATCTATTTTTTTTATATAAAATGGAGTTAGAATATATATATATTTATTAAAACGAGTTTGAAACGCCACGGTAGTTCGTAATTTTCAATTTGAACTTTAATTGGATATACAGAATCCGATATAAGTCGGAATCCTGTGAAACAAGAGACGTTTGAACCAATTTGATTATATTTTTCTAATAAAAGAGAAAAATCGAGATTTCAGCTTATAGATTTCAAGTTACGTCCAATTCAAATTTTCAAATAGTTGCTTTGAAATCGTTTTTAAATTATAATGATTTATTTATTAATATAAAAGGATTTTTATATAAATGGGATATCTTTTAAAACCAGAATTTTTAAATGTTGAGTTTTGGATTCTATATTGATAAAAAAATTAGTTGTTTGTTTTAATCAATACAATGATATTAATTCATTATCATTAAATTTGTATAGCGTATCAATATTATATAAGATTTAACCTGACCTAAAGATCTTGTACAACATACACAGCCTACATTTCCAATACATATATTTTTCATACTTGTACAATGAACCAAATTCGCAAACATGAAAACTGAAATGTGTATAAAAAGGAACTGGTATGTATATAATGAGAAAGACTGGAACATATATATTATGAATCTCCAAACATACAATATGGAACTGGAAATATTAATAGAAAGAAAACAATATATATATATTATTGTACAAAGGCAAAACACAATGAGAACATATACATGTTCTTGTCTGTACAAGGCGAAGCACAAAGAAAACAGTACATATATTGTTGCGTTCCCTTCTGTTATCTCTCTTCTCTACTTTGGCGTCCTTTTTCTTCTTTCGTTCTGTCCTAATTACTGCTTTTTCTTCCACTCCTTTCTTTCCTGGTTCCTTCCTGTAACCACTCTAACAAATGGACAAATAAAAAAAAGAATCAACTGAAAAGAAAAAGATAATCATGAAAACAGCTAAAATGAAACAACAATTAAAGATATTTGCATATATATATATTTTATGCATCAAGTACAATGTACAATTGCGCATATTCATACGACAGACTTAATTAGGTTATGAACAGATAAAGATAATAAATCAATGAACATCAGTAGAGTAGGAACAGGTAAGACAATGCATAGCTGAAGAAATAGATTTATCAAATCGAAACAAGGCAATGAACAACTATGTATATATTAATCTGAACAGTACAACGAACAACTAAAATATATAGATGTATTGATACATCTAGTCTACGGTAGAAAATGTAACAACTAAGAACAGCTATACAAATAGCTAAGACAGCTAATACCTAGATTCATATACATTAATCACGAACAGCACATGACTGACCTAAAAACTACTAGCTATATTCATAGTCAAACAGCTATGGAATCTGCTAAAGAAAACATTGGAAGAAACAGCTAAGGAATAGGCAATGCACAACCAAACAATATATGTATATATTACAACATATCTTCACAGCTAGAATCAACAACAAATATATATTCATATTTGTACAATTGAATTCATATATAGGGTGACTGTTGTATTTGAATCTACAAGTCAGTTTCAATCTCAGGATAGAATAAACAATTTCAGATCTATACACATGCATAAATATCACTATTCCATTCGAAGCAGACTTAGAATATTGGGAAATGCTAGACTAAAATCTGCAAAATCTCTGTAAAACCATCGCTCATCCATCAGACTCCTATCACAGTACACACGATCTAAAAAGGAGAAACCGATGTCCTAAGAATTTGTAGCTGAGACTATCTAAGATAAGACATTGATCTTTTCTAAAATCTAACACTATAAATACGCATTCATGTAGTGGTGTTTCCACATTCCAGAACAATACGAACCAATACAGTGAATAAGAAAAATGGTTCGAACCTCATAAAAATCAGAAAAAAAAAATATAGAAAATAAAAAATCAAGTAAGCACTTATCTTCATTAGTAGAAATCCACGCCCTTCGTTCAAGATGCTACTGGCGAATTCCCTGATGTTTTGTTCATGGCTGATAACTTAGGGTTTGGAAAATCTTCGAGTAAAAGCCTCGTCTGGGTTGTTGATAGTCTGTGTGGCTCTGGAAGACGTGGGGGAAGGTTGCTCGGCAAATCTATGGTGACGTAGAAGTTGTTTGGGGGTCTTGGACTGACCGATTGAAGGAGGAGAGCGAGGCCAAATCGGAGAGCAAGTGACGTAGGAGGTTTCGATGAAGTTGATTTTCGATCTCTACTGAAGAAAGAAAGGGAAAGGGGACCTAAGATTTCGTTTTCGGCCATTGGAGAATTGTTGTGGAGGCGATGTGTTTTTGTGGAGGCAGTGTGTTTTTGTGTGTATTGAAGGGTTACGGAGGAAAGGTTTTGAAGGGGAAAGCGGGCTGGGTTAGCAGGTCGAGAGAAAATGGTAAAGGCCTAATCTTTTTGTTTTTAAAATTTAAGTTTAAATAATTAAATTACTTTAGGAAATTATTTATACAATATCTCACACATAAATTAACAGATTTAAGCACGGTTTGTTTCTTTGGAACCATAGAAACGAGAATATCGAGATGGAGCAGGATCAGTCAGAGCTGGAAGCAAGGAAATTTTTTAATTAAATTAAACGCTATTTAATTTAATTAAAAGCCAGCGTGTAACGACCAAACTAAATCAAGGTGAGTTAACTCACTCAGTTTTTCCTATTTATATTTTATATAAATTGGGTTTTTATTTTGTGTGCTCTAGTTGATAATGGTTGACTGATTGCTAGTTATTTATTTAATTGTTGATTTAACCGATGTCAGTGAAATACCAAATCGTTATTTTAACGATTTGATCCAATAAAGGTAACATACCTTGTTGGTCATGTTTATAAAATAAACGTGTTTTAAATGTTTGAGTGGTTTGAATTGCTTGTGAATTGGTTGATGTTAAATGTTCGTTATTTATTGTTATCAGTTAAATAAAAGTGAATGATCTGATTTAAGCTAACCGATTTGGATACAGGGAAGAACAGTTTGGAGGGATCCAACGAGATTCCTCAAATATATTATTTATTTTTAAATTATCATATATGAATTGATCTGATAGGGTGATTGATATGATTATTGATTATTGACTGAAAATTCAACATCTGTTTAGTTTAAACCAATGGGCGGTATTGGTTGAGTATTTGGCCACAGTATATGGCCTATGAAATCAATTGTTTCATAAATGTTGATTTACCGTCAGGTAGATCAACAGAGATGAAGTTATAAAATTTATTTTATAACTGGACATATTTGAATTGAGTTATATTGAAAATAAGTTTGTAAAAAGGAAGTAAATACTTATTATTTATTATTTAAACTTATAATTAATCATTAATTGATTTTAGAAGGAAATGTCTAGTATTAGTCAGATTTATAAACAAGTGATTAGAAATTAACCTAACGGTTAAATTTGGATATTGTTTTATTTAGAAACAATTAAATGAAATTATTTAAATTAATTATATTATTAATTAATTTAAAGTGAGAACTAATTGGAATGGGTTAATGGGATAACCATGTGTTGAGTTGACTGAATCGACCGTTTTATTTGAGATTAATTATAAAATTAATGTGAGATAGTTTAATGAATATTGTTTTAATTTTAATAAGATCTTTAAAAAAGGGAATTACTATTTATTTTAGTTAATAAAGGAATTAACTACGAAAGTAGTTAATGATGGCAATAAATTATTATAATAATTTAGGAAATTCTTTTTAATTGAAATTCATTTAAAGATAATCGTAATTGAAATGAAATCTAATTGAATGGTAGAAGGGGTTTGCGAATGGATTTATATTTAAAATCCTAAAATTTTCAATGAAGTTATAAAGAGGAATTTAAGCAAAAATGATAGCTTAAATAAACGTGACTTAATATGTGAATTAAGTTTAAAAGGGAATTGAGATGAAAATGGTTCATAATAAACCAGAGTTATATAAAAAGGTTAAGGAGTTATACCGTTAATTTTAAGTTAATGTTACTAAATAATGGGATTAAGTAAGAAGGGGAATTAAAGTAAGATTTCCAAAGCAGGAATGGTTTAATGGATCTGGAAAGGGATTGGTAAAAGTGAATTTGGGTAGAGAAGTGGATCATAGGATTTGATAAACAAATCCGAATTATAAAATGAAATTGTTAAAAAAGGTAAAAGTTAAAAGTTGTGCTTTATAAGGAATTACTTAATTATTGAATTAAGGAATAAAGTTACATTCGAGAGGGAGATTTTCAAAGAGATAAGAAGGTTGTATGAAATCGTATTTTGAATAAAATAGTAAAATGGGAATTCATATTGGCATTAGAATGAAGTATTGGTTTTTGGATTACAACTGGTATCCATCTGAAGATAAGAACGTTGTTGGGAAGGTCTGAGAGGTAATTAAAATACCTCAACTTGAACGACATCAGGATTATGCGAGGATTATACTAGCTGTAAGGGTAAAAGAGGTGAGTGATAATTTATTATTTCTGTTAAAGAAATAATAATGCAACGTTTAGTGAATATTGGGAATATATATATATATATATAACGAGAGTTTCAAAGTGAAAAGGGAAATAAAAAGAGGTTGCGTGAAGTATAACGATATTTTCGGATTAGAAAGGAAACGTAAAGTTGAGTTCTATTCTATAATAATAAGCATGGATTATTGTTTTCAAGTAATGAATAAAAGATATTTTGTAACGTTATTTTATGAATAAATAAGTTGATCTTATTTCCTAATATTGGATAATAATGTGGCTAATGTTTGAAATTGAAAATAGAAACTAGATATGATATAGGATTTTCTAAGTATTAAAATGAATTTGATTAAAAAGGAATATAATGTTAAATAAAAAGCGGAAACTATATTGATAATATCAAAATATTTAAGAGTTTTAAATTTACATTGTTTTTAACTAAAAGGCCAATTGATGCTGAATACTGAACATGTGAACTCATTAGATGTTCATGATTGAACCACTGTTTATTTTGATAGTTAAATCACCGACTATCAAATCCATCCATTACGACTACTGGTACGAAAAGACCGGGATCGAATTTATATTCGAAAACCCTTCCGACCAACAAATACATGAATTATCAGGAGATGATCTAGATGGAGCGTTGAAGACCATAGATTTCCGTACATGGAAGAACTGCTAATAATCTTCGGTCTACAGGCCAAGATATACTGTGGTTCTGTCATGGTTGGAATCTACGGATTGAAAGGACTTCTCGCTACTGATCCATGGGGTGATTCCTATAGTGGAAGCAGTGGGAGAGTACCTTCGGTTCATCCTGTTCCTGGATGACTGGTATGGACGGATGTCTGACGGAGTATTTCCAAAGGAATCACGTACGCTGATTTCTTCAAACGTTCCATAGTTGATGGCGGAGAAATGGTTTTCTCTAGCCAAATAAGTAGAGTATTTTTTGTGGACGTCAATTAGTGATATCTGGCGGATCTGACGAAGTGGCATTCAAAGTAAATGGTGACCAGATGTTCCAAAAGGAAATTCAAACCTCAAGCCTCATCAACCGGGAAATGACAAATATCGGGCAGGCAACATGGCTATGTGGGTCACTCCCATTAGGGTGTATAATAAACTATCTAGAGAAATTCCTTTTGCTTCTTTAATCTATTTCAATGCTATCCCTTTTTGGGAAACGGTGGTTTGAGCCCAACCGTTGGTGATATACATTCGATACACTCAAGTGAAATGAGTGGTCGGTCATGTGTGGGCCGGGTTGCAAGACGTTCTTGTTGAACCCAGTGTATTCCACTCTAGAGATATACCATCGGTAGGTGGTCCTATACCTTGTCATAGTCAGAATCCAATCACTAATAAGCGCCCATGGCTTTTGATTGTATACTATATATGGGGAGCATGAGATGCAAGCGTTTTGCTTGACTGATATTTACTTGTATTTAGACACTATTATAATATCAGAAAAGATATTGATTTCAAAAATGTTTTGGGTTATCGTAGGGAAAAAACCGTCCGTATTTATTTGTGGATTTGGTCTTACAATTATCCTTTTCGTTCGAAAAGATTTTGACTTTAAAATCAAGTTGTGTGATACCCTTAATATTGTGCGAGTTTTTCTCACTCTGGTTCACCAGACTGACCCGGTGTTTTGAAAATGCTCGGGTTAGACCGGGTGTACAGGTTCAGGTTAACGAATGCTGTGAAGAGACGAGCTGGAGGAGTTCAGACGTATGATACTATATAACTACTATTCCAATGTGTGTTGTATATGAGGAAAGGTTACTATAACTGTCCAGATGTGTGATGTACTCGGATGACTGTAAGTTTTATTTAAAGCTCTCCATAAAGATTTATTTTTGTATTATATTTTGTTCCGCTGCGATGTGAGACTATGTGTTGTTTCTTCTTCTTCTTCTATTCTAATATTTCTTCCTTTCTTATCTCACCCTCTAATATCTTTCTAATAATGTTTCAGTGTTTTCGGTGGTTGGAAGGTCGGAATGAGTTACGGTAAAGGTAATTATGTTGGTTTTCGGGGCCGAAAATGCCTGTTCCTTACAGTGGTATCAGAGCTATTAGTTGAGTAGTAACCTTGGCTATGTGGCGTAACTCAATAGATATGGGGTTAGTAACACCCTAGATTGAGTTGAGTGTATATATTATGAGAGCGTATTTGCAGATTTTATATAAAAATGTTTTGTATTGTTTTAATTAACCGGTTCAAGTATTGGGAAACCTTATCGAATTGGGAATTGACGCGATATTGTTTTATAAAAGAGGGTAAATGAAATAATTTTACCCAAGGTATATTTTTATATAGAAAAAGGAAATAATTTTCTATATTATAGTAATGTGGATTGTTTTGTTTGATTTGAAATCAAATTGAATTATGAAATAAAGCGGAACCGATTAGAAAATCAATTCTCAATTAAATTGGATATGAAAGTGAAATTGAACCTGGTTAAGTAGAATCAATTTAAGAATGACTTCAAATATAATGAACTTAAATAAATTGGGATTTGAAAATTTAATGGATAAATAATAAGAATTAATTTGATATTAATCGATTGATATTAATGGATGTTAAACTAAAGAAGATGCAGATCAGATATTGAATATTAATTGAATTTAATCAAACCAGTTGGGTTAATAAGAAATTGTATGAATGGAAAGCAAGGAGATAAATCACGGTATAATGAATTAGAAATAAGATTGGTTGTGAAGTGGAACGGAATTATTTAACACAGATTATGATTTGCATTATAAGCGAAGTAAGTACAGAATCCTGAAGGTTGTGGAGATGATTTGGTTATACAGACTGGGAATGCAGACGATGAGCGGCTACTTGATATGCTTTGAAAATTGGAATTTGAGTTGGAATGCCCGACAAATAGGTAAACCAGAATATTATTGATTAAGCGATTGACTTTATACCCTGAATGGGTAGCCATTAAAATTTTGATTTTCTTTTGAAGAAGTTGAGACCCAAAGTGGCAGTTGTAGTCATACCGATCGAGACACGCAGAAGTGGTACGGGAGAAATTTTTGGAAATTTTTAGAGTTTAAATTTATGATAATTCAAAAGTAATGAATTTAAAATAATTTGGTTCGGAGTATTCTTTTTACCTCGTAATTTCGGGGACGAAATTCCTTTAAGGGGGAAGAATGTAACGTCCCAGATTTTTCTTCACCGTTTAAATTGGAGTATTTTCTATTTATATATTATATTGGAAATAGATTTTTAATCGAATTTTTTTATATAAAATGGAGTTCGAATATATATATTTATTAAAACGAGCTTGAAACGCCGCGGTAGTTCGTAATTTTCAATTTGAACTTTAATTGGACATACATAATCCGATATAAGTCGGAATCATGTGAAACAAGAGACGTTTGAACCAATTTGATTATATTTTTCTAATAAAAGAGAAAAATCAAGATTTTAGCTTATAGATTTCAAGTTACGTCCAATTCAAATTTTCAAATAGTCGCTATGAAATCGTTTTAAAATTATAACGATTTATTTATTAATATAATAGGATTTTTATATAAATAGGATATCTTTTGAAACCAGAATTTTTAAATGTTGAGTTTTGGATTCTATATTGATAAAAAAATTAGTTGTTTGTTTTAATCAATACAATAATACTAATTCATTATCATTAAATTTGTATAGCGTATCAATATTATATAAGATTTAACCTAACCTAAAGATCTTGTACAACATACACAGCCTACATTTCCAGTACATATATTTTTCATACTTGTACAGCGAACCAAATCCGCAAACATGAAAACTGAAATGTGTATAAAAAGGAACTGGTATGTATATAATGAGAAAGACTGGAACATATATATTATGAATCTCCAAACATATAATATGGAACTGGAAATATTAATAGAAAGAAAACAATATATATATTATTGTACAAAGGCAAAACACAATGAGAACATATACATGTTCTTGTCCGTACAAGGCGAAGCACAAAAAAAACAGTATATATATTGTTGCATTCCATTCTGTTATCTCTCTTCTATACTTTGGCGTCCTTTTTCTTCTTTCGTTCTGTCCTAACTACTGCTTTTTCTTCCACTCCTTTCTTTCCTGGTTCGTTCTTGTAACCACTCTAACGAATGGACAAATAAAAAAAATAGAATCAACTGAAAAGAAAAGGATAACCATGAAAACAGCTAAAACGAAACAACAATTAAAGATATGTGTGTATATATATATTTTATACATCAAGTACAATGTACAACTGCGTATATTCATACGCCAGACCTAATTAGGTTATGAACAAATAAAGATAATAAATCATTGAACAGCAGTAGAGTAGGAACAACTAAGACAATGCATAGCTGAAGAAATAGATTATCAAATCGAAACAAGGCAATGAACAACTATGTATATATTAATCTGAACAGTACAACGAACAGCTAAAATATATAGATGTATTGATACATCTAGTCTACGGTAGAAAATGTAACAACTAAGAACAACTATACAAATAGCTGGGACATCTAATACCTAGATTCATATACATAAATCACGAACAGCCCATGACTGACTTAAAAACTACTAGTTATATTCATAGTCAAACAACTATGGAAATCTGCTAAAGAAAACAGTGGAAGAAACAGCTAAGGAATAGGCAATGCACAACTAAACAATATATGTATATATTACAGGATATCTTCACAGCTAGAAAGAACAACAAATATATATTCATATTTGTACAATCGAATTCATATATAGGGTGATTGTTGTATTTGAATCTACAAGTCAGTTTCAATCTCAGGATAGAATAAACAATTTCAGATCTATACACATGCATAAATATCACTATTCCATTCGAAGCAGACCTAGAATAGTGGGAAATGCTAGACTTAAATTTGCAAAATCTCTGTAAAACCATCACTGATCCAACGGACTCCCATCACAGTACACACGATCTGAAAAGGAGAAACCAATGGCCTAAGAATTTGTAGCTGAGCCTATCTAAGATAAGACATTGATCGTATCTAAAATCTAACACTATAAATATGCATTCATGTAGTGGTGTTTCCTCATTCCAGAACAATACGAACCAATACAGTGAACAAGAAAAACGGTTCGAATCTCATAAAAATCAGAGCAAAATATATACAGCAAATAAAAAAATCAAGTAAGCACTTACCTGCGTTAGTAGAAATCCACGCCCTTCGTTCAAGATGCTACTGGCGAATTCCCTGATGTTTTGTTCGAGGATGATAACTTAGGGTTTGGAAAATCTTTGAGTAAAAGCTTCATTTGGGTTGTTGATAGTCTGTGTGGCTCTGGAAGACGTGGGGGAAGGTTGCTCGGTAAATCTGTAGTGACATAGGTGTTGTTTGGGGAGTTTTGGACTGAACGATTTAAGGAGGAAAGCA
This sequence comes from Allium sativum, assembly GCA_030737875.1. Classification (NCBI taxonomy): domain Eukaryota; kingdom Viridiplantae; phylum Streptophyta; class Magnoliopsida; order Asparagales; family Amaryllidaceae; genus Allium; species Allium sativum. The sequence goes on from CM060926.1 coordinate 49,871,072, forward strand.
AAGGCAAATTGGAGAGGAAGTGGCGTAGGAGGTTTCGATGTAGCTGATTTTTGATTTCTATTGAAGAAAGAAAGGGAAAGGGGATCTAAGATTTCGTTTTCGGCCATTGGAGAATTGTTGTGGAGGCGGTGTGTTTTTGTGGAGGCGGTGTGTTTTGTGTGTATTGAAGGGTTACGGAGGAAGGGTTTTGAAGGGGAAAGCAGGTTGGGTTAGCAGGCCGAGAGAAAATGGTAAAGGCCCAATCTTTTTGTTTTTAAAATTTAAGTTTAAATAATTAAATTACTTTAGGAAATTGTTTATACAATATCTCACACATACATTAACAGATTTAAGCACAGTCAATTTCTTTGGAACCGTAGAAACGAGAATATCGAGATGGAGCAGGATCAGTCAGGACCGGAAGCAAGGAATTTTTTTAAATAAATTAAATGTTGTTTAATTTAATTAAAATTCAGTGGGTAACGACCAAACTATATCAAGGTGAGTTGAACTCGCTCATTTTTTCCCATTTATATTTTATATAAATTGGGTTTTTATTTTGTGTGCTCTGGTTGCTAATGGTTGACTGGTTGCTAGTTATTTATTTAATTGTTGATTTAACCGATGTCAGTGAAATACCAAATCGTTATTTTAACTATTTGATCCAATAAAGGTAACATACCTTGTTGGTCATGTTTATAAAATAAACGTGTTTTAATTGTTTGAGTGGTTTGAATTGCTTGTGAATTGGTTGATCTTAAATGTTCGTTATTTATTGTTATCAGTTAAATGAAAGTGAATGACCTGATTTGATCTAACCGATTTCGATACAGGGAAGAACAGATTGGAGGGGTCCAACGGGATTCCTTAAATATATTATTTATTTTTATATTATCATATATGAACTAATCTGATGGGGTGATTGATTTGATTATTGATTATTGACTAAAAATTCAACATCTGTTTAGTTTAAACCAATGGGCGGTATTGGTTGAGTATATGGCGATAGTATATGGCCTATGAAATCAATTGTTTCATAAATGTTGATTTACCGTCAGGTAGATCAACAGAGATGAAGTTATAAAATTTATTTTATAACTGGATATATTTGAATTGAATTATATTGAAAATAAGTTTGTAAAAAGGAAGTAAATACTTATTATTTATTATTTAAACTTATAATTAATCATTAATTGATTTTAGAAGGAAATGTCTAGTATTAGTCAGATTTATAAACAAGTGATTAGAAATTAACCTAACGGTTAAATTTGGATATTGTTTTATTTAGAAACATTTAAATGAAATTATTTAAATTAATTATATTATTAATTAATTTAAAGTGAGAACTAATTGGAATGGGTTAATGGGATAACCGTGTGTTGAGTTGACTAAATCGACCGTTTTATTTGAGATAAATTGTTAAATTAATGTGAAATAGTTTAATGAATATTGTTTTAATTTTAATAAGATCTTTGAAAAAGGGAATTACTATTCATTTTAGTTAATAAAGGAATTAACTACGAAAGTAGTTACTGATTGCAATAAATTATTATAATAATTTAGGAAATTCTTTTTAATTGAAATTCATTTAAAGGTAATCGTAACTGAAATGAAATCTAATTGAATGGTAGAAGGGGTTTATGAATGGGTTTATATTTAAAATCCCAAAATTTTACAATGAAGTTATAAAGAGGAATTTAAGCAAAAATGATAGCTTAAATAAATGTGACTTAATATGTGAATTAAGTTTAAAAGGGAATTGAGATGAAAATGGTTCATAATAAACCAGAGTTATATAAAAAGGTTAAGGAGTTATACCATTAATTTTAAGTTAACGTTACTAAATAATGGTATTAAGTAAGAAAGGGAATTAAAGTAAGATTTCCAAGGCAGGAATGGTTGAATGGATCTGGAAAGGGATTGGTAAAAGTGAATTTGGGTAGAGAAGTAGATAATAGGATTTGATAAACAAATCCGAATTATGAAATGAAATTGTTTAAAAAGGTAAAAGTTAAAAAGTTGTGCTTTATAAGGAATTACTTAATTTTTGAATTAAGGAATAAAGTTACATTCGAGAAGGAGATTTTCAAAGAGATAAGAAGGTTGTTTGAAATCGTATTTTGAATAAAATAGTAAAATGGGAATTCGTATTGGCATTAGAATGAAGTATTGGTTTTTGGATTACAACGGGTATCCATCTGAAGGTAAGAACATTGTTGGTCAAGGTCTAAGAGGTAATTAAAATACCCCAACTTGAACGACATCAGGATTATCCGAGGATGACATTAGCTGTAAGGGTAAAAGGGGTTAGTGATAATTTATTATTTCCGTTAAAGAAATAATAATGCAACGTTTGGTGAAGATTAGGAATATATATATATATATATATATATATATATAACGAATGTTCCAAAGTGAAAAGGGAAATAAAAAGAGGTTGCGTGAAGTATAACAATATTTTCGGGTTAGAAAGGAAACGTAAAGTTGAGTTCTATTATATAATAATAAGCATGGATTATTGTTTTCAAGTAATGAATAAAAGATATTTCGTAACGTTATTTTACGAATAAATAAGTTGATCTGATTTCCTAATATTGGATAATAGTGTGCCTAATGTTTGAAATTGAAAATAGAAACTAGATATGATATCGGATTTTCTAAGTATTAAAATGAATTTGTTTAAAAAGGAATATTATGTTAAATAAGAAGCGGATACCATATTCATAATATCGAAATATTCATGAGTTTTAAATTTACATTGTTTTTAATTAAAAGGCCAATTGATGTTGAATACTGAACCAGTGAACTCATTAGATGTTCATGATTGAATCACTGTTTATTTTGATAGTTAAATCACTGACTATCAAATCCGTCCAATACGATTGTTGGTACGGAAAGACCGGGATCGAATTTATATTCGAAAACCCTTCCGACCAACAAATACGTGAATTATCAGGAGACGATCGAGATGGAGCGTTGAAGACCGTAGATTTCCATACACGGAAGAACTGCTGATAATCTTCCATCTGCAGGAAAAGATATACTGTGGTTCTGTCGGGGTTGGAATCTATGGATTGCAAGGACTTCTCGCTACTGATCCATGGGGTGATTCCTATAGTGGACGCAGTGGGAGAGTACCTTCGGTTCATCCTGTTCCTGGATGACTGGTATGGACGGATGTCTAACGGAGTATTTCCAAAGGAATCACGTACGTTGATTTCTTCAAACGTACCATAGTTGATGGCAGAGAAATGGTTTTCTCTAGCCAAATAACTAGATTATTTTTGGTGGACATCAATTAGTGATATCTGGTGGATCTGACGAAGTGGCATTCAAAGTAAATGGTGACCAGATGTTCCAAAAGGAAATTCAAACCTCAAGCCTCATCAACCGGGAAATGATAAAAATCGGGCAGGTAGCATGGCTATGTGGGTCGCTCCCATTGGGGTGTATAATCACCTATCTAGAGAAATTCCTTTTGCTTCTTTAATCTATTTCGATGCTGTCCCTTTTCGGGAAACGGTGGTTTGAGCCCAACAGTTGGTGATATACATTCGATACACTCAAGTGAAATGAGTGGTCGGTCATGTGTGGGCCGGTTTGCAAGACGTTCTTGTTGAACCCAGCGTATTCCCCTCTAGAGATATACTATCTGCAGGTAGTCCCATACCATGTCATAGTCAGAATCCAATCCCCAATAAGCACCCGCGGTTTTTGATTGTATACTATATATGTGGAGCATGAGATGCAAGCGTTCCGCTAGATTGATATTTACTTGTATTTAGACACTATTATAATATCAGAAAAAATATTGATTTCAAAAATGTTTTGGATTATCGTAAGGTAAAAACCGTCCGTATTTATTTGTGGATTTGGTCTTACGATTATCCTTTTCTTTCGAAAGATTTTGACTTTAAAATCAAGTTGTGTGATACCCTTAATACTGTGCGAATTTTTCTCACTCTGGTTCACCAGACTGACCCGGTGTTTTGTAAATGCTCGGGTTAGACCGGGTGTACATGTTCAGGTTAATGAATGCTGTGAAGCGACGAGCTGGAAGTGTAACACTCCACGTCCATTAATGTCACTCATCAGGGGAATGCATTAACTTCCATGGAGGTCATAAGTGAATATAGAACAGAGAAATTACAACAAGACAGATAATAAATAGCACTTGAAAATCTAAAACTTCATTTTATTGCAGCGGAAATTAAATATGTGTGTTACATCATAAAACCATAGATCATAACCAAGTACAATATCCATCTTCACAAAAACAAAATACATAATCCCATTACAATAAATAGCCATTAAAAAGAAAGATAACAAGCTGGACTTTACTTCTGCAGTCCAAGCTTTCCAAGAGATAAGCGATCCAACTAGACTCCACTAGAACTTGGCCCAACCTGAGGACCTGAAGGAAAAAAGATGGAAAGGAGGGGGTCAGACATAAAGTCTGGCGAGTATGATAATTCTACAATACTATTATCAAAATAACTGGACTAAGGCATAAGCTGGAAAACAAGGAAATGTCTATGAAAGAGCAGATTAAGGACATAGACAATCGCTAAAGGAAACGTTCTAGGCGCTCCTAAATACTAAAGGATAAACACTATACTGCACCACACCAGTCACCCTAGAGATTGATCCCACTTAGCTTCACTTAGAAACTTTCTTAATGGCTTTACGTACTCCTAGCTGACTACATAGGTGCCGCCTGCCCCTATCTCCACTAGGTGTGCCCCCACTTTCCATTTTTCGATCGGCTCCCTACTCGTAGATACCCGTGCTGGCCCCACAGTGGGGTGTATCATTCCCCTAAAGTGGCAACCCGATATAACGGAGATGCACGGCTTATACCTACACGATGCAACAACGTCTTACCTACCAGCCCGGGTCCACACACGCATATGAAACCCGTTGGACTTGCGTTGCCACCGCTCCCTGTTTTGGCCTCTTATAGTCAAACCCAGTATGCGTGTCCCGTCCTCGACTTGGGTCGAGCCCACAAAGATACGTTTTGGGATACTGGTTGAAATGGGCCCCTATTATTTGCTACAAGCATTCCACCTAAGCTTGTCCCATTAGTCCATCCACTTAACCCACTTAGTCATGTTCATTTACATGTGTATTTGGTTAAGTCTAATCGTATTTCAAATGCCTCTAAAGGCAACCACTAGATTCCTCCTGCCACCCAAGGCACCTACTTAACCCCCATGTCCCACCTTACATGATTATCTGGCTAAGTATTTCTTAATTCATTAAGGCCATAACCTCATAAAGACCTCTCACATTAGACTGGAATTTATGGCAGCTGGATTTGCCGGGCGGGTCCGGGCAGTCTTACACCATAAAAGAGTCTAACCTCGTGTCTTTACAACTGTTATGCTTTAGTTGGGGCCAAGGACCTCTCACATTGGGCCGACATTTGTGACTACTGGATTTGCCGGGCGGGTCCGGGCAGGTTTACATCACAAACGGGTCCAACCTCGTGTCCTAAGCATTGATTATTATTAATAATCCACTTTCCCCAATTTTAATAATTCCCTACTTGAATTATTAATTAATTCCAAATTTAGCAATGTCCATAATTGACTCAATTATGGACTGAGACGACCCGAAATCCCGTTCTCATGGAAACAAGGGTAATCTTTGGAATATAACACAGAAACATATAATAGCTGAACAGAATTAAATAAATACACCAGACAATGAACAATAGAATATACTGGATAAAAGTAATCATCAGAGTTACACAGTATACAGGATCTTACTTAGTACAAATACAGTTCAGCTATACATAAATGTCTACAGCGGAAATAAACAAAATATGTACAATAGGAGCTGAACAGCATAAAAAGAAATAAATGATAGAATCCATCTTCAGCTCCAGCTATCCAGAAAGAACCAGCTAAACCTGAATACAAGGCTGCCCGTGTAGAAAAAGGGGCACCCGAGTTTAAGAGTGAAACAAACTACGAGTCAGTCATGGGACTGGTATGAGAAATCTACTCAACACATATATAATATGGCAAATCACAGGACCACGCCACTTTCGTGGAACGGGTTTACTCCATTGGATTGCCAGTGCTTTAAAACAAATCATTCTTTTAAACATCGCTATGCTTTTTATAAAAATGAAGCCGTTATAAGACTCAGTTCCCATCACACAATGCAACGCAAACCGGAGGATAAAGTTTTTACCTTATAACGGACAAATATGCTTGATACGAATAAAACAAAGGCATTTGATATTATTGCTAGTGTTTATATGTTTTGAAAACAATTTCAAATCATAACTATCAATCATAGACGACATGAGCGTCCCATGCCACTATGTCGCCAAATATGTATACAATTGAAATCGCACGATGTCGTATTTGGAAATTGGATTTCCATCATGAACCAAGGCAAAAGATAGTCCTTACCGAATTCGAGACGCTCTAGCCCGCCCCTCAGGACCCAGACTCAGGTGGGCCCTTGGATCGTCAGGGCCGGTCCACCGATGTGGATTAAAATTCCTGAACCTGCGTTTCCCCACCCTTTGGGGTGTAGACGAGCCAACGAATGACTCCATCGGACCCGGATCGTCCGATCAAACCGAGGCGCCTCGCAACAGCAACAACCACATAGGTGAAAAGTATATAAATGTCAGGGCTGGTAGGTCACTGACACCACCCTAGCTAGAAAGAAACGCAGGCCCTCCCTGATGTCCTCTCCCGTTTTAGGTTCATACCGGGGTGTGAGGCTCGCGAATTCACGTTATACACAAAGCTACGCCACACAGGCAGTGCTTTGATCATCACCACAAGACTTTGCTTTTCAACAGAAGTCCTGATCACTGCATCTTAGCATGCCACACAGGCGATTCATGCCATGCGACTGATGTCCATCGATATACAACCTCTGAGCTCGTGCGTTTCAGAGAAGGGCGTTAAGCAAAAGAATAAATTCTCCGCCGCCAAACAGATGTATATTTAACAGAAATCAATCAACATAGAATAAACTCCAATGTCAGACACACAGTCCATTTACAAGTCCGTTCTGGGTCTGAACGAAACCGGAGGCACTAAATACCTCGCAAACCCATCGATCACCACGTACGTCTGGACGATCACCACTCATTATCCATATTTCGGGATGCCTCCCAATCAGGACCTCGGTTACCATCCAAACGAGGTGAAGATCTCCGGTCTTCGACCACCGTCTTCATCTTCGAATTTCAATCGTCGGTCAATTATTCGAAATGAGAATTAACCCGGCCTTTTCAAATAATTCACGTATATTTAGAATATCAAATCAATTTATTTCAATGGTTAAATTATTCGACAACACCAATATTGTTCTTTAATGTAATTTTCACACCAAACACATTCAACCATCAAATACAACATAAATCGAGCAAATTCAGTTTATTTCCATTCCATATCGCTTATGATATTTTATAACTATTTATCGCTATTTTTATTTAATTTAAAATATCTAATTTATTCAAAACGACGCTTCGGGCCATAAAGCGGCCGTGGCGCTGTTTTTCTTCAGATTTGATTTACACATATCTGAAAATCTAACCGTTGGATCTTCACAAAATTTACATCATTAGAAAGGTCTTTTCAAAACGAATCCAACGGTTCCAGTTTCGGGAAAATCCGACGGTCGGATCTCCCGGTACAATCGTTTGAAGTTTCGATTTCAAAATACGAACTACAGCGTCGTTATTCGATTAAATATAATTATATTTATATATATAAATAAATATAATCGTTTCTAGCGTTGTTTTTCTTCAGATTTGAATTAAACATTCCAGACAATCCAACCGTTGGATTTCTACAAAGTTGGTGTCGTTGGGAAGATTATTCCAAGGCGAACCCGACGGTTGAGATTTCGGGAAAATCCAATGGTCGGATTTCCCGCATTAGTTGTTTGAAATCACGGTTTCAAAATACGAACTGCACGGCTTCGTTTCGTTTTAATTTTATTTATATTTATATATTTATATAAATATAGTTCATTCAATGATTTCCATATCGTTTTCACTTCAAATATTTTTCTAACACCTTAAAATTTTGGAAAATTTCGCCATAACCTCCCCTGCACCGGGAGCATCGGGAAATCGCAAATAGCTTTCCCGGTCCTTCTAATCTCAAAAAGAAAAAGAAAAAGCTAAGCGGCTAGCCAATAGGCTCATAAAATCATCACCCAAACAAAGCAGTAAATGTGTACCTATTTGTCGGGCACAAAATTTTATTCCTCTTCTCTAGCCCCTTTGCTATAACCTATTCAATGAATATGCATGTACATATATATACAGTTCTTATCATTTATCATTTTCTATTCAACTTCATATTTGATTTCTATTTGGTTTAAAAACACCATTCATTCTAATGTTACATAAATAGGTGCAAATCATTTCATTAGCTAATTAATGAATATTTCAACTCATATATGTTTATTTTGAACAAGTGGCTATTTTTAACACTTCACATTTCAACGATTTATGCATACAATAAAAATGTGATTTTTATTGTAAAACGATTCATTTCAAAACACTATTTTTCTATATAGTTCATATAGGTGACAAAAATAGGATTTTTATCATAAAACAATTTCTTTTAAAACGAGATTATTTTACACAGTTCATATAGTCGATAAAAGGTGATTTTTTTATTATCAAACAATTTATTTCAAAATATGAATACCATCCAACACATGAATTTCTAATCAACGAATGAATATCAATTCAACACATGAATGTTTTCTATAGTTTCTATATATAGATAAAAGTGTTATTTTTATATTATCAAACAATTTATTTCAAAATATGAATACCATTCAACACATGAATTTCTAATCAACGAATGAATATCAATTCAACACATGAAGGTTTTCTATAGTTTTTATATATAGATAAAAGTGTTATTTTTATATTTTAAAACGCGAATACCATTCAACACATGAATTTCTAATCAACGAATGAATATCAATTCAACACATGAAGGTTTTCTATTTAATGAATAAATATAGTTTAAGCATATGAAAATAATTCAAACACACGAATATTATTCAAAATTTCGGCAGCATAACGACAGGGTAGTTAAACCGGGACCGTCCCTAGTACGGCTCCTCGCTCTACCTTAAAACCTCGCGGTTTTTGACAATGGGGATCATGCATCTAGTTCGCACGCAGGCGGCATGTATATATTTATTTCATTTCCACAAAACTAATCCTATGTGGTTTCAACCAAATATTTCTCAACCACAAACGGGTATTTTTCAACCAATATCAATCACAAACAATCCCAAACAACCATTCGCTATCAATCAATTTTCACAACAATTTCAACCAATAAATATCGTCCATGGTTTGTGGACGAGGGGCGTATATATATATATATTTATATATAGCAATTCACTTTCATTTCACACACACATATATATATATATATATATATATATATATTTAAATCAGAAATCTCACCGAATAGCTAATTCAATCCCACGACTCTTCTTTGCATAAAATCTTCGCCAATCTCTCTTTTTGTCGCTTTGTTGCCCGTATTCTCTACATATGTAAAAATCGAATTTTTACTATGCTATTCAATATATAAAGATCATATTTTAAAAATAAAGATTATATTTTTAATATTCCTATGATGTAAAAATTATATTTTTATTGCTTTAAAAATATAAGAATCATATCTTACTTCTTCTACTTAATAAAAATTCCGTCTTTTCTATTTTAAAAATATGATCTTTTCTATTCTAAAAAAAATGTGATCTTTTTCTATTTAAAGTTTAAATCTTTTCCTTTCAAAAATTCAAATCTTCTTCTTTTTAAAAGTTTAAACCTTTTTCTATTTAAAGTTCTAATCTTTTTTCTTTTTAAAGTTTAAATGAAAAATCAGTTTTTAAATCTGTTAACAATCAGTTTTTAACTTCTTTAAAATCAGTTTTTCTCTTCTTTAAAATCAGTTTTTCTTTTTACAAAAATCAGTTTTAAAATCATAATTAAAATCAGTTTGAAACCCTAATTAAAATCAGTTTTAAATCCTAATTAAAATCAGAAATTTTCAGAATTAAAAATAAAAATAAAAATGAAATAAAATACTTACATTGATCTGCGCGGGGGGGGGGGGGGGGGGGGGGGAAGAAGACGTCGGCGGCAGGAGGCGGAGCAGGCGAAGCGGAGGGTGGAGCGAGGCACGGCGGGCTTGGGTCGTGGCGTCGCGATGCTTCAGGGGCTCGCGAATTGGGCAGGGATGGTTTGGGTGCGTCGAGGTGGAGAGGGTCGGGATCGGAGGGTGGTGGGGGTTCGGCGGTCGTGGGTTGTCAGGGCGGTGGCGTCGATGCTTTAGGGTTTTTTTTCTTCTAATCGGGTCTGCTTTGAAATGGATCGGGGGGGGGGGGGGCAGAAAGGGAGATAAAGGGAGGGAATTAAAATTTATTTTATTATTTAATTTTTCAAAAAAATTGACTTTTACATACGACCTCGAAACGAGGCCCACCGCCTGTCGTCCATAGCGTTTTACCCCCATTCCGAACACAATGGGATATGTATCGCAAGCTGATCTGATCGTTACAATCAGTTTCCTTTGAATTTACATTTAAATCACTATATTGAATTTTAAACGTACATTTCAAATTACCGGGGTCACATACTAACTAGAAAAATTCCAGAAAAATATTTTCTAGCTTCGTATTGACGATACGGTCCTAACAAAACTAGTTTCGTCAAATTCTGAGACCGTTTGAAAAATGGCCAATTTCCAGTCGATTAAAATCAACTGAAACTGGTCAAACACGTTTTCTCTTGCCACGCTCACATATTGATTCAAAAAATTATGAAATTTGAAACCTAGCAATAACTTGACACTGCGGATCTAACAAAAGTGGTTTCATCGAAATCCGAGGTCGTTTGCAAAATGTCCATTTTTAAGGGCCTGAATTCCATAGCGACTATTCAGAATTTTCAACTGGACATATCTTTTGATTCCCGCTATCAAATTTCGATTGGTCAGATTCGTTGGAAAGATATCATCAATTAGATTCTAATGTTTTTGGTTTCACTAAAATCCGGATTGTTTTGCACCCGGTATATTCAATTGAAGTTTGAAATCGAATTATCGAACTACCGCGCTATTTTCAATTCTATATATAATTATAATTAATTATATTCGTTTTCAAATGTCGATTCAAACTCAGTTTTCATCGCCATTATTTAAAATATTTATTTTAAATATTTAAAATCCATTATTTTAGCCAATTTAAAAAATTTAAATTGGTTCAGATTTTCTGGGTCGTTACAATCTCCCCCACTTAAAACTTTTCGTCCCCGAAAAGGAATAAAGTCGAAAGTGGTTTGATAAATCTACAATCACACAACACAACAACCAACCCAATTGTTTTTTTAACCTTCAAAAATATACTAATCAAATCCTATACTCTTTAAAATCATTCAGACTATATACTTAAAAGTGTATATCTATGAAAAGAAAATAACAATAGAGTAGAGAATTGAATGGTAATGCAAAGTAGGTTAAATGTACCTTACACCGGAGTCAATCAGAGATATCTACTCGGCATCTGGGGTAAGCTTTCTGAATGCTCTCCTCTGTTTCCCAAGTACAATCTCGCGGATCTCCACTCCATTGCACTTTGACTAAGTGAACCTTCTTGTTCCTCAGCTCTTTGGTTTCTTTGCCGATGATCTTCAGCGGCTCTCTTCTCACAGCTAATTCTGGAGTAATTTCAATGTCCTGTTGAGCTGCTTCTTCCACGATCAAGTCTGGATCATGAACGTGCTTTCAAAGTTGGGATATATGAAATACATCATGAACTCCAGGCAGCCAGTCAGGCAGTTTGACCCTGTAAGCGAGAGTTCCAATCCGTTCCAGAATAGGAAACGGACCAATGAATTTGGGTGCCAACTTTCCAGTTTTACCGAACCTGATAACTCCTCTCATCGGCGATACTTTCAAATATACATAGTCGCCAACTTCGAAGGATATATCTCTTCTTCTTCTATCGGCATAGCTCTTTTGTCGGCTTTGAGCGGCGAGTAATCGCTTCTTAATAAAATCGACCTTGTCGGCAGCTTCTCGAATCATATCGGGACCTAACACAAGTCTATTTCCAGGCTCGACCCAACAAGCAGGAGATCGGCACGGGCTACCGTACAATGCTTCGAATGGCGACATTGTCAGACTCGCCTGGTAGCTGTTGTTATAAGAGAATTCAGCCAAATGCAGATGGTCTTCCCATGATCCACCGAAATCTATAACACAAGCCCGCAATAGATCTTCTAAAATGCGATTCACCCTCTCAGTCTGACCGTCTGTCTGAGGATGATAAGTGGTGCTCAAGTTCAACTTCGTTCCTAGCTCGACTTGAAATGCTTCCCAGAATTTACTAGTGAATATTGTATCTCTATCACTGACTATACTGAGCGGCACTCCATGTAGTCTAACTATTTCCCTGAAGTAAATCTGCGCCAGGCTCTGAGCGGTTCTGTTTGATCTGACAGGTATAAAATGGGCGGTCTTCGTGAAGCGATCTACGATCACCCAAATACTGTCATTTCCTTTTCTGGTTCTAGGCAGACCATCAATGAAATCCATAGAAATATGTTCCCACTTCCAACCAGGAACTTCTAGAGGTTGTAATAATCCAGCCAATTTCTGTTGGTCGCTCTTGACTAGCTGGCAAGTAGGGCATCGACTAACATATATCGAGATGTCTCTTTTTAACGACTTCCACCAAAATGTGCGTTTGATATCGTTATACATTTTATTCACACCTGGATGGATACTGAGCTTAGATTTGTGACATTCATCCAGTACATCCCTTCTGAGTTCAGGAATATCTGGAACGCAAATCCGCCCTTCTAACCTCAGAATCCCTTCGCTATCTAGCTGGAAATCCGAAGTATTGCCTTCACGAATTCGCTGACTCATTCCTTTGATAAATTGGTCGTCTCCTTGGAGAGCCGATATCTTATCAATCAACGAAGTCGCAATGATAAAACTGGCGATCATTTCATTCTTTCGGCTTAACGCATCGGCCACGACATTGGCTTTCCCTGGAGTATATATAATTTCAAAGTCATATGCTGCAAGAAACTCCAGCCAACGCTGCTGCCTCAAATTTAAATACTTCTGAGTGAACAGATACTTTAATGACTGGTGGTCTGTAAACAGTTCAAATCTCTCACCCAGAAGATAGTGTCTCCAGATTTTCAGAGAGAATATGATAGCCAATAACTCAAGATCATGAGTTACATAGTTTTTCTCGTGCGACTTCAGTTGACGGCTAGCATAGGCAATCACTTGACCCCTTTGCATTAACACTGCACCAAGGCCTTCTCTAGAAGCATCAGTCCAAACTTTTAGATCTTGGTTGCCATCTATGATGGTTAACACTGGAGCTGTCGTTAGTCTTAACTTTAGCTCTTCGAAAGCTTCCTCACTTTCTGGAGTCCATTTAAATTTAGAATGCTTCTTTGTAAGCTTCGTTAAGTGACCAGATATCTTCGAAAAGTTCTTAACGAACTTCCGGTAATAGCTAGCCAATCCAAGAAAACTGCGGACTTCAGTGGGAGTACTAGGCTATTTCCAATTCTGAATAGCTGTGATTTTGCTTGGGTCCACAACGATTCCTTCTTTCGATACAACATGGCCCAGAAATTTCACTTCATCTTGCCAGAATATACATTTGGAAAACTTGGCTTTTAATACATTCCTTCTGAGAATTTCCAAAACCTGTTCCAGATGCTTTTCATGTTTGGCCTTTGATTTAGAGAAGATTAGAATTTCATCAATAAAAACCAGAACAAATTTATTCAATACTCCTCTGAATACTCTATTCATCAGATCGACGAACTAAGCTGGAGCGTTACATAATCCGAACGGCATTACTAACCACTCGTAGAATAAGTCGGGGCCTCTGAACGCTGTCATTGGAACACACTCTTCGGCAATTCGAAGTTGATGGAAACCTGTAGCTAGGTCCATTCTTGAAAATACTTGTGCTCCATTTAATCGATCTAACAAATCATCAATCCGCGGCAATGGATACTTGTTCTTTATTGTCTGCTTGTTCAGATCACGATAATCCACGCATAGTCGTAGAGTACCGTCAGATTTTGGGACAAACACCACTGCTGCACCCCAATCAGAGAAACTAGGCCTGATCAGACCTTTCCATACTAGCTGTCGTGTTTGATTGTCTAATTCCTCCTTCTCTTTCAAGGACATTCTTCGTATAGCGTGAACTACCGGCCTTGCATTGGGAATTAAAGCAATTCTGAAATCTATTTCTCTCTGCGGAGGTAAGCGAACGACTTCCTCGAACACATCCGCATAGTTCTTGACGACAGGAATATCTTTGATGAGGTCGGGAATATTTTCTGCGATTTCAGGGACATTTTCTGTTTGAGCTGGAGAAACATTCAAAGCTGCCCAGAAGTCCTTTCTATTTGATGTCGGGCCTTCACACGGAATGGTTATATAACTCCCTGATTTAATCTTAGCTTTAACAACTCTCTCGGCGCATCTAATTTCAGCTTCATATTTGGTTAGCCAATCCAACCCCAAAATAAGATCGAATTCATTAAAATCCATGACGACAGAGATAATAGGGAATTTATAGCAAGAAAAAGAGACAGGTACTGCACAAACCCAACTGAGATTGATGGAACCCCCAACCGGATTCCGGACAGTCATTGGCTCTTTGAGCTTCTTCAAATTCAAATCCAACTTCTTGACTGCACTCTTTGCAATAAAGCTTCGCGACGCGCCTGTGTCAACAGTACTTTAACTGGAATGTTTTTGACATTGAGCGTGCCTTCTAAAACATCAGACCTTTCCTGAGCAGACGGGGAGGCAGGTGCTTCTACCACTACATTCACTTGTACTGCTGCAGATTTCTGAGATAACGGGCAGTTTTTCGCAATATGCCCAGCCTGATGGCACTTATGGCATCCTCTGCCTTCAGGGACCTTCTTACTAGGTTCTAATCCTCTCTTTCTTCATTTGTTCCAAGATTTGCAACTTATCGCCAAATGTCCTTTTCTATTGCAGCTTGAGCACGTGGCGGTCATTATTCGTTCGTTCCCAGATTCCGCCCTTTTTTCTTGGCACTGGGCAACTTATTGATCTCCGGCCTTGTACTGGCTTCAGGAATATCAGTTTCTGACTCTGTTTTGTCACTAGAATAGACTTCTTCTTCGTCGCATAACATTCCTTTCTTATGGATATCTTCATACTGATAGGCCATATATATCATTTCAGAAAAAGGAAGCTTCACATGCCCCAATACCTTATTCTGGTATTTCCTTTGAAGTCCGTGAATAAATCTCATATTTTTCCTCTTCGGATTTTGAATTAGATGAGGGGCAAAGTGAGCAAGTTCGTTGAATTTCTTATGATATTCTGGGATGGTCATGTCACCTTGTATTAGATAAGAAAATTCATCGCATAATCGTTCAGTTGCTTCGGGAGGAGTAAATCTTTCTAAGAAAATCACTTTGAATCTGTCCCAGGTGATATCACCTTCTGGATTGTCTTCGATAACTGAATCCCACCAGAATAAAGCTTCATCTTTGAGAGCCCAGGAGGCCAGTAATCTTTTCTGGTTATCCCTCAGCTTTAATGCTTCGAAGATTTTCTCAGCCGAACGAATCCAAGCTTGTGTCTTCATAATTGCTTCTTCACCCGAAAAGGGTTTTCCACCCAGATTTCTATATTTCATATATAGAGCTTCTATATCCGGTCAGTATTACTTCTTCTATTTCTGGCACTCATTTTCTAGTTCTTCTGCAAATAGCAGATCAAGTGTCAGGTCACAGAAAAGGTATTTCAAAATATAGAGACAAATACTTGAATGTAAATGTGTTTATCCAGGTGTAATTTCATTCTGCTTTACTCATACTAGGATATTACTGATCCTATCTGTATAGAGTTACCCGTCCTAGAACACTACTGGTTCTATTTCTGACGAGTTCGTTCACATGTTATATTCCACAACTAAGCTTAACCAAAGCTCTGATACCACGTTGAGACGACCCGAAATCCCGTTCTCACGGAAACAAGGGTTATCTTTGGAATATAACACAGAAACATATAATAGCAGAACAGAATTAAATAAATACACCAGATAATGAACAATAGAATATACTGGATAAAAGTAATCATCAGAGTTACGCAGTATACAGGATCTTACTTAGTACAAATACAGTTCAGCTATACATAAATGTCTATAGCGGAAATAAACAAAATATGTACAATAGGAGCTGAACAGCATAAAAAGAAATAAATGATAGAATCCATCTTCAGCTCCAGCTATCCAGAAAGAACCAGCTAAACCTGAATACAAGGCTGCCCGTGTAGAAAAAGGGGCACCCGAGTTTGAGAGTGAAACAAACTACGAGTCAGTCATGGGACTGGTATGAGAAATCTACTCAACACATATATAATATGGCAAATCACAGGACCACGCCACTTTCGTGGAACGGGTTTACTCCATTGGATTGCCAGTGCTTTAAAACAAATCATTCTTTTAAACATCGCTATGCTTTTATAAAAATGAAGCCGTTATAAGACTCAGTTCCCATCACACAATGCAATGCAAACCGGAGGATAGAGTTTTTACCTTATAACGGCCAAATATGCTTGATACGAATAAAAAAAAGGCATTTGATATTATTGCTAGTGTTTATATGTTTTGAAAACAATTTCAAATCATAACTATCAATCATAGACGACATGAGCGTCCCATGCCACTATGTCGCCAAATATGTATACAATTGAAATCGCACGATGTCGTATTTGGAAATTGGATTTCCGTCATGAACCAAGGCAAAAGATAGTCCTTACCGAATTCGAGACGCTCTAGCCCGCCCCTCAGGACCCAGACTCAGGTGGGCCCTTGGATCGTCAGGGCCGGTCCACCGATGTGGATTAAAATTCCTGAACCTGCGTTTCCCCACCCTTTGGGGTGTAGACGAGCCAACGAATGACACCATCGGACCCGGATCGTCCGATCAAACCGAGGCGCCTCGCAACAGCAACAACCACATAGGTGAAAAGTATATAAATGTCAGGGCTGGTAGGTCACTGACACCACCCTAGCTAGAAAGAAACGCAGGCCCTCCCTGATGTCCTCTCCCGTTTTAGGTTCATACCGGGGTGTGAGGCTCGCGAATTCACGTTATACACAAAGCTACGCCACACAGGCGGTGCTTTGATCATCACCACAAGACTTTGCTTTTCAACAGAAGTCCTGATCACTGCATCTTAGCATGCCACACAGGCTATTCATGCCATGCGACTGATGTCCATTGATATACAACCTCTGAGCTCGTGCATTTCAGAGAAGGGCGTTAAGCAAAAGAATAAATTCTCCGCCGCCAAACAGATGTATATTTAACAGAAATCAATCAACACAGAATAAACTCCAATGTCAGACACACAGTCCATTTACAAGTCCGTTCTGGGTCTGAACGAAACCGGAGGCACTAAATACCTCGCAAACCCATCGATCACCACGTACGTCTGGACGATCACCACTCATTATCCATATTTCGGGATGCCTCCCAATCAGGACCTCGGTTACCATCCAAACGAGGTGAAGATCTCCGGTCTTCGACCACCGTCTTCATCTTCGAATTTCAATCGTCGGTCAATTATTCGAAATGAGAATTAACTCAGCCTTTTCAAATAATTCACGTATATTTAGAATATCAAATCAATTTATTTCAATGGTTAAATTATTCGACAACACCAATATTGTTCTTTAATGTAATTTTCACACCAAACACATTCAACCATCAAATACAACATAAATCGAGCAAATTTAGTTTATTTCCATTCCATATCGCTTATGATATTTTATAACTATTTATCGCTATTTTTATTTAATTTAAAATAGCTAATTTATTCAAAACGACGCTTCGGGCCATAAAGCGGCCGTGGCGCTGTTTTTCTTCAGATTTGATTTACACATATCTGAAAATCTAACCGTTGGATCTTCACAAAATTTACATCATTAGAAAGGTCTTTTCAAAACGAATCCAACGGTTCCAGTTTCGGGAAAATCCGACGGTCGGATCTCCCGGTACAATCGTTTGAAGTTTCGATTTCAAAATACGAACTACAGCGTCGTTATTCGATTAAATATAATTATATTTATATATATAAATAAATATAATCGTTTCTAGCGCTGTTTTTCTTCAGATTTGAATTAAACATTCCAGACAATCCAACCGTTGGATTTCTACAAAGTTGGTGTCGTTGGGAAGATTATTCCAAGGCGAACCCGACGGTTGAGATTTCGGGAAAATCCAATGGTCGGATTTCCCGCATTAGTTGTTTGAAATCACGGTTTCAAAATACGAACTGCACGGCTTCGTTTCGTTTTAATTTTATTTATATTTATATATTTATATAAATATAGTTCATTCAATGATTTCCATATCGTTTTCACTTCAAATATTTTTCTAACACCTTAAAATTTTGGAAAATTTCGCCATAACCTCCCTTGCACCGGGAGCATCGGGAAATCGCAAATAGCTTTCCCGGTCCTTCTAATCTCAAAAAGAAAAAGAAAAAGCCAAGCGTCTAGCCAATAGGCTCATAAAATCATCACCCAAACAAAGCAGTAAATGTGTACCTATTTGTCGGTCACAAAATTTTATTCCTCTTCTCTAGCCCCTTTGCTATAACCTGTTCAATGAATATGCATGTACATATATATACAGTTCTTATCATTTATCATTTTCTATTCAACTTCATATTTGATTTCTATTTGGTTTAAAAACACCATTCATTCTAATGTTACATAAATAGGTGAAAATCATTTCATTAGCTAATTAATGAATATTTCAACTCATATATGTTTATTTTGAACAAGTGGCTATTTTTAACACTTCACATTTCAACGATTTATGCATACAATAAAAATGTGATTTTTATTGTAAAACGATTCATTTCAAAACACTATTTTTCTATATAGTTCATATAGGTGACAAAAATAGGATTTTTATCATAAAACAATTTCTTTTAAAACGAGATTATTTTACACAGTTCATATAGTCGATAAAAGGTGATTTTTTTATTATCAAACAATTTATTTCAAAATATGAATACCATCCAACACATGAATTTCTAATCAACGAATGAATATCAATTCAACACATGAATGTTTTCTATAGTTTCTATATATAGATAAAAGTGTTATTTTTATATTATCAAACAATTTATTTCAAAATATGAATACCATTCAACACATGAATTTCTAATCAACGAATGAATATCAATTCAACACATGAAGGTTTTCTATAGTTTTTATATATAGATAAAAGTGTTATTTTTATATTTTAAAACGCGAATACCATTCAACACATGAATTTCTAATCAACGAATGAATATCAATTCAACACATGAAGGTTTTCTATTCAATGAATAAATATAGTTTAAGCATATGAAAATAATTCAAACACACGAATATTATTCAAAATTTCGGCAGCATAACGGCAGGGTAGTTAAACCGGGACCGTCCCTAGTACGGCTCCTCGCTCTACCTTAAAACCTCGCGGTTTTTGACAATGGGGATCATGCATCTAGTTCGCACGCAGGCGGCATGTATATATTTATTTCATTTCCACAAAACTAATCCTATGTGGTTTCAACCAAATATTTCTCAACCACAAACGGGTATTTTTCAACCAATATCAATCACAAACAATCCCAAACAACCATTCGCTATCAATCAATTTTCACAACAATTTCAACCAATAAATATCGTCCATGGTTTGTGGACGAGGGGCGTATATATATATATATATTTATATATAGCAATTCACTTTCATTTCACACATATATATATATTTTTAAATCAGAAATCTCACCGAATAGCTAATTCAATCCCACGACTCTTCTTTGCATAAAATCTTCGCCAATCTCTCTTTTTGTCGCTTTGTTGCCCGTATTCTCTACATATGTAAAAATCGAATTTTTACTATGCTATTCAATATATAAAGATCATATTTTAAAAATAAAGATTATATTTTTAATATTCCTATGATGTAAAAATTATATTTTTATTGCTTTAAAAATATAAGAATCATATCTTACTTCTTCTACTTAATAAAAATTCCGTCTTTTCTATTTTAAAAATATGATCTTTTCTATTCTAAAAAAAATGTGATCTTTTTCTATTTAAAGTTTAAATCTTTTCCTTTCAAAAATTCAAATCTTCTTCTTTTTAAAAGTTTAAACCTTTTTCTATTTAAAGTTCTAATCTTTTTTCTTTTTAAAGTTTAAATTAAAAATCAGTTTTTAAATCTGTTAACAATCAGTTTTTAACTTCTTTAAAATCAGTTTTTCTCTTCTTTAAAATCAGTTTTTCTTTTTACAAAAATCAGTTTTAAAATCATAATTAAAATCAGTTTGAAACCCTAATTAAAATCAGTTTTAAATCCTAATTAAAATCAGAAATTTTCAGAATTAAAAATAAAAATAAAAATGAAATAAAATACTTACATTGATCTGCGCGGGGGGGGGGGGGGGGGGGGGGGGAAGAAGACGTCGGCGGCAGGAGGCGGAGCAGGCGAAGCGGAGGGTGGAGCGAGGCACGGCGGGCTTGGGTCGTGGCGTCGCGATGCTTCAGGGGCTCGCGAATTGGGCAGGGATGGTTTGGGTGCGTCGAGGTGGAGAGGGTCGGGATCGGAGGGTGGTGGGGGTTCGGCGGTCGTGGGTTGTCAGGGCGGTGGCGTCGATGCTTTAGGGTTTTTTTTCTTCTAATCGGGTCTGCTTTGAAATGGATCGGGGGGGGGGGGGGCAGAAAGGGAGATAAAGGGAGGGAATTAAAATTTATTTTATTATTTAATTTTTCAAAAAAATTGACTTTTACATACGACCTCGAAACGAGGCCCACCGCCTGTCGTCCATAGCGTTTTACCCCCATTCCGAACACAATGGGATATGTATCGCAAGCTGATCTGATCGTTACAATCAGTTTCCTTTGAATTTACATTTAAATCACTATATTGAATTTTAAACGTACATTTCAAATTACCGGGGTCACATACTAACTAGAAAAATTCCATAAAAATATTTTCTAGCTTCGTATTGACGATACGGTCCTAACAAAACTAGTTTCGTCAAATTCTGAGACCGTTTGAAAAATGGCCAATTTCCAGTCGATTAAAATCAACTGAAACTGGTCAAACACGTTTTCTCTTGCCACGCTCACATATTGATTCGAAAAATTATGAAATTTGAAACCTAGCAATAACTTGACACTGCGGATCTAACAAAAGTGGTTTCATCGAAATCCGAGGTCGTTTGCAAAATGTCCATTTTTAAGGGCCTGAATTCCATAGCGACTATTCAGAATTTTCAACTGGACATATCTTTTGATTCCCTCTATCAAATTTCGATTGGTTAGATTCGTTGGAAAGATATCATCAATTAGATCCTAATGTTTTTGGTTTCACTAAAATCCGGATTGTTTTGCACCCGGTATATTCAATTGAAGTTTGAAATCGAATTATCGAACTACCGCGCTATTTTCAATTCTATATATAATTATAATTAATTATATTCGTTTTCAAATGTCGATTCAAACTCAGTTTTCATCGCCATTATTTAAAATATTTATTTTAAATATTTAAAATCCATTATTTTAGCCAATTTAAAAAATTTAAATTGGTTCAGATTTTCTGGGTCGTTACATGGACATCCATTTAAGGCATGCAAAATCATATCAATTGCACCCCAATTTATTAATTTCCTAATATTACCCCTACCCCACGTTTGAACGTTTATTCGCAAAATGTATGCTAGACCCGATTAGTCTAACTCATAGCATAAAAGAAAATATTCACAACAACATATATATGTGACTAAATAAATCATAACGAGGGGTGAAACTTGCATACATCCAAAATTACAACTTGCATAAGGTTATACATGTCATAGATCTAAGGGTGTCAACTTATTCATAATTCACATAATATGATTTTGATCAAATTTCATAAACTTGTATAGGACATGTGTGAATCAACATCATTAACAATATGGTTTTATATGGGTACACCTAACTCAATAGGCAAATTCCCAAAAATCAAAATTCATTTAATCATAGATTCATGTATATGGGTACACCTAACTTAATAGGCAAATTCCCATATTCAAGATCCAATCAATTTGTAGATTCATGTATATGGGTACACCTAACTCAATAGGCAAATTCCCATAATCAAGTTCTATTATAAAAAAAACATAAACTTTAAACATGATCCAATTCGCATAAATAATAACATCATGATTTTACAACTTGTATGATTCAACACAACTTAACATGACATCATTATCATATAACATAAGTATTTCAACATATGTGGTAATATGAGATCTACAACATATATAAGATTTACAACATAGCATATCATAATTTGCAACATAACATGATATGATTTACAACATAGCATAACATGAATTACAACATGGCATAACATGATTTATAACATAGCATAGCATGATTAATCACATATGACATAGCAAAGGATTATATACAACATAATCACTACAACATAACAACATTTATATGATAACATAATAGCATAACAGGAGATCCACAACATAATTTACAAATACATAACAATTCATATCACTTTCTTGTGATCCATTCATAACTTAATCAAATTATTTTATAATAATATTGTGAGATTCATCATACTCACAATTTAAAGAAGAGAAATAGAAAGAGTCTTTGATTTAATTTATTTGTTGAGTAGATTTAGTTGTAGGCTAGGCTTTCTCCTTCTTCTTTAGTTTGTGACGGCTACGCTGAACTCCATGGCAACGGCATGTCGGTAGCTCTCCAATTTTTCAAGTGATTTAGGGTTAGAGTCTACCCACTTGTTTATAGATGTTAGGATGCATTTAGGCCATTAGATTTACCCTAGAATAGATTAGAGCCATTAGATTTCGTCCAGCCTTCAAAACACAGCCCGAAAACCCAACCAGATGACCCAGGTCACCTGGGCTCGACCAGGGAGGTCGACACCCAGGTTGACTCTAGTGACGACCTGCCCCCCCCCCCCCAGGTCGACTCCCAAGTCGACCCCCAGGTCGACCTGGTCTGGGCGGGAGTTTTCCCGCCTGCCTCCATTTCTGTGTTTTTGAAATCTGTTTTAAAATTTGAATTTTTCGTGAAACTTCTCGAGGCCATATCTCGGTCATACGAACTCCGATTCACAAAATTTCGGACTCTATTTCGCGTATTTTTCCGAGATGAACACAATGGCGTAGCCCGTTTCCCCATATTCTTATATTTGAAATTAATTATTCTTTCATTTGTGAATATTAGTATTAACTGATTTACAGGGTGTTACATTCTCCCCTCCTCAAAGGATTTCGACCCCGAAATCTTCAAGTCAAGAAGAATGTTTAACCTAACATCCAATCAACCATCTACTCAATCATCAAACACTGGCATCCACTGTCCTTATAGACTTCCAATGCTTTTATGTTTAAATGCATAGTGTGTGTATATGTCCGTATCTAATGCAAAATCAGGCGGTCCACTGATTCAGTTGACCTCCTTGATGCAATTCATGATAGTGCCATGCATCCATTATGTATGCAAAAGATCCTAATTGCTTACATACTACTTCTATATGCGTGCACATCCATTCAACCGAATGCAGCATCTATATGATGGTACAACCATTATACATCCATTATACTAAATACATTCATTTATGCAATATGCAATATGTAGTGACTGAGCCGATCTAGTGCCTAAAGTGTGTGTATATATGCATCCACGAGCAACCACTAGCAAACACTTGCGTCCATTTTGCATCCATCATACATAACATGTCTCAAACACATGTTTCAACCATAGGATTATCCTAACTAAAGGTCAAAGATACTAATGAGAGGACATACTAAAGATAAGATAAGATAAGCTAAGCGATAAAGGAGAAATTAAAAGACATACCCTCAAAAAGAAAAGGGTACAACGAACGCATCTTCTCTTCTGTCTCCCAAGTAGCGTTGCTCTCATCATCTCCCCATTGCACTTTAACTAGTCTGACCTCTGGATTCCTCAACTTTTTGATCTCCGACCCAAGAATGCATGTAGGAGCTCGTCTAATTGTTGCATCACGCTCTATTTCCACCTCTTTAAGCAAGCTCGGCTCTACCACCTCCGCGGTCTTGTGCAAACACTTCCTCAAATGTGATACATGGAATACATCGTGTACTCCACTAAGTTTCTCAGGCAACTCCACCCTATACGCCATCTTCCCAATCTTGTCTTTTATAGGAAACGGCCCTACAAACCTTGGCGCTAATTTCCCAACGGACCCAAAGCGAACAACATTCCGTAACGGAGATACTTTGATAAAAACCATGTCCCCAATGTCAAACTCAAGATCTGTCCTCCTCTTATCAGCATACGATTTCTGTCTATCTTGTGCTGCTTTCATCCTCCTTCGAATCAAATCAATCTTCTCCGAGGTTTCCCTAACCATATCGGGCCCAAGTAGGATTTTATCGGCAGATTCCCACCAACGTGTAGGCGAACGGCAAGGCCTTCCATAAAGAGCTTCGAAAGGTGCCATGCCAATACTAGACTGAAAGCTATTAATATATGCAAATTCTACCAACGGAAGGTGCTCTTCCCATGTACCCCCAAAGTCTAGGATACAAAGCCTTAAAAGATCCTCTAGAATACGATTCACCCTCTTGGTCTGGCCGTCCGTCTGAGGATGATATGCGGTGCTCAAACATAGTTGAGTCCCTACCGCCTCTTGTAAACTCTTCCAAAATTCGCTAGTGAAGATGGGATCATGGTCGCTTACTATACTAGAAGGAATACCGTGCAAACGAACTATCTCTTTAATGTATACAGAAGCCAACCACGGAGCAGTCCTCTTACTTTTCACGGGAATAAAATGGGCGCTCTTAGTAAGTCTATCTACTATAACCCAAATCCCCATATTACCCTTCCTTGATCTTGGTAATCCATCCACAAAATCCATTGAGACGCTTTCCCATTTCCATAGTGGAACTTCCAATGGGTGAAGCAACCCACCGGGTTTCTTTTGTTCCGCTCTTACTCGTTGGCACACCAAGCATCTAGCGACGTACTCGGCCACATCCTTTTTCATACCGGCCCAAAAGAAAACTCACTTCATATCTTTGTACATTTTGTCTCCGCCGGGATGAATGGTCATTTTTGAGCGATGAGCATCATCAAGAATGGCCTTCCTTAAGTCTTCGTCTTGTGGTACACAAAGTCTATTATCCCTTCGTAACCAACCCTTATCGTCTAGGGTATACCTATGAAGATGGCTAGACGACTCCCCTCCTTTGAGCTTTTCTACTATCTCAACCAACTGTGGGTCGTCTTGCTGTGCCTCACCAACTCGTCCTAGAAGTGTAGGTATAACCTCCAAGGATGCTAATAAACCAGGTACTAGGTCAACGGAGGGTCTAAAGTCAAACATGGAGATGAATTCTAAGCTTCGTCGTTCAACAAACAACGGACTCAAGGACAACCTTTTCCTACTTAAGGCGTCTGCTACCACGTTACCCTTGGCCGGGGTATATGCTATTTCAAAATCGTAGGAGGCTAAGAATTCCATCCATCGTTGCTGCCTTAAATTCAAATCCTTCTGAGAGAATAAGTATTTTAATGATTTGTGGTCAGTGAACAGTTCGAATTTCTCACCAAGAAGATAGTGATGCCAAGACTTAAGCTCGAAAACAATTGCAGCTAACTCAAGGTCATGCGTAGGGTAATTCTTTTCATGAACCCTCAACTGCCTTCCACCATAGGCTATTACTCTTCCCTCTTGCATGAGGACCGCGCCAAGTCCCGTCCCACAAGCATCAGTATAGACGGTAAACGGTTTATTCCCGTCTGGCGTCACTAAGACTGGGGCTGAAGTTAAGGCTTTCTTTAAACGTTGGAACGCATCATCACAATCTTCGTCCCACGTAAAAACCAGGTTCTTCTTCGTTAACCGTGTTAATGGAGCTGATATTTTTGCGAAGTCTTTGATAAACTTCCTATAATAGCCAGCCAACCCCAAGAAACTTCTTACTTCGGTTACATTTTTAGGGACCTTCCAATCTTTTATGGCCACCACCTTTGCGGGATCCACTGCTATCCCTTCCTTGGAAACCACGTGCCCTAAGAATCGTACTTCTTTCCTCCAGAAGTGACACTTAGAAAATTTTGCCTTAAGGTTATGCGCTCGAAGGGTTTCCAACACTTCTTTAAGATGTAGGGCATGCTCTTCTTCATTCTTAGAAAAGACTAAGATGTCATCCACAAAGACTACCACGAATTTGTTAAGGTACTCCCTAAACACCCTACTCATCAAATCAACAAAATATGCAGGGGCGTTTGTCAAACCAAAGGGCATCACTAGCCATTCATAGAATCTGTCAGGAGTCCTAAAAGCAGTCTTATATATACTATCCTCAGCCACTCTCAGTTGATGAAAGCCAGTGGCTAAGTCCAACTGCGAAAACACTGAGGTGCCAACTAACTGATCAAAGAGATCGTCAATCCTCGGCAGTGGGTGTCGGTTCTTTTTAGTAAGCTTGTTTAGTTCTCTATAGTCCACACAAAGTCTAAGGGACCCATCCGCCTTTGTAGGAAATACTACTGGAGCACCCCACTCCGATATACTACGTCTTATGAACCCCTTCTCAAGCAACTCCTTCACTTGCTTATTGAGTTCCCTCCTTTCACGACGAGCCATGTGGCGCACTGGCAAAGATACAGGTTTAGCATTATCCACAAGATAAATTCGAAAGTCTATCTCCCGCTTTGGAGGTAAGCCCTGCACCTCCTCAAACACATCCGGATATTCCCGGACCACCTCTACCGATCGCAGATTCTCTACAGACGCGTCAAGCGATTCAAGATAACTCAGCATAACGGAATCTATGGGATTACAAAAGATGTCGAGAGTGTTACCAAGGCGAGTCACAAGCCTAACTACTCTCCTTTCACAATCAAGAATGGCCCCATTTCTAGATAACCAATCCATTCCTAAAATTAGCCCATAGCCCGTGAAGCCCAATACATAAGCATCACATCTAAATTCAACGCTAAGTATAGAGATTTTCAAATCCAAACATATCACGGTCAAATGAGCCGAATCCCCAATTGGATTTGAAACAACCAAGGGATCCTCTACTAAACTGGTGTTCAAGTGCAGTAATTCAACTAATGATGCAGAGATAAATGAATGAGATGTGCCAGAATCGAATAAGGTACAAACAGGATGATCAAACAGAAAAACTAAGCTTTCAACAGAAATTGTTCTACCTCTTTCTTGCAGCGGTGGGGCCGCAATAGCCTGAACTTGCCCCCTTGCCTGCCCTGTTGCCATAAGAGCCTGCACCTGTCCTCCCGAGGTAGACCCTGCCCTCTGCCCCTTCTTTGGGCAGTCCTTCACCAAATGTCCCGCATCTCCACAATGAAAACAACCAGTCTTCTTTTTCTTTCTACAATCTTTGCTGAGATGGCCAGGCGTCCCACAATTGAAGCATCTCTTCTTCCCTTTGCCATTATTGTTTTTACCACCCTTCTTATTTTGCTGTTGGGGTTTCTTCTGATCCCCTTTCTTTTCAACTGCCTTACCCTCATGCATAAGTGCCATTTCTACTAGCCTTTCAAAGGTGGCTCCCATAGGGATGTGGGTCATAGCCAACCCTTGCAACGGTTCATTCAAGCCTCTAACGAACCTCAAAGGTTTCTTCTCTGGCGTGTTCACCAACTCCAAGCCAAACCTTGCTAACTGATTAAATTTATTGACATATTCCTTCACTGATAAGCTCCCTTGCTTTAATGTCAGGAATTTTTCCATATTTAAATTCTCCTTTGCCCTTGAAAGAAACTTTGCCTCAAACCTTCGTCTGAAATCCGCCCATGAATCAACTGGACGTTCCCCGTTAGTGACCTCCCACCAAAACGAGGCCTATCCCTTCATTAACCAAGCAGCTAAACGGACTTTCCTCCCATCTTCCACTTCAAAGATATCCAACAATTCCTCAGTCTCCTTAAGCCAGTCTCTGGCCTCCACAAACGTCTCAGTCCCTTGAAAAGTTTTTCCTCCCATAGCCTTAAATTCCTTGCACGTCTTTGCAAAAGTGTCAACACGAGGAGGAGGAATGGGTGCAACTGGGGGTGGAGGAGCATCTGCTGGGCCTGCAGTGGTGGCCCTAGCCTCCAAATATCTCCTAAACCACCCTGTAACCGTCACACCTTCTGGGAGATTAAGATCTTCAGCCATGCTGAAACGAAAAAGGAAAGATTCAAAAATGGAGAATTCGAAAGATAAAGATAAGGATATGGCTATTTGGGATTATGTTTTTCATAAAAACTCTCTCTAAATAACATGTTTTTGAAAGCACTTCTTCCAAAAATACTTTAGAAAAATATTTTTCTAAAATTTTTATCTATTTTGGTAACCTTATGCTCTGATACCACGTGTAACACTCCACGTCCATTAATGTCACTCACCACGGGAATGCATTAACTTCCATGGAGGTCATAAGTGAATATAGAACAGAGAAATTACAACAAGACAGATAATAAATAGCACTTGAAAATCTAAAACTTCATTTTATTGCAGCGGAAATTAAATATGTCTGTTACATCATAAAACCATATATCATAACCAAGTACAATATCCATCTTCACAAAAACAAAATACATAATCCCATTACAATAAATAGCCATTAAAAAGAAAGATAACAAGCTGGACTTTACTTCTGCAGTCCAAGCTTTCCAAGAGATAAGCGATCCAACTAGACTCCACTAGAACTTGGCCCAACCTGAGGACCTAAAGGAAAAAAGATGGAAAGGAGGGGGTCAGACATAAAGTCTGGCGAGTATGATAATTCTACAATACTATTATCAAAATAACTGGACTAAGGCATAAGTTGGAAAACAAGGAAATGTCTATGAAAGAGCAGATTAAGGACATAGACAATCGCTAAAGGAAACGTTCTAGGCACTCCTAAATACTAAAGGATAAACACTATACCGCACCACACCAGTCACCCTAAAGATTGATCCCACTTAGCTTCACTTAGAAACTTTCTTAATGGCTTTACGTACTCCTAGCTGACTACATAGGTGCCGCCTTCCCCTATCTCCACTAGGTGTGCCCCACTTTCCATTTTTCGATCGGCTCCCTACTCGTAGATACCCGTGCTGGCCCCACAGTGGGGTGTATCATTCCCCTAAAGTGGAAACCCGATATAACGGAGATGCACGGCTTATACCTACACGATGCAACAACGTCTTACCTACCAGCCCAGGTCCACACACACATATGAAACCCGTTGGACTTGCGTTGCCACTGCTCCCTGTTTTGGCCTCTTATAGTCAAACCCAGTATGCGTGTCCCGTCCTCGACTTGGGTCGAGCCCACAAAGATACGTTTTGGGATACTGGTTGAAATGGGCCCCCATTATTTGCCACAAGCATTCCTCCTAAGCTTGTCCCATTAGTCCATCCACTTAACCCACTTAGTCATGTTCATTTACATGTGTATTTGGTTAAGTCTAATCGTATTTCAAATGCCTCTAAAGGCAACCACTAGATTCCTCCTGCCACCCAAGGCACCTACTTAACCCCCATGTCCCCACCTTACATGATTATCTGGCTAAGTATTTCTTAATTCATTAAGGCCATGACCTCATAAAGACCTCTCACATTAGACTGGCATTTATGGCTGCTGGATTTGCCGGGCGGGTCCGGGCAGTCTTACACCATAAAAGAGTCTAATCTCGTGTCTTTACAACTGTTATGCTTTAGTTTGGGCCTAGGACCTCTCACATTGGGCCGACATTTGTGACTACTGGATTTGCTGGGCGGGTCCGGGCAGGTTTACGTCACAAACGGGTCCAACCTCGTGTCCTAAGCATTGATTATTATTAATAATCCACTTTCCCCAATTTTAATAATTCCCTACTTGAATTATTAATTAATTCCAAATTTAGCAATGTCCATAATTGACTCAATTATGGACATCCATTTAAGGCATGCAAAATCATATCAATTGCACCCCAATTTATTAATTTCCTAATATTACCCCTACCCCACGTTTGAACGTTTATTCGCAAAATGTATGCTAGACCCGATTAGTCTAACTCATAGCATAAAAGAAAATATTCACAACAACAACATATATATGTGACTAAATAAATCATAACAAGGGGTGAAACTTGCATACATCCAAAATTACAACTTGCATAAGGTTATACATGTCATGGATCTAAGGGTGTCAACTTATTCATAATTCACATAATATGATTTTGATCAAATTTCATAAACTTGTATAGGACATGTGTGAATCAACATCATTAAAAATATGGTTTTATATGGGTACACCTAACTCAATAGGCAAATTCCCAAAAATCAAAATTCATTCAATCATAGATTCATGTATATGGGTACATCTAACTTAATAGGCAAATTCCCATATTCAAGATCCAATCAATTTGTAGATTCATGTATATGGGTACACCTAACTCAATAGGCAAATTCCCATAATCAAGTTCTATTATAAAAAAAAATAAACTTTAAACATGATCCAATTCGCATAAATAATAACTTCATGATTTTACAACTTGTATGATTCAACACAACTTAACATGACATCATTATCATATAACATAAGTATTTCAACATATGTGGTAATATGAGATCTACAACATATATAAGATTTACAACATAGCATATCATAATTTGCAACATAGCATGATATGATTTACAACATAGCATAGCATGATTTACAACATGGCATAACATGATTTATAACATAGCATAGCATGATTAATCACATATAACATAGCATAGGATTATATACAACATAATCACTACAACATAACAACATTTATATGATGACATAATAGCATAACAAGAGATCCACAACATAATTTATAAATACATAACAATTCATATCACTTTCTTGTGATCCATTAATAACTTAATCAAATTATTTTATAATAATATTGTGAGATTCATCATACTCAAATTTAAAGAAGAGAAATAGAAAGAGTCTTTGATTTAATTTGTTTGTTGAGTAGATTTAGTTGTAGGCTAGGCTTTCTCCTTCTTCTTTAGTTTGTGACGGCTACGTTGAACTCCATGGCAACGGCATGTCGGTAGCTCTCCAATTTTTCAAGTGATTTAGGGTTAGAGTCTACCCACTTATTTATAGATGTTAGGATGCATTTAGGCCATTAGATTTACCCTAGAATAGATTAGAGCCATTAGATTTCGTCCAGCCTTCAAAACACAGCCCGAAAACCCAACCAGATGCACCCAGGTCACCTGGGCTCGACCAGGGAGGTCGACACCCAGGTCGACTCTAGTGTCGACCTTCCCCCCCCCCCCCCAGGTCGACCCCCAGGTCGACCTGGTCTGGGCGGGAGTTTTCCCGCCTGCCTCCATTTTTGTGTTTTTGAAATCTGTTTTAAAATTTGAATTTTTCGTGAAACTTCTTGAGGCTATATCTCGGTCATACGAACTCCGATTCACAAAATTTCGGGCTCTATTAGGCGTATTTTTCCGAGACGAATACAATGGCGCAGCCCGTTTTCCCATATTCTTATATTTGAAATTAATTATTCTTTCATTTGTGAATATTAGTATTAACTGATTTACGGGGTGTTACAGGAAGAGTTCAGACGTATGATATTATATAACTACTATTTTGTTGTGTGTTGTATATGAGGACAGGTTACTATAACTATCCAGATGTGTGATGTACTCTGATGATTGTAAATTTTATTTAAAGCTCCCCATAAAGACTTATTTCTGTATTATATTTTGTTCCGCTGCGATGTGAGACTCTGTGTTGTGTTGTTTCTTCTTCTTCTATTCTAATATTTCTTCCTTTCTTATCTCACCCTCTAATTTCTTTCTAATAACGTTCCAGTGTTTTTGGTGTTTGGAAGGTCGGCATGAGTTACGGTGAAGGTAATTATGTTGATTTTCGGGGCCGAAAATGCCTGTTCGTTACAGTTTAGGTTGGCTATCTATCCTATAAATACCCTTGTATTCTCATTGTAACCTTTTATCCAGGAATCGAGAGTTTTCTTTCCTTTTCTACACCACACTTGGATCTAGAAAATTTGTGCCGTCTATACAATTAGACTTGGTAGAGCACAAGTTGTCTTTGCAATTTAAATTTTCATTAGAGATTGACCGTCTAACTAGATTCAATGGGAATCCTAATTTTATTTTTTTCAATCAAATCCTCAAATTCGTCTAACTCGCCCATGAAATATATAAATAATAAAATTTTATTTTGTTCCCTGTGTTCGACTTGCATACTACACACTTGTGCGCTTGTAGTAATTTATTTCAAAATTTGCGCTTTTTCTAGTTCCTAGAAAAGCGTCAAACAAGTTTTTGGCGCCCTTGCCAGGGAGGTAACAATTAAATTTTATTATTTATTTAAATCTCTGATTTGTGTTAGTTTTATTTTATTTTTTTTCCTTTTTTTTTCTTCTATATACATAAAAAAATCTTGATTAGTTGAATTGGTATTACTTGTTGACACCATAATTTTCCAAACAAGTGGAAAAAGAATACTTGCCAAATTTTCTTGATTTCATTTCCTTTTTCTTTTTTTTTTCTCTCCATCTATTTCCTTCTTTTTCTTCCCTGTTTACAAATTCTTTTAAATTAAAAAAAGCCAAAAAAACATTTCTTTCCTTTTTCCTTTTCTTCACTCTTGTCTTTTCTACCATAAAATAAAAACTTGCCAAATTTCATTGATTTTGTTTCTTTTCATTCATTTATTTCTTCTTTCTACAAATTTCTTTCTTCTTTTACAAGTCCTTCTAGAAAAAAAAATCTTTTTGCAATTTTTTTCTACCATGAATCATGCCTCCATCGCAAAATAATTCTTCTCGACAAAGCTGGAAAGAAAAGTCGCAACAATCATCAGTTCCCCTCTTCTACATACCTAAAATCATCTTCACCCTCCAACTCATCTTCATGTCATTTTCACCCTAACATCTTCTGAACATCACCACTTCCTACATCATACTTCATCGTAAAAACCGAATAGTTTACCACTTCCACAAATCCCACAACTTCATGACCACAAGCCAAATACATTCTGATCTTCACTGCCACATCTGAAAAGCCTCAGCAGTCCACCATCAACACAAACAAACTTCCATTACCGTTCCCAATTCCATAACCCTTCCTCAGACCATCTTCCACATAGACAATAACCAAAGCATCCACGATTCACAACCACATGTCGTTCATCACCTGAACCCATCAACTATCCATCATGCAAATTCAAACTGCTTCACGACCAACCACCTAGCATACCCTCGAGCCTCCTTACCATACCCGTAAACATCCAATTTCCACTCTTTGAACACCACCTGAGTTTCACATAAACCACCTGAACCCATCATGCAACAATCAATTGTACCAACGCACATCACCACAAATTCGGGCAGACATAATACTAAGACCCTCTGCACCAATATCAACAAACAACTTCAGACCCCGATCATCATCCTTGTACCGCCAAACTCAATGACGCAACCTAAACCGTGAGCCTAAATAAAATCCATCGCCTTGTTTCACCTCCTGCAATTTGAAACCCAAACCAATCATCAACCATCTCGAAAACCTCATCACCACACATCTACAATAAGAATCCGCGAGCACAATCTTCAATCCTTAATCTCACAAAACTAGATCCGAATTTCCCTCATCTTCATCACAATCCACATTCGAACACAAAGAGAAAAAACAGATAGAAGAGAAAGATTGGACTAAGTCTTGCATCATCTTGATTTTGATTTGGGCACAAATAGCTTTTTGGGGGATTTTGAATTCTCTGGTTTGCGTGAAAGTTGAAGCCGTGACTTGGTTTTTAAAGTAGGGTGGGACCGGTGGGTTATTTATTTCCCTATTTAAAGTAGGATGAGTTTATTTGTTTCGGGTTGAGTCTTTTATATTGGGAAGCTGCCTACCTTTTTAGTGCGAAAGTTCTAGTTTTTTTATTATTTTTAGTTTTCTGTTTTTTTTGAGTTAGTGTCTTTGTGTTGAGTTTAGTTTACTGTTTTCGTTTAGTCTAGTATTATTTTTTTGTCTAACTTTTTCCCTTTTTCATTCCATTATTTTATTTTTCATTTCTTTTCTAATAAAGAAAAAGAATTAAAAAAGGGAAAAAAAGAAGGAGGATCAAAGTGAAAAAATGAGTTTGAGGAAAGCAAACAAGGATCTAAGGGTCGAGCGACCCCAGTCAGTGGGGTTGAATAGCTAGCATTCTCATTTTTCTGGACGGACTGTCATGCCCCACTATAAAAAAATTCTAATACTATAGGTGCTACAATTGCTTAAAATTATATAGACATTGGTTGTAAAAAAAAACTGCAGGGCAGCGGCTTGCTTGTACAATTTTTTTAATTCCTGTTGTTATTCTTGTTTAATTATTGTGTTTGCCATAATTTCTGCATCAATTTGGTGAGAAACAAATTTCCATAATTAAAACTAATCACTCTCATCGTTTTTCAACAATAAAATCTGATTAGATATTGCAAAATATTTAACTACAAGAGTGTATTTCTTGAAATTGATTCTCTCAAGGGTTTGATTGCGGATATATATTAGTTCAATTTATTGAACTTCTAGCAAAAGAGGTTGCATATTACCCGTAAAACATTGATCATATCCCTTAGTATTTATATTATACGTGAACGACCGTAAGACCCTTTTTCCCTTTAAAATCGAGATATCAGCTAATAAGATATACTTGAGCACATAATTTATTTTGATTACAAGTTATTTGTTTCAACCTTAAAGTTTGGATTTTCTATACTCGACAAAAAGAGTTTTAGCCACCATAATTCTC